>OY740783.1:91461998-91840911 GCA_963514005.1 Raja brachyura
TAAAGTATTGCTCGAAACATCCAGTAATTTCTCTGCAGCAGTGCCAGAAACATCAGGCCATGGTGGTGAGCTCAGTTGGACTTTCCACACTTGCCAATTCCTGAGACTTCCCAGGGATTGGCAAATGAGGAAGAATTTGGATTTCATGGAAAAGGTAGATTTGGTTTATTGTTTTTTTGTGGTTTGGTGAATTGTGAATATGTTGCATGTTGCTGAGTATTCATCTATGAATTGTGATATTTTGCATTTTGTCTATAATGTTTGGTAATTGATATTGACTGGCTGAATGTGGTATAATTTGCTCTACATAGATAAATCTTGGCTATGCATTATAAGAAAGTTTGTTGCTTATTGTATGAATGACACTTTTGTTATTATGATTACATTTTCAGGAATGCACTTCAAGAGAGCATGCAGGATTTTTTTTCAAATAATGGAAATACATCCTTGTTCAGCTTATAGCTTTCCTCAAATATACATCTCTAGGTAATTAAACTGGGTGCAAAAATCCCTAGTTTATCTCATTAACTCAGTGACTATGATTGTTGGAATTTAGATAGGATTACATTCTAGTGGCATGAAAGATTTGGAAAGATATGAGATGGAATTTGGTGGGTTGGTTAGCAGTGATTGAGTTTATTAGACACCATTTGAAATTGATGAATTCTGACTGAATATTCTTAACTCACCAGTTGTATTTGTGTGCATCTTTGAATTTATTTAAATGTAGTGATGCCATATCTGTTTGACAGTGTGAGAATACCATTAGCAAGTGATTATGGTTGACCAGTACAACTGGAAAGTGGATAGTAAAAGCTCCTGAAAATAATGTTGCCTTGGATACTGATCCATATGGTGCTGTTTTGTGGATTTATGTAAATGCATGCTGAGGTGAAAAATACATCAATGTTTGAGTGCAATAATACCTTGCAGGGAAATTCTTTTACAGAATGTCATGAGACTTTGATTTGAACAAACTATAATTTTAAGATAGAAACTTGCTCAGAGTCAGTAGTTTGACACCATTCAGAAGGAAGTATTAGTTCAGATTATCACAGCGAGATGTTGAATGAGAGCCTGTCATGTCACAGGTTGTGGGCTCGAAAATAGGCATAATTCTTTTTACTGTGGCCACCTTTCAGAAATAATGATTTTGCACTGCTTGATAGGAAAATGGATACCAATGCATGCGGCACTAAGTGGTGTTGGGTGGTGTCAAAGAAGTGTTGAAGATGCTTCAAGAGATAAAGGGCATGATATTAAAGCATTTTACAAAATAAGTACGACCATTGATTAACAACAGAAAAATAATGGTAGGGAAGTGACCAAACCTTAGGCCACCGTTGGAGTAATATAATATATATGCAGGGAAACATAACAAGTAGAGACATTAACAAAGGTTATGGCTTATGAGAAACGTTCCGAAAAGGGTAAGAATTGGAAGTTTGTTCCATCACAATATAAGAGGCGAGTAAAACCTGGAAACTGTACGAATGGTGGGATGTGGAGTTAGTGCAAGCTGGGGCAGAGGCAGGGGCATTCCAGAAGATTGCCAGGTCTTTGTGATTAGTAGAAGGGGTGCAGCAAGTGTCTCATGGAGGTCCAACTGGGAACTGATAAAACCATGGATTACAGTTTTCCCAACAGAAGGAAAGAGTCAATGATGGAGTTAAATGCTATGAATGAGAAGAAAAGGAGTAGGCACAAGGGGAAAATACATTTGAGGTTTTATGGTTTCCAGGGAGTGAATTGAAGTTGTCAATGTGTAGGCTTTTGTGGGAATGAGAGATTAAGATTTTACTGATGCTGACATTCATCTAGACAAAATTATGGATTGTCTATACTTGGGTGTTGATAGGTAGATATAGAGAAGGAGAAGTATGAAAGCTGACTTTGATGCATCTAGGTAACACGTATATTCAAAAGCATTTAACTCATTTGCTTTCCCAATTTAGTTTGAGAGGAAGTCGTTCAGATCAGTAAATCTCAGATTTGATTCTTAGTCAGAGCTGGTTCAACAGCTAGTCTTTTTTGTCCAGAGGTAACCATGGGGAAGGAAAACGGCGAGACTGTATATTCATGACTGCTTTCCAGTAAACTGCTGGACAATGTGTGGCTGGAACTTGGATGAAAAATTGAATGACTGGTTCAGCCATAATCAGCCAGGTTCTCTTTGTCTCCACAGGAAATAAGCTCCGTAAGAAACTGGAGAGCAACAAATGGAGAAGTATTCAAATGAGCAAAAGCCTACAAAGGAGGGAATGAATAGCAATGGGTTACTAATAAAAAGGAACACCTTACCACTAACAACACATTCTACAGTCCAAGAAGCTTCATCTAACTGAGACATTCCCTTTGTTCCATACATCCCACCCCCAGCTTCTCCTTCACTTGCATCTCCCTCATACCCAGCTCTGATAAAGGGTTGCAGATTGAAAATGTCGACTGATGTTGCCCGACCTGGTGTGTTTTTTTCAGCATTTTGTTAAAAAGAATATTAAGAAGTAGTTGGACAGGTACATGGATAGGACAGGTTTGGAGGGATATTGACCAAATTCTGGCAGGTGGGCAAGTTGGGCAAGTTGGGCCGAAGGGTCTGTTTTCACACCGTATCACTCTGACTCTGTGTTGTTGCATTTCCCCTCACCTTTTTCTTCACATGAACTATTTACCCATCTTGTTTTGTGACTGTCCCCCATCTTTAAAAGGGTGCATCATTCACACAAAAATATCTGTCAATTCATTTTACTGTTTGCGAATATAGAAAATTCAAAGACATTGTATGCAATTGCCAACACAATTACTGCATCACAAATGGTGCCTTTTAACATAATTTACACCAATTTACGTTTCTGTGAATAAATAAGAAAGATTTGCCAGTTATGTTTTCATTATGACATTCTTAATTATATTGTTTAGTTATTGAGATGTAAGGCTCGATAAGGTGCTGGTCAGACTGCATTTGTAGTACTGTGAGCAAATGTGGGCCCCATATCTGAGGAAGGGTGTGCTAGCTCTGGAGAGGGTCTAGAGGACGTTTACAAGAATGATTCCAGGAATGAGTGGGTTACCATATGATAAGCATTTGACAGCACTGGGCCTCTACTCGCTGGAGTTTAGAAGGTCGAGTGGGGACCTCATTGAAACTAACAGAATAATGAAAGGCATAGATAGAGTGAATATGGAAAGAATGTTTCCACTGGTGGGAGAGACTGGAACCAGAGGTCAAAACCTCAAAATTAAATGTTTTCGAAAGGAGGTGAGGAGGAACTTCTTTAGTCAGAGGTTAGTTAATCTATGGAACTCACTGCCACAGCGGGCAGTGGAAGCCAAGTCAGTGGATATTTTTAAGGCAGAGATAGACAAATTATTGATTAGAACGGGTGTCAAGAGTTATGGGGAGAAGGTAGGAGAATGGGGTTAGGAGGCAGAGATCAGCCATGATTGAATGACAGAGTGGACATGATGCGCTGAATGGCCTAATTCTACTCCTATAACTTGTGAATTTGTGAACTTAAAGCACCCATTCGAAATAGCCTTGCCATTTCTTTTCGACTAAGTAGTTTTGCGCAGATGCCTCATCCCCTGAAAAGCTTTGTGCCTGTTTCGTTTCAGCTTTTTGCCAATTAGATTCTCCTTATTCCGCCTTCCGCCACCGTCCTTAGTATTTCTATTACATCAGAAACAAAGATGAAATTTTTTTAACTGGAATTAACATTTTCTTCTCAGTAGTTGTCCAACAAGATCCCTTTGAAGTAAAAATGCAAGTCAGAAAAGTCAGGCACTTCAAATTGGAATGGGTGGGACTTTACACAAGACTGGATTTGTCTCCATTTTATTGTATTAGTACTTATGTGTAATTACTTTACATTGGTTTTGACTGATTCATAACTAGGTTACATATAATTTAAACTGTAAATATTATTTCTTTTTTTAATATGGATAAATTGGGATATGCCCATTTGCACTAATAATTACTTATCTCAAAAGGTATAAAAAGTTCTTTAAAGTTTGTCTAAATTCCTAACATTTTAGCATTGCTACTCCCTATCGACTGTGCTTGGAGGCGATGCATTCAAATTCTTCACATTGTTTTTTTGGAGGTTCAAATCCTCCCACAGACATCTAAACTGATATCACCGAGTTAAATTAATTCTCTATCCCTCCTTAGGATTTCTAATCACACTTGGAAGAATGCTTCCCCCTCACGCAGCACCGCTTGTCACTAAAATGAAGTGTTAGAAATTAGCTGTTAATTTAGATTTGATTCAACGAGACAAGCAAGGCACTTGTGTTGTTTGCATCGACTTGCCTTGGAATGTGATGCTCAAGTTTTGCATTCATCTGCAGCTTGTCTCAGAAAAATTAGGTTACAATTTATCAAAATGTCAAACCTCACAGTGGCCTGCAATCCTGGAGGAGATGAAGAACTTGTCTAGCCTTTGTTTTTCTCAATTAACTCCTTCACATCTGTGACTTTTTGTGCAGAGGAGGAATATTTTTTGATGTTGCCACAGCTTCAGTCTCAGTGAGTTTCAGGAGGCAGCTACCGTTACAATGAAGAGGCATATCAAGTAGTCCATGTGGCAATAGGCATGGAGATGTGAGAGCCTGCTTTTGCTGGAATCTTGAGTAAAACACAAAGTTCAGGATGAACTCAGACGGTCAGGCAATATCTGGGGAGGGAATGGATTGGTGACTGTCCATTCCCTCCCCAGGCGCTGCCTGCCTCGCTGAGCTCCTTTAGCATTTTGTGCTTTGACAATAAGCATGGTCTGAATCTCTGTCGCACGCCACCGAGAGCGAGAAGGGACCCACAAGCAACAGCCGAGAGTGTAGGCGGACTGTTGGGAGTGAGGTGGACCATCACGAGCAACCTGGCGGGTGGTAGCCGACAATGAAGGGGGCACCAGGCGGCCGCATGCTGCCACGTGCAGTGGCAGGTCTGGTTTGCCACTGTGAGCAGAAGATCAGGCAGTTCAATGAACTTTTTATAACTTTGTCGACACCAGAAACTGGCGACTCTTGTGTACTGCCTAGGAGAAGTCTACTGTCTGATCTTTCAGGGTTGAATGCAAAAGCAAAGCATTTCACTGTTCTGAGGTACATGTGACAATAAAGTATTATTGAATCATTGAGTCATTGCAGAGCAAAGGACAAAGAGAACAGTGCAACTTCACCAGTTAGGTTCTCCATTCATCATGTTTCAAATATCCACACCCACTTAATTTATTTTAGTTTGGAGATAAAGCGTGGAAACAGACACTTCGGCCGACCAATGATCACCCATTATACTAGTTCTATCCTACCCACTCGGGACAATTTATAGAAGCCAATTAAACTACAAACGTGCACACTTTTGGAATGTGGGAGGAAACTGGAGCACTTGGAGAAAACCCACATGTTCACAGGGCGAATGTACAAAATCTATTCAGACAGCACCCAAGGGCAGGATCGAACCCGGGTCCATGGCATCATAAGGCAGCAACTCTATTGCTACATCAGTGAGCTGCCCTCGCTGTGCCACTTTGTCACCCTAGTTGTAGGCCGATGTTCTTGGAACATTGCTAAGCGAGTAAAGACCAAACCCCAGTTGGTGCACCAACCACCTGCCAGCCTAATGACAAAATAATAATGGACGTTATCCAGCCTTAGTCTGATGATGATGCTGATTCTAGTAATTGGAATTTCACAAACTAGCAATGACACCGGGAAGTATCCAGTGGCTGATTTGATTTTGATTGAAAGTGACAACATGAAAACAGACCCTTTAGCCCACTGTGTCTACACTAACCATCGATCACCGTTCACACCAGCTCTATATTAACCCATTGTCGCATCCATTCCTTACACACCAGGAGCAATTTACAGAGGTCAATTCACCTACAAGTCCGCAAAACCTTGCGGCGTGGGTGGAAACCGGAGCAACCGGAGGAAACCCAGGCGATCACCTTGGGAGAACATGCAAACTCCACACAGATAGTGCCCAGGGCCAGGATCATACCCAGGTCTCTGCCACTGTGAGATAGCAGCTGTACCAGCAGCAAAGGAGAGCTGGTCAGTTTTTTTTGCCTCATGAACGTGCTTAACGTGTGATTCTACTGTGATACCTTGCCTCACATTACCCATGAACCTCCCACTAAACTCCTTTTTGTCTGAAAGAAATCTTTCCAATATGCTTCTGAATAAATCAATATGAACTGCTTCCATCATCTCCCTGGGGAGACTGACAACTTGCTCAGTGAAATATTGCTTCCACAAATTAGTTCTGAATTTATCCCAATACAAGTCAAAGCTGTGCTCTCTGCTTCTGTTGTACTGTTCAGCATGAAATAGCTTTGATTTCTGATCTAAATCTTTTCAAAATCCTAACAACTGCAATTATAAATTGTCTTCCCTGTTCAATCCATGGTTAATCTAGGTTACTTTCTTAGCACTCACGTTCATTCCTGTTTTTATGAAATATTGAAGTTGCTATGCCTGAAAATGTATTCTTAATTTCTTATTTATAATGACACAAGAGGCTATCATGGTGCATACCAGCTCCCAGAAGAACAAGTCATTCCTCTCAAATTTCCTGCAGCTTACTCTAACTCACACAAGGGCATCAACCAACCCCCTCTCCCTTGTTTCTTTCTGCCATCTACCGACACTCGAATAGCAATATACAACAGCCACTTATCTTACATTAGTGCACTATTATCGTTTATTTTTATGTGTACGTATATGTGCATATATATATGTGTGTGTGTGTGTATGTGGATGTGAGTGTACATATTACATATACACACACAGGACTTTTTTTTCTCATTTATTATATTGTTTACAGTATACTGCGTTTACACATTCTGTTGTGCTGCTGCAAATAAGAATGTCATTGTTCTATCTCGGACATATGACAATTAAACATTCTTGACTCTTGATTCAGTAACATCAAAGCATCAGAGATCCAGCTAAGAAGAAGCACTTGTATTTACCTAGCACCTTTAATGGAGTAGGTATCCTCAGGGTCAAGAGTCAAGAGTCAAGAGTCAAGTCAGCAGTGTTTTATCATCATATGTTCAGACATTCATATCTACAGCAGCACAACAGATACACTGCCCTCCATAATGTTTGGGACAAAGGCCCATCATTTATTTATTTGCCTCTGTACTCTACAATTTGAGAAAAAAAAAATCACATGTAGTTAAAGCGCACATTGTCAGATTTTATTAAAGACCATTTTTATACATTTTGGTTTCACCATGTAGAAATTACAGTTGTGTTTATACAAAGTCCCCCCATTTTAGGGCACCATAATGTTTTGGACACATGGCTTCACAGGTGTTTGTAATTGCTCAGGTGTGTTTAATTGCCTCCTTAATGCAGGTATAAGAGAGCTTTCAGCACCTAGTCTTTCCTCCAGTCTTTCCATCACCGTTGGAAACTTTTGTTGCTGTTTATCAATATGAGGACTAAAGTTGTGCCAATGAAAGTCAAATAAACCATTACGAGTGAGAAACAAGAATAAAACTATTAGATACATCAGACAAACCTTAGGCTTATCAAATTCAACTGTTTGGAACATCATTAAGAAGAAAGAGACCACTGGTGAGCTTACTAATCGCAAAGGGACTGGCAGGCCAAGGAAGGCCTCCACAGTTGATGACAGACGAATTCTCTCTTTAATAAAGAAAAATCCCCAAACACGTGTCCGACAGATCAGAAACACTCTTCGGGAGTAAGGTGTGGATTTGACAATAACCACTGTCCACAAAAGAGCATGAACACAAATACAGAGGCTGCAATGCAAGATGCAAACCATTGGTGAGCTGCAAAAATAGGATGGCCAGGTTACAGTTTGCCAATAAATACTTAAAAGAGCAACCACAGTTCTGGAAAAAGGTCTTGTGGACAGATGAGGTGAAGGTTAACATATCAGAGTGATGGCAAGAGCAAAGTATGGAGGAGAGAAGGAACTGCCCAAGATCTGAAGCATACCATCTCATTTGTGAAACATGGTGGTGGGGGTTTTATGGCCTGGGCATGTATGACTGCTGAAGGTACTGGCTCACTTCTCTTCATTGATGATACAACTGCTGATGGTAGTAGCATAATGAATTCAGAAATGTATAGACACATCCTATCTGCTCAAGTTCAAACAAATGCCTCAAAACTCATTGGCCGGCAGTTCATTTCACAGCAAGACAATGATCCCAAACATACTGCTAAAGCAACAAAGGAGTTTTTCCAAAGCTAAAAAATGGTAAATTCTTGAGTGGCCAAGTCAATCACCAGATCTGAACCCAATTGAGCATGCCAAAACAAGCATAAGCTAAAGATGGCTGCCACACAGGCCTGGCAGAGCATCACCAGAGAAGACACCCAGCAACTGGTGATGTCAATGAATCGCAGACTTCAAGCAGTCATTGCATGCAAAGGTTATGCAACAAAATACTACCTGTATAAACATTGCTGTAATTTCTACATGGTGAAACGAATATATATAAAAATGGCCTTAATTATAATCTGACAATGTGCACTTTAACCACATGTGATTTTTTTCTATTACAAATCTCAAATTGTGGATTACAACGGCAAATAAATAAATGATGGTCCATTGTCCCAAACATTATGTAGAGCACTGTATGTAAACATAGGACTCTGTAAACACCATATAATAGAACAAAAAATAAGTTCAGTCTATCAAAAACATAACCACAGTGCAAAGAAAAAACAATGTCTCCAGTTTATGTAGTTGGGAGCTTATTTGGAAGCTGCAGTGTTTAATAGCCGGATTATTGTTGGGAAGAAGATGCTCCTGAACCTGGACGTTACAGTTTTCAGGCTCCTATACCTTCTTCCCAATGACAGGAGTGAAATGAGTGCATGGTCAGGGTAGTGTGGATCTCTGATGCTGGCTGCCTTTTTTGAGGCAGTGACTCCTGTAGGATCCTTTGATGGTGGGGAGGTCAGTACCCCTGATGGACTGGGCAGTGCTCACCACTTTTTGCTATCCTCTTCGTCCTTGGGAGTTTGAGTTGTTGAACACGCCATGATGGTTAACCAAATGGCGTTGCACAGTGGTAGTGTTGCTCCTTTACAGAGCCAGAGACTCAGGTTTGATCCTGACTGCAGGTGCTGCCTGTACGGAGTTTATACGTTCTCCCTATGATCACGTGGATTTTCTCCCGGTGCTCCGGTTTTCTCCCACACTCCGAAGATTAATGGGTTTGTAGGTTAATTGGCTTTGGTAAAGATGTAAATTGTCCCTGGTGTGTAGGATAGTGCTCGTGTAAATGGTGATTGCTGGTTGGTATAGACCTGGTGGGCCGAAGAGCCTGTTTCTAGTCTAAAACGCTGCCAATATGCTAATTTGAGCAAAGCGAGATTGAGAATGTGTTGCAAAGTTGATGGTGTGTCTGACCTACCATAGAAACATTTACAAAGACAGTGGAACTGCATTGTATCCTATGTGTTTATGTACTGTGCCTTTGGAAATTCACATTATGTTTGTGGACCTCCACTCCTGCCACTATGGAGCTGTCTCACAGTTAATTAGAATGGCTCAACAAGCTTAATTATTAACCATGTGGAACGTTGTAATAGATTTCTCAACTCCGCAAAAATACACAAATATTTCAGTGGGTCCTCCAATGGACCAGTAAACCGTACACTTCCGAAGTATTTGACCTAAAATCAAGAGAAGCCATGCAGATGATGTGGATAGACCAGAAGCTATTAACAAGGCATTTGGACCAAAAGTATTGGAAATGCTTATTCAGCCAGAGTATGTTCCGCATAGTGTACCAGACGTTCTTAACAGGCTTTAATTAATTTAATATGATGTGGATTAATGCACCTCTGACTGACTTGTTGAACACACTGTGCATCCTAAAGACCAGATTACAGAGGTTTTGTGACCCATTTCACCACCTTCTCTATGGCTGATTACGGAAGAGCAATAAATGTTGGTTTGACAGTAATATTATGAACCAGAAAACCCACTAACTTAAAAAAAAACTCACATACATTGCCACAAGTCAGGAAAACATAGCAACATGACTTTTTTTGTATCCGGCATAGAAGAGACACATGATAGCCTGATGATATAATGCCAAAAAGTTAATGTGAAGGTATGCACCTGAAATAGTTCTAAAAACTAGTTTATATATGTGGCGCATCTAAGACGGTGTGCCCACATTGATTCAATTTATGTGATGGTGTATTGGCAGTTTATAAGGTGCAGCAGTGAGGGGGAACCTCTGTGTTACTCCAGTTGCTGCGGGGACTGGAAACAGCAAGGCACTCCCCCCCATCTCAGCAGAAGCAATCTGGGGATGAATTAAGATGCACTGTGTCCTCATTTGCCTTCTCACACCTGCTTTTATACAGGTTATCTATCTGCTTTACGGTGCCCAACCTTGGGACCCGTAACAGATCGTGGGGGCTCGTCCGGGATCGGCGCCACTTCGTGGTTGGAGTGGAGCTGATCAACTAATGACACCTGAGACCGAGACAGGTGCCGAGAGCGGTGAGTCGGAGCAGAGACTGTGCCATTGCTGAACTGTGATCCATCGTGAAGGACGGTGAAACGCTGCTGCCATGTCAGAGAGTGGGAGGAAGAGCCTAGTGTGGGACATTCGGAAGTCACTGCTCACCTTGCCAGCTGCAGAGCTTTTTCACATCGCCAAAGAGATGGGTTCAACGTCAGATTGGGACCTGTCTGAACTCCATGAAGGAGACCATGAAGGCTGCTTCGACAAAATCAGTTCATTCATGTACAGTAAGCATTTGTTAGAGTCAGAAGACAGTGGAATGTCTGAATTGTTGGGTTTGAAAGATGCTATTGATGATATTGTAAAGACCCGAAAAGTATTGTGTTTGCCAGAGCTAGAAACACAACCCATAGGTGCTCATGGAGATACTACTAACCAAATGTTCCAAGTCAGTTCTACTTTGCCAAACAGTGATGCTTTCACCACTGACCCAGTACTACCTACTGCTGTATCTGACTCCACAAACGTAGAGTTACTCGAAATGCTCACTAGCTATGAGGAGCTTGGTAAAAGGCTGAAACAAAGCATTATGGTACCGACAACTCAGTCACCAGAAGACTGTCCGCCAGTAGCAGCACAGGCTAATAAGTCTCGAAGTGACTCATCATACCACAACCCGACAGTTGTTCAACCCAATCGAGAGGGGATGATTTCCATAAGAGATCTCGCCTATCTCCAGAGAAGGGAGTTTAAGGTACAAGGGGGCCAGGTTGGTGATCATTCGTCAGACATCAGTTATAGCAATGTCTGTAAGCAAATAGAAGAAGGGATCAAAGAAGGCTTCCATGATGCAGAGATAGTTCGTGGTGTGCTCCGGATAATGAAACCTGGAATTTTTAAAGAGATGCTAATGAACAAGGATGACTTGACTGTGATGGAACTCAAGGGATTTCTCCAGGCTCACCTAAGAGAAAAAAGCAGTGCAGAGTTATTTCAAGAGTTAATATGTGCCAAGCAGGAGGAGAACGAGACACCACAACAATTCCTCTATCGTGTCATAGGTTTGAAGCAACGTGTCCTATTCACATCAAAACTGTCAGACGCAGGTATAAAATACAGTGCAGCTACTGTTCAAGATGGCTTCCTACATACAGTTTACCAGGGATTAGGCTACAAACACAGTGAGCTACGCAGAGAAATAAAACCTCTCTTGTCCAGTGGTGAAGTAAGTGATGAGACAATATTGCGCCAGGTAATGAAAATCACCAGTGAAGAAAGTGAGAGACAAAAGAGGATAGGTCCTTTTCGTCGGCAGGCTGCAGTTCATGCACATGGTGCACAGTTTGAGCCGAATACAGCAAAAGAACAGGGTAGCAAGCAAGAGAGTGTGGCGCCAAAAGTAAAGACAGACCCAATTAAAGAGCTTACAGCCAAGGTAGATGAGCTCACAAGTATGATTGAGGCCATGAAACGACAAATTAAGCCACAACCAACAGATGGGAGGAACCAATATTCTCAATATAAAATGAGACCCAGGAAAGATAAATCATACGGTTGTCCAAAATGTGTTGAACAAAACCGCCCAGACTGTAACCATTGTTTCTCGTGTGGGGAGGAAGGCCACAGAGCTGTTGGCTGCTTAAAGAAACAGAAGAGTCAGGGAAACTTGCACCGGTCACTGCAGGGGGGGCGCCCAGTGATCGGATCTGAGAAACGTCCCCAAACTCAAACTGATTGTGATGACAACAATACAGATCTTCCTTTGTCCACCACTTCAGAAGTAGCGAGCACACAGTACAATGACAAACAAAGCAAATCATCTTCTCAGTTCTCTTTTGAACCACAATGTACCATACGTAAAGCTGTCGCCAACATGATAGGAAAGAAGGCTCTGATACAATGTAATCTAAGTGGTTTGGCGGTAACTGCATTGCTTGACTCGGGCGCACAAGTTAGTATTATCAGCCGTGCCTGGAAAGATCTACACCTGCCTGATCTAAACATTCGACCAATGTCTGAGATCATTGAGGAACTGGATGAGCTAAAGGTTTATGCAGTCAATGGAGAGCTCATTCCTTTTGATGGATGGGTTCCTATAATGACCAACCTACCTGGGAATGAGGACCCAAGTCTTGCCATCAGTGTCCCATTCTTAGTTAGCAGCTTGACCATGGAAAGACCGTTGATTGGTTTTAATGTTCTTGAGCAGCTTGTTGAGGGACAGCCAGAAAGGTTAGTACCTACTCTGATACAGTTGTTTCAGAATGCCATTGGTGTTTCAAGTGAGAAAGCCGAAGCAGTGGTGAGTTTTATTCAGACAGTGGAGCCAAGTATGCCACAAGGACGCCTAAGAACTGGTGCAAAGGACGTGGTTGTTCCAGCTGGACAAGTCAGCTGGGTGAGATGCCGGGTTCCCCCAACCATGAACTCCTATGGCCGTCTGGTATTGTTCGAATCAGACGAAGGCAGTCAGCCTTTGGATCAGCTAGATCTAGGAGCAGGTTTGGTTGAAATGCAGAATCCTTTAAAACCGTATGTCACCATTGCTGTTGGCAACAACACCAGCCATGACATTATCTTGCCACGTAAGACAGCCCTGGGCACCTTACAGCATATTGAAAGGGTTGTGGAAGCTGACCCTCCAAGAAAAGTGGCATCCATGACAACAGTCAACGAGGTCACCTCTCAACTTCATCAACCAACTCCATCACTGTGGCATCCGCTCGTGAACCTTGATCACCTGGAGGAAAATCAGCAAGAGGTTGTCAGGAAAATGTTATTTGAGGAGTCAAAAGCCTTTGCCAGAGATGAAAATGATATTGGATGCAACCCAAGCCTGCAAATGGTGATAAATCTGAAAGATGACATTCCTGTGCAGAGAGCGTACACATCCATCCCAAAACCGCTGTTGAGAGAAGTAAAGGAATATGTTCAAGACCTCCTTGTCAAGGGATGGATTGTGAAATCTAGGTCCTCCTATGCCGCTCCAGTTGTGTGTGTGCGGAAGAAAGACGGTACGCTGCGCCTCTGCATAGATTATCGTCTATTGAATCAGAAAACGGTGCCGGATAGACACCCACTGCCTCGAATACGAGACTTGCTGGACACCTTGGGTGGTTACTCGTGGTTTAGCATCCTTGACCAGGGTAAGGCCTACCACCAGGGTTTCGTGGCTGAAAGTTCACGTCATCTCACTGCTTTCATCACACCCTGGGGGTTTTATGAGTGGGTAAGGATCCCGTTTGGCCTATCAAACGCGCCAGCAGCATTCCAGAGAAGTATGGAGGAGATGTTGAGTTCGCTGAGGGATGAGTGCTGTATACCCTACCTCGATGACATCCTCTGCTACTCGCGGTCATTTGAAGATCATGTGGAAGTGGTCCGCAAGGTTCTCCAAACTTTGCAACATCAAGGGGTAAAGCTCCGATCTGAAAAGTGTGAGTTGTTCAAGCAAGAGGTTCGCTATGTTGGCCGCCTTGTCTCTGCTAACGGTATTCGAGTTGATCCCAAGGACCTGAATGCTGTGCTGGCTTTGAAAGACAAAACACCACAGACGGTAGGTGATTTGAGAAGGGTTCTCGGTTTTCTCAGTTACTACAGGACATACGTTCAAAACTTCTCAAAGATAGCAAAGCCATTGTATGAGATGCTCCAAGGGAAATCCTCAATTCAAGTCCAGTCGCGACAAGGTAAAGCCAAGGGACCCCAACTGTCATCCAGGGCACCCATACAGTGGACTGCTGAACATCAAAGTGTACTCGAGAGACTGATTAACATGTTGACACATCCACCGGTTTTGGCATACCCAAACTTCGACAGGCCTTTCGTCTTGCATACCGATGCATCAGAGCAAGGTCTAGGAGCTGTTCTCTACCAGCAACAGGAGGGAAAGCTACGAGTCATTGGGTATGGGTCACGGACTTTGACAGCTGCAGAGAGGAACTACCATATGCATAGTGGCAAGTTGGAGTTCCTTGCACTTAAGTGGGCAGTGTGCGAGAAATTTAGGGACTACCTCTATTATGCTCCACACTTTACCATCTTCACTGACAACAACCCACTTACTTACATCATGAGCACTGCCAAACTCAATGCGGTTGGTCACCGGTGGGTGGGAGAACTGTCAGACTTCCATTTTGACATCAGGTACAGACCAGGAAGAGTCAACACGGACGCAGATACTCTGTCCCGAGTCCCTCTTGATATTGACCAGTACATGGCAACATGCACAGAGGAGTTGTCGCAGGATGTAGTGAATGCAGCTTGGGAAGGAAGTCAAGCAGCCCAGAGGAAAGATGTGGCATGGATAGCCGCTCTCGCTGTCTCCTCTCAAGATGTTGTCCTACAGCCCCGCGCCCCTCTACACAGCATTAGTCATGACGACTTGGTCCAAGCTCAAAGAGAGGATCCCGAGATAGGAAAGATCTTAAAGCTCAAAGAGATGAACAGTAAATTGACAGACGACATCAGAAGGACTGTGAGAGGAAGCGCATGCAAGCTTCTGCATGAGTGGAGCAGGTTGCACATCGAGGATGGGTTGCTGTACCGAAGAACAACAAGTAGGAAACAATTAGTACTACCTCTGAAATACCACCCTGTGGTATTAAAGCACCTCCACGACAACATGGGACATGTGGGCATGGAGAGAGTTCTTCACCTCGCCAGGGAGAGGTTTTACTGGCCCTACATGAAAAGGTGTGTCGAGGACTATGTAACAAAGAAGTGCAGTTGCATCAAACAGAAGAAGCCTACAGTGCATGTGCGTGCACCAATGAGCGGTCTGAAGTCTAACTCACCCCTAGAAATGGTTTGTATCGACTTCTTACACCTGGAAAAGAGCAAAGGCGGTTATGAGTACATCCTAGTAGTCATTGACCATTTTACAAGGTTTGCTCAGGCCTACCCTACAAAAAACAAGTCTGGCCGGACGGCAGCAGAACGGATTTACAATGACTTTGTACCACGTTTCGGATTCCCAAACAAGCTCCATCATGACCAAGGACGTGAATTCGAGAATGAACTGTTTCGAACCCTTGGCCAGCTCTCTGGAGTAGGACATTCCCGAACATCTCCATATCACCCGCAAAGTAATCCAGCAGAGCGATTCAATCGAACCTTGCTGCAGATGCTGCGAACTCTGACAGACATAGAAAAGGAGATATGGAAAGAACATCTCCCACAGGTTGTACATGCGTATAACTGCACACGCCATGAGTCCACTGGCTATTCCCCTCACTATCTTCTCTATGGTCGACACCCTCGCCTTCCTGTGGATCTCTTGTTTGGGTTGGCTGAAGAAATAGATCCAGTGACGCACAAAGGTTATGCTGAGAAGTGGCAAAAAAGGATGGCGGAAGCATACCGCATTGCTAACAACAACAGTCTGGCTTCAAGTGCAAAAGGAAAGTCCTACTATGATCAGAAGGTGAGAGGAGTGGTCCTGAAGCCTGGGGATAGAGTGCTGGTTAGAAATCTGGGAGAGCGAGGTGGGCCTGGGAAACTACGTTCCTACTGGGAAAAGAGGATATATGTAGTGAAAGAGCAAGTCTCAGACAACCCAGTGTATGTTATTCATCCAGAAAACGATGGCAAAGGGAGACTGAGGACGCTGCATAGAAACCTGCTTTTACTGGTCAATGATTTACCAGTGGAATTCCCATCGCAGCAGACCAAACCAACTTCAAAGCCACAGACGAAAAGGAAACCTCAGCTGAGAAGGAGTGACATAAGAGACAGAACCGAGAATGCAGAGACATCTGACTCGGATGATGAGTCAGGAGGAGGTTATTGGTTGAGGATACCCCTAAGTCGGGCTGAGCCAAGGACAGCAGCTACGCCTGAGAGAATGCCGGCTCAGACTCCTAGTAAACCTGCCAGAATCCAACATGAGCAAGCACAAAGAACACCCACTCGAGTGACCCGACAAAGGGATAAAGATTCATTCATATCAGTCGGAAAACATGAAAGAAGTCAAGAACGGATGGTGGTCCAAATATCACCTGAAATGGACTTGAGGTCACCAGAAGCTGAAATACAGCCACAGGATCAATGGAAAAGGCACTCAACAGATGAAGGCGAACCACAACAGGAGGATGATCAGGACATTCCCCATGACACTGAACAAGATGAAAAGATTGTTGCAGATCTCGAGCATCACTCTCTCTCACCTTCTGAACCTGGATCCCCTGTTACACTGAGACGGTCCACAAGGGAAAGACGGCCAGTCCAAAGGCTCACCTACTCATCTCTTGGTCATCCGACCTATCAACCATTTCCTGCTGTGAACACTATTGGCACGTACCTCATGCCCTATACTCACCCACTGTACAGGCCATCATTCCAGTGTGCACCCATGGTCCAATATTCATACTTGCCATGTACGGTACAGGGTTATTGAGAATGAACAGTGGTGATGTAATCAAACTAGAGTCATATATTTTTTTATAGTTGAAGATTTTGAATATTGTAAATATTTTTGAGTCTGTGAAAGATTGTTGATTATTTTCAATGGACACTTGCGATTTGAAATAAGTGTCAGGAGCCACTTTTGTTGTTGGGGAGCGTGTGGCGCATCTAAGACGGTGTGCCCACATTGATTCAATTTATGTGATGGTGTATTGGCAGTTTATAAGGTGCAGCAGTGAGGGGGAACCTCTGTGTTACTCCAGTTGCTGCGGGGACTGGAAACAGCAAGGCACTCCCCCCCATCTCAGCAGAAGCAATCTGGGGATGAATTAAGATGCACTGTGTCCTCATTTGCCTTCTCACACCTGCTTTTATACAGGTTATCTATCTGCTTTACGGTGCCCAACCTTGGGACCCGTAACAGATACACTTGTGCAATAATCTAAGTACTTCAGATATGGTTTCCACCAGGAATGTATTCAGTATGCATAGCCAATACATTTATCACATGGGATCAACCAGGAGTCAGATGTGATTAATTATATTTCTGATGAAGTGAGTGATGGACCACCTTCATTAGTCATGTGCTCACTGCACTCATTTTAAGATGTGTGCAGAACACTTTTGATTTTAATGCCATATAGATGATGCCAAAAAGCAGACTTGCTCGTGATTTTTGATTGTTTCCAGAGCTCTGTTATCTGGGTTCATGAATGTTTCCAGAGCTCTGTTATTTGGATTCATACATATTAAAGCAATGGACACACGCCATACATTTGCCTATATTCTGCAGGTCTGTGCAAAGCCTTTCTACTGCAATTAATACACAGGATTACACTGGCGTCAGAGTAGCACTACTCGAGACTACCAGCCATCTGTACCATACAGGAGGCATTTGGATGAGACAATTGTCTAAAAATTAAGCAGCATCTGTAAATACTGAAAATGCAAGCTGATATTTTAGTCAGCCACTGCACAAGGCCCAAGGTGAACAGCACAGCATGTAAATCCATAGTGCCACACAAAGCAATTTCTAAACCAGCTTATGCCAGTATTGGGCTTGACAACTTCAGTCTCATGATCAGGGTGTACCATTTCATCCAATTATAATTCCTGAGGTTAAATTCAGTTGTCATTTGCACAATTGCACAGATTTTTAAATATACTGTAACCAGTATATTTGGTCGGGAAGATCATCAAGGACCCCTCACACCCTAATCATGGACTGTTTGCCCTCCTCCCATCAGGGAGGCGGTACAGGAGCCTCAAGTCCTGCACCAGTAGGACGAAGAACAGCTTCTTCAACTACACCATCCGACTGCTGAACTCGGAGCCCAGCTGATAGACTTGTCTGTACCCTGTATTTATTTATTTTCCATATTGCTACCACTGCACTCTGTATTTATTTTTCTATATCGCTATCACTAAGAACGACGCTAAACTGCATTTCGTTGTACCTATACTTGTATTTGTGCAATGACATTAAACTTGAATTGAACCAATAATTATTTTTTTCTCAAAATGTACTTATGAGGGAAGAATGGATATTTTCAATGTTATTAAAGGATCAATTATTTAACATTGACTGTAAACATCCTTATGGACAGATTCAACTGTGACAATCACAGAATCAGTCCACGTGGATGGAGTCCATTGCGTCTCTTTCAGCCCCTCAGAGAAGATATCCATCTGGTCCAATGCCAATTTTCTGTTCCAATATTACTACAACATTGAGCCAGTTTTTTAATGAATACTACTCATGAACCACCTTCCATCATTTTGGATTATAATGGAGGGACACGAGACTACTGTTGCTATAATCTGAAGCACTAAACAAACTGCTGGAGAACCTCAGTGGGTCTGTCAGAAACCTTGGAAGTAAAGGAATGGTAAACAGTTTGGGTAGAGACCCTATGACCTGATGGACATCCTTCACATGATATGTTGACCATCCTGTTACTTCCATTAATATTACTCTAGTTGGCCCAGCAGTTTTTTTTTAATTTTGAGTTATAAACCACTGATCTCCTTCTTTTGCAATTATATAAAATCTCTCAGTTATCTGCAAACTTGAAATTGTATTCTTTATACCCAAATCCGTCAATGATATCTTAATAATATCTCATTATTTCTACAACTAATGAACTTTTTGTACAGATACAAGAAACTGCATATGCTAATTTATAAAAGAAAAGACACAAAGTGACACAAAATACCTATTCATGTTCTTCATGGATGCTGTCTGATCCGTTGACTTACTCCAGTACTTTGTGCCAACTTTTAGTGTACTTTCCCAAGTCTTAAATAATTAAATAAATCCAGAAAGAGCTCAAGCATTTTCTGGACTAAGGTTTTAACGGCATTGAAGGTGCAAGTACTATGAGCAGACAGAATTTTGTCAGTTTGTTGGCTAATTAGATTTTGCATCAAAAGCTTGATTTTTAATTACTTGCATGAATGTAAAATGTCCTACGGCAAAATACGTCCGATTGTTGTTACAGAAATGGATTTTGGTAAATCTCAGCTAGTAAACCAAGTGTCATCAATCCAAACCATGAATGCTGCTTTTCTCTTTATGGATATGCCTCACCTGCAGAATATTTCCAGCGTTTTCTGTTTTAGATGCCACTGTTTAAAATAAATCTACGGAGTAAAACTGAACCTCATTCAGACAACACTATATCCGGTCATTATCTCATTGATATTCATAGGACCTTTCTGTGTATAAATTGGATTTCTCATGTAACAATTCTGGCTGCAATAAGTATTTTATTGGGTTTAGAGATGTCCTTTTGAAATGTCCTGTGAAAGACGCTATGTTAATGTTAGCTTGTCTTCCCTTCCAAATGTAAGCCAGCCGAAAGCCATCTACATTATTTCATTGCATCTAATTAGGTGTCACAGAGTTCCTGCCTTTCAAACACCCACTTGACAGAACAAAAACAGAAGTGTGAAAGATGAGAACAAATGTGAAAAGATAATCCTTGCAAACAAGGTGCAATAATGATGTTTAAATTAGAATGCTATCAAGATCGATGTGTGCTGTCAAATTTCAGTGTTTCAATCACCAAAGTTGCAAAGGCATAAATTAAAATTATTTTGTTAATGTGCAAACCGAGAGAAGTGAAGCTGTGCACCTTCTGCACCAAATGTCCATTACTAAGAGTTGTTTGGAAATCTTGAAAAGTGACATTCTGACTTTCTTTACAAATCACAAATGTAATTACTGTTGGAATAATTAATACTCTAACAAACCTCTGCAGAAGTACTGTGGAAATTATCCAGACCAGTTGCATCATGACCTTGAATGGCAACTCCAACTCAGAAAAACAAGAGGCTGCATAGAAGGCTACAGGTGTGATCAGGTGTGATAGAATTGGAGGGGCAAGAGGTGGAGGTGTTGCATTGCTAGTCAGGGAAGATATTACAGCAGTGCTTTGGCAGGATGGATTGGAGGGCTCATCTAGGGAGGCTATTTGGGTGGAACTTAGAAGTGGGAAAGGTGTAGCAACACTTATAGGGGTATATTATAGACCGCCAAATGGGGAACGAGAATTGGAAGAGCAAATATGTAAAGAGATAGCAGATATTAGTAGTAAGCACAAGGTAGTGATTGTGGGAGATTTCAACTTTCCACACATAGACTGGGAAACACATTCTGTAAATGGGCTGGATGGTTTGGAGTTTGTAAAATGTGTGCAGGATAGTTTTTTGCAGCAATACATAGAGGTGCCTACTAGAGCAGGGGCAGTGCTGGACCTCCTGTTAGGAAATGAGACGGGACAGGTGGCGGAGGTATGCGTAGGGGAGCACTTCGGGTCCAGTGATCACAATACCATTAGTTTCAATATAATTATGGAGAAGGACAGAACTGGGCCTAGGGTTGAGATTTTTGATTGGAGAAAGGCTAACTTTAACGAGATGCGAGATGATTTAAAAGGAGTGAACTGGGACATTTTGTTTTATGGGAAAGATGTAGAGGAGAAATGGAGGACATTTAAAGGGGAAATTTTAAGAGTACAAAATCTTTATGTTCCTGTTCGGTTGAAAGGAACCAGTAAAAATTGGAAAGAGACCTGGTTTTCAAGAGAAATTGGACATCTTGTTCGGAAAAAGAGGGAGATCTACAATAATTATAAGCAGCATGAAGTAAATGAGGTGCTTGAGGAGTATAAGGAATGTAAAAAGAATCTTAAGAAAGAAATTAGAAAAGCTAAAAGAAGATATGAGGTTGCTTTGGCAAGTAAGGTGAAAGTAAATCCAAATGGTTTCTACAGCTATATTAATAGCAAAAGGATAACAAGGGATAAAATTGGTCCATTGGAGAGACCGAGTGGACAGCTATCTGCAGAGCCAAAAGAGATGGGGGAGATATTGAACAATTTCTTTTCTTCGGTATTCACCAAGGAGAAGGATATTGAATTATGTGAGGTAAGGGAAACTAGTAGAGTAGCTATGGATACTATGAGTTTCAAAGTAAAAGAAGTACTGGCACTTTTGAAAAATATAAAAGTGGAAAAGTCTCCAGGTCATGACAGGATATTCCCTAGGACATTGAGGGAAGTTAGTGTAGAAATAGCCGGGGCTAAGACAGAAATATTTCAAATGTCATTAGAAACGGGAATAGTCCCCGAGGATTGGCGTACTGCGCATGTTGTTCCATTGTTTAAAAAGGGTTCTAAAGGTAAACCTAGCAATTATAGACCGGTTAGTTTGACTTCAGTGGTGGGCAAATTAATGGAAAAGATACTTAGAGATAATATATATAAGTATCTGGATAAAGAGGGTCTAATTAGGAACAGTCAACATGGATTTATGCCTGGAAGGTCATGTTTGACTAATCTTCTTGAATTTTTTGAAGAGGTTACTAGGGAAATTGACGAGGGTAAAGCAGTGGATGTTGTCTATATGGACTTCAGTAAGGCCTTTGACAAGGTTCCTCATGGAAGGTTGGTTAAGAAGGTTCAACTGTTGGGTATAAATGCAGGAATAGCAAGATGGATTCAACAGTGGCCGAATGGGAGAAGCCAGAGAGTAATGGTGGATGGCTGTTTGTCGGGTTGGAGGAAGGTGACTAGTGGGGTGCCTCAGGGATCTGTGTTGGGTCCTTTGTTGTTTGTCATGTACATCAATGATCTGGATGAAGGGGTGGTAAATTGGATTAGTAAGTATGCAGATGATACCAAGATAGGGGGTGTTGTGGATAATGAAGAGGATTTCCAAAGTCTACAGAGTGATTTAGGCCAGTTGGAAAAATGGGCTGAAAGATGGCAGATGGAGTTTAATGCTGATAAATGTGAGGTGCTACACCTTGGCAGGACAAATCAAAATAGGACGTACATGGTAAACGGTAGGGAATTGAAGAATACAGTTGAACAGAGGGATCTGGGAATAACCGTGCATAGTTCCTTGAAGGTGGAATCTCATATAGATAGGGTGGTAAAGAAAGCTTTTGGTATGCTAGCCTTTATAAATCAGAGCATTGAGTATAGAAGCTGGGATGTAATGTTAAAATTGTACAAGGCGTTGGTGAGACCAAATCTGGAGTATGGTGTACAATTTTGGTCGCCCAATTATAGGAAGGATGTCAACAAAACAGAGAGGGTACAGAGGAGATTTACTAGAATGTTGCCTGGGTTTCAACAGCTAAGTTACAGAGATAGGTTAAATAAGTTAGGTCTTTATTCTCTGGAGCGCAGAAGGTTAAGGGGGGACTTGATAGAGGTCTTTAAAATGATGAGAGGGATAGACAGAGTTAATGTGGACAAGCTTTTCCCTTTGAGAATAGGGAAGATTCAAACACGAGGACATGACTTTAGAATTAAGGGACAGAGGTTTAGGGGTAACATTAGGGGGAACTTCTTTACTCAGAGAGTGGTAGCGGTGTGGAATGAGCTTCCAGTGGAAGTGGTGGCGGCAGGTTCGTTGGTATCATTTAAAAATAAATTGGATAGGCATATGGATGAGAAGGGTATGGAGGGTTATGGTATGAGTGCAGGCAGATGGGACTAAGGGAAAAAAGTTGTTCGGCACGGACTTGAAGGGCCGAGATGGCCTGTTTCCGTGCTGTAATTGTTATATGGTTATATGGTTACACAAAAGGCTGGAGAAAAGCTTCCAAAAGGCCCAGGACAGAGAGGTCGGATACGGAATGAGAGGGGGAGTTGAAGTGCTGAGCCACCGGGAGGTCGGGTTGGTTATTGCGGACCGAGCGGAGGTGTTCGGCGAAACGATCGCCAAGCCTCCGCTTGGCCTCACCGATATAGATCAGCTGGCATCTAGAGCAGCGGATGCAGTAGATGAGGTTGGAGGAGGTGCAGGTGAACCTCTGTCGGACCTGGAAGGACTGCTTAGGTCCCTGAAATGAATGGAGGGGGGAAGTAAAGGGACAAGTGTAGCATCTCTTGCGGTTGCAAGGGAAAGTGCCTGGGGAAGGGGTGGAGCGGGAGGGAAGGGTAGAATTGACAAGGGAGTTGCGGAGGGAGCAGTCTTTGCGGAAGGCAGACAGGTGGGGAGATGGGAAGATGTGGCTAGTGGTGGGGTCATGTTGGAGGTGGCGAAACTGGCGGAGGACTATGTGTTGTATGTGCCGGCTGGTGGGGTGAAAGGTGAGAACCAGGAGGACTCTGCCCTTGTGGCGAGTGGGGGAATGGGGAGAGAGGGCAGTGTTGTGCGGTATGGAGGAGACCCTGGTGCAAGCCTCATCTATAGTGGGGGAGGGGAATCCACATTTTCTGAAGAATGAGGACATTTGTGATGACCTGGTGTGGAACACCTCATCCTGGGAGCAGATGAAGTGTAGACAGTGGAATTGGGAATAGGGGATGGAGTCCTTACAGGAAGCAGGGTGGGAGGAAGAGTAGTCCAGGTAGCTGTGGGAGTCAGTTGGCCTCAATTTTCCAGCATCTGCAGTTCCTTCTCTAACAGGCTGCATAGAGTGCTGGATTCAGCCCAGTTCATCACGGACACAGCCCTTTCCACTATCAAAAGCATCTGCTTAAGGTGCTGCCTCAAGAAGGCAACGTCTATCATCAAAGATCCCAGACATCCAGGCCAGGCCCTCTTATCGCTGCTAGCATTGTGTGGGAGTAAAGTCCCACACCGCCAGATTCAGGAAGAGGGATTTTCTCACATCTATCAGGTTCTTGACCTAACCTGACTCTAATTCAAACTCAGGAAGAGAACACAAAGGATCACTTCTTGCATTGCCAGGAGATGTGTTTCCTAATTGTTTTTTGCACTATTACAGTAAACCCTCGTGATAATGGACCTCTAAATAGCAGATATTGATTATAGCGATCCGAGGCTCCTGTTGAATCCTCACTTCTGCAAATTACTCAATGAATTGGCATCACGTGATGCTCGAGCAGAGAGAGCGAGCAGCATGCAGGCAGCGTAAGTATCGGACCCATCCCTGGCGGTTCCTGGGCCTGTGAATTCTCGGGTGTTTAACACCTCCCTCCACATCAACGCCGCTTTTCTTCTCAGTGTTTGTCAGACTGGTAGCTCATAGCATGTCATGGGAAAATACTTTTGAACTTGAATTGACGAGATTTAAATTTCTACTGCAAGTTTAATTCAACCCTTGTGCACAAATACATCAACTCACTTATTTATGATACAGTTTCAATAGTGAAGCAGAGAGCAAAATGTTTTTTTAAAAATCATGCTAAGTAGCATAATGCAGAGAGTGATTTTTGTATGTTATGCATTGACATACATTTGCTGTTTATGCCTAAATAACATTGCGAACCATCACATTCACCAATTTTATGTCTGAAAAAGTGTGTATTTTTCACATGTCAAAAGCATGTGAATGCAGTATATTAATGCAATGGGATGAGGTTTGGTTGGCTGGAGATAACTGTCCTAATCCTGTTACATTATTGACAAAACTAACCTGGGAGTGACCGTTAAAGTAAATCATTGATAATCCTGCAGGGATTGTGGAAAGATTTAAGAGTAGGGTTCTGCTTCAGCACAACCAATGGCAATTGGTTTGAAATTCAAAATTGAATGCTGCCTGTTATCAAAGTTTCTGGTCACAGAACCCGCCAGCATTTAGAAAAACTGCTTTGAAAATATATTTTACAATTTTCTTTTCTTGATATATTTAAGAGTGATAACTTGGCAAAATGTAATTAATATACTGAAAGTGGGCTTATCACAAAACATAAGCATTTCAAATGAGTGTCAATTCACCACCCTTGAGTAACTCAATCTTAAATGACTAAATAATGACTTCACAAAATATACAGCACATTGTTCGAGTCGGATTGAGAAGCAGTGGCAAATTCTTTTTCAATTCATTTGTGTTTCCAAAACTTTCCAAAGCCACAGTGACAAAAAAAAAGTGTCCAACTTACTTTTTTGGAACCTCATCAAATGCTTGAAGCAAGTGCCAATCATGGGAGTGCCAAGGAGTTTCACACCTTTGGGGAGTGGAATGTTTGTAGTGAGGGCTACTTCTATAGCCATGGTTTTTAAACATCCAAAATGATTGAGGTTAAATGATCTGGGCTAAATGCTCAGTAAAATCTGAAGAAGGGCCTTGACACAAAACATCACATATTCCGTTTCTCCTGAGATGCTGTCTGAAGCGCTGAGTTACTCAATCATTTTGTGCCTATCCTGGGCTAAATGCTAATTCATTTTACAATTCCTGATTTTAGATGAGAGTGTATAAGAAAAATGCAATTGTGTGAGAACACAGGACTTAGTGCATAAAATAGGTATGTTACAATACCTACCTTTAGCAGCGCTGCAGTTCTGCCACTTCCCGTGTGCACGACTTTGACGCCTTTCAGAGGGGGGGGGCGGGTTTAAAATGCCGATTTTTTTCCAGGCAGTCCAAGTCGATCCATGTCGGGCGATTTCGTCGCTAAAGAGAAATCGCTCCGACATTTCATTCATAAAGGTATTTTTAAACTACGCTAGATTATTTATTAACTAGAGTAGTTTAAAAATCATTTTCTAAAGCTCTGAACGGTGACAGCGGAACGGACCTAAGGTAGGCGATAAAAGAAGCTACACAGTTTATTTTTACATAAAAACTTGGTTTTTAGGAAGGCTTTAATCACATTTTCATGTTGCAAAAAGGGGACAAAAAAAATGTACGAACCAGCTGTATTTTTCATACTGACTTCACCGCAAACCGCAACGTTCCAATCCACCGCATTCCACTAAAACCCACTCGCTAGTTGATTTAAATGGCCATTCATTTACAGGCATTAAACACTAAATTCCTTCCATTAGGCCTATAAATTCATGAAAATAAGATTTAAAAATTATGTTATATTGTGGATTATTGTGTGAATGTTATTTGGACACTTAGGCAATTTTTAAAAAGTTTATCTTTTCTTAAGAAATGGATAGATGTTTATTCATTGAATTTTGTAATTAGCTACAATTAGATAGCTAACTAATTATGTGCTTTAATTTCAGGTCATCCAAGTAAGATTGTTTCATATTTGTTTCAGAATGCTTCAATCTATAATAACTGAAAATTACAATGAGTTCTCTTAATTTTTAAGAAAGTTATCGGCTTTTGACTGTTCTAGATCACAGCTTTTGAGTTAAGTCAATTGAAAGGCAATGGGGAACAAGATGCTAATTTCCGAGTATGAAAATGGTCATAACTTTCTTAATACTGAATATATGAAAGTGAATTAGGTGTCAAATTAAACTTCTTTTTATGCTTTATCTGATGGGATAAATTGCAGACTTGATTTTTTAAATCTCAAAATTTTGTAACATTGCTACATAAAACTGGTAGAGCATGGTAACTGAACATGTCTGAAGACGGGTCCAGACCCAAAGCCTCAACTCTCCATCCCCTCCACAGATGCTGCCTGCCCCTCTGAGTTCCTCCAGCACTTTGTTGTTTGCTCAAGATTCCACCAACTATACTTTCTTGTGCCTCTGTGAACAGGGTACTACTTTGATCAAGTGCTCGGCAGCCAGAATAAGATTGTTTTACTGTAAAATCTTTGTATATCCTGTTTTGTTGGTTGAATGGTGGCACAGTCACTCACTGAATTGAAAGCCTCACAATATTACTGGTACCATCAGTACCACATTAAGCCAATTGTTGTCTGCATCCAGCGGCAAAAAGGTATTAGTGGTACCCTGTAGTATTTGGATCAAGGCCAGGCCTCAGTGTCTGACTAAAGACATGAAGTACAGCCTCCACATTCTTCAGCCTCACTGTTCATTTGAAAAATGGCCCATTTATCTAATACTGGGCTGACAGACAAATTTCTGGTCAAAGATCACATAAAGCAAGTTTACACCCTCAAGTCATTATGCACAATGCCAATGAATTCAGAATTTATTATGCTCGAGATGGAATCATGCCAGTTAACCAGCGTACTCTTAATGGGAATGTTCATTTATAGGGAGGTACTGATTTATTCCCCATGCATTCTAATGATGCGAGAAAAAAAATAACTGGCTGCATGAACAATATCAGCACTTAAATGCAGCTTTACAGCTTCTGTTCCTTAAATAAGCAGTCAGTTATAATGATGAGTAATGATCAAATAAATGATACAGGCAAGTAAATGGCTAGAGACAGGTTGTGTGCTGCAGACATGCATTTTAATAGTCCAACATGATTCCCTGATCGAGAAAAGATACAAAATAACTTAGCGGGCCAGGCAGCATCACTGGAGAACAACTTCTGCCCTCCCATGTACCCATTATCCCATCTTGCAATCAGACTGAAGAAAGGTCAATAGACAATAGGTGCAGGAGTAGGCCATTCGGCCCTTCGAGCCAGCACCGCCAATCAATGTGTTCATGGCTGATCATCCCCAATCAGTACCCCGTTCCTGCCTTCTCCCCATATTCCCTGACTCCACAATTTTAAGAGCCCTATCTAGCTCTCTCTTGGAAGCATCCAGAGAACCTGCATCCACCGCCCTCTGAGGCAGAGAATTCCACAGACTCACCACTCTCTGTGTGCAAAAGTATTTCCTTGTCTCCGTTCTAAATGGCTTACTCCTTATTCTTAAACTGTGGCCCCTGGTCCTGACGCAAAATGTGGCCTATCCATGATCTCCAGGGCCATGTTCTCATGACCTGCTGAATTACTCCAGCATTTTGGGTCGTTACTGGTTTCTTTGATTCCCTGATCAGTTGGTGCCAAGGCCTCACTGCAAAGATCAACCATCCTTTTTTGCTTTGTTTTTGTGAATTTATTTCACAGGATTTGGACATTACAATAAACAATGGACAATAGATGCAGGAGTAGGCCATTCGGCCCTTCGAGCCAGCAACGCCATTCAATGTGATCATGGCTGATCATCCCCAATCAGTACCCCGTCCCTACCTTTTTCCTATATCCCCTGACTTGGCTATCCTTCAGAACCCTATCTAGCTCTCTCTGGAAAGTATCCAGAGAACCGCCTCCACCGCCCTCTGAGGCAGAGAATTCCACAGACTCACAACTCTCTGTGAGAAAAAGTGTTTCCTTGTCTCTATTCTAAATGGCTTACCCCTTATTCTTAAACTGTGGCCTCTGGTTCTGGACTCCCCCAACATCGGGAACACGTTTCCTACCTCTAGCATGTCCAAACCCTTAACAATCTCATATATTTCAATAAGATCCCCTTCCATCCTTCTAAACTCCAGAGTGTACAAGCCCAGCCGCTCCATTCTCTCAGCATATGACAGTGCCGCCATCCCGGGAATTAACCTTGTAATCCTACGCTGCACTCCCTCAACAGCAAGAATGTTCTTCCTCAAATAAGGGGACTAAAACTGCACACAACACTCCAGGTGTGGTCTCACTAGTGCCCGGTACAACTGCAGAAGGACCTCTTTGCTCCTATACTCGTCTCCTCTTGTTATAAAGGCCAACATGCCATTTGTTTTCTTCACTGCCTGCTATAACTGCATGCTTACTTTCACAGATTGATGAACAAGGATGCCCAGATCCGGTTGTACTTCCCCTTTTCGCAACTTGACGCCATTTAGATAGTAATCTGCCTTCCTGTTTTTGATGCCAAAGTGGATAGCCTCACATTTATCCACATTAAACTTCATCTGCCATGCATCTGCCCACTCCTGCAAGGCCAGCAGGTAACAATTATCTCTAATTGCGCATGATAAAGTGGTAGTGAGTTGCTTTCCTGAATCAGTTGCGGTAATTGTGAAAGAGGAGATCCCACATGCTGTTGGGTAGAGTGTTCAAGATTTCAAGCTCAAGGTTTCAAGGTCAGTTTATAGTCACATGTACCAATTAAGGTACAGTGAAATTTGAGTTACCATACAGCCATACTAAGTGAAAAGCAACAAGCCACACAGCCACATAAAATAAAAATTAACATAAACATCCACCACAGTGTTTCATTGCTGGTAATGTTCCAGGGTATAGTTCCAGGGTTGAGGCTCAATGGCAATGAAGTATGAAATCAGAACGGTATTCATCTTGGAGGGGAACCTACAACTAGTGTTTGGCGGTTTGGTAAATAATGTTTGAGAAGTCCAGGTGAGTATAATGGAAATAATTTGGGGTGTCAGGTGTTTAGCCACTGGTTCACCATTTCTGGTGTGCTAACTTAGATAATACAGTTGCACAAATGTTAATAGGAAGTTGAAATGCTGCAAAGCAGAAATATTCATCATAGCAGCACATGACTCCTTAAAACCTTCTTGCACGGATAATGAAAGATCGAGGCAGTGTCATCCAGATGTGAATTATGTATTGAGTGATAGGAAATCTTGGCAGTATGATCCAGATGTGTACTGCCATCCGCATATGCATTGAAGGCTGAGGTATGGAAAAAGTGGGATTGTTATCCAGATGTGCACTGTATGTTGCTGCAATGAATCGAGGCAGTGTCACCGAGATGTGCATTGTCTGGTGAGCAAAGGTAACCATGGCAATGTCATCCAGATGTGAATTTGGTGGTGAGTGATGAAAAATCTTGGCTGTGTCACCCAGGTGTGCATTTTATGTTGTGATGGAAAATTATGGCAGTGATCCAGATGTGTACCATTCATGCAGAAACCCTATTCAGAACCCTCAAAGAAAACCAAAATCTTTAAGTTCCAAAGCAAATATTCACAATTTTCTCTCACACCAGCGTTCTGATATAAATTGTATCATGCAGCTCTTGGTGGCAAGCTTCACCTGTCATTTCTACATGTCATGTACTATTTGTACTATTTTGTCACTGTCAATTTAATTGCTAGGAAATTAGTATCACGTATGTCCAAATTGTATGGTTTTGCTACTGCCAAACCAGACTCCTTGATGGCATTAAATTGCATCGCAATCCCTCAAATACAATATTGCACAAGATTTGTATCACCAATAACCACCATTAGGAGGATTGTTAATCAGATCTTTGTTTTTTTATATTAACTCCTTACCCAGGTGATCGTGCGTACCATCACACAGATATTTGGCTGAGTTCAATCCAGATTGTACAAATGGCTACATCAATCGTTGCCAGAACCAATTGCACAACAGTGTTAATTATATTTCCCTCTGGCGTACTGGGACATCTCTCAATTCCTCGTGTTCAATTAATTACTTTGACGAACATGGCAGTTTTGTAGGTAAACTTGGCAGCTATTTTATAGACATGAAGATGGCACAAAATGCAATGAGATTAGTACCAGATCAATCAGACAGACATGACCTTGTTTTAAATGCTCTGCCGGGAATGGAATTAAAATAAATATGCATTCTCTCCGATTGACACTAACATTTGAGCCTGGATTCAGTATTCCCAGTCCCAGGATGGATAAAGCCAATGGTAGATAATGTTCACTGAGGACATTACCAGCAATGAAATCCTTCAGACGTAGTCATGCAGGATATTCCTGTTGTTCAGACAATTCCTGCCTTTCAGACATATCACCCAAGCAGGAAGTACTACTGCTAATCATACAACTTCACTGATACCATGCAAGAATAGAGCCAGCCCCAATGCAGACCAGAAGCCCTGGTCTGCATTGCGTTAATCAGAGCAGATCACTATAAAAGTACCCAGTTGATTTTTCTCCACTAATTTGCAAATTGCTCCTCAGGCATTTTTGTCTTAATCACTCTCAGAAGATCATTTCCAGAATAGATTTATCCCCAGAGAGGATCAATACTATTAATCCCTATCACTGAGCAGTTATGACAATTTGATGGAACAAAACCTCATGTTAGCAGAGTTCAGAAGGCTCAGTTCGAGTCTTATAATGATCACAAAATGAACTTGCATACCAATCATTAGTGTTTTCCACTTATATGTTAAGACGATTCAGTGACTCTATCTGTATACAAAAACAAAAAAAAATCATTGTATATATTAATTGTAACAACCTAGGGCTGTTGTCCATTGCTAATTATTAATTGGTAATTTTTCATGTCAGTACTACTACCCTCTTAAGAACTCTCGAGCTCGCATCTCAGTTTCCGCTCTCCTGTAGGAGGTTCTGAATCTGCCTCCTAGAAACATGGTTCTTCATTACATCAACCAATGTCAAAGCCCGATATGATTTGATGACAATGATTTTGGCAATATGATCATTCGAGAGAAGGCGTTTGAGACAGTGATTGGTGATTTCATTGAAGCATATGAAATTCTTACATGACTTGGTAGGATGAATGCAGGGATCTTATTGCCACTGGATTGGGGAAATAGAATCTGGGGTCATGCTCTCAAATTTGACCTATCCGGACAGAAATGAGAAGACATATCTTCACCTAAAGGGCTGAGAATGTTTGGAACTCTTCTCGCAAGAGGATGTGTCTCATATAAAATTTATATGATTTATAAAAGAAAGAATAGAATGAAAGCTTAAGTGAATAAGATATATTTTCTGCTAATATTTAAAGCAGCCTACATCTCTAGATCTCAGGAATCTTATGAATTCTGGAGAATCTGCTGCCATCAGGCGCTGGCCTTGGTCATGTGATTGTTCCCGGTTGTGCTTTAAACAACAACATTGGTAGCAAGTGAAATGAGGCACTGAGAAATAGAGTTCTGCTTTTGATCATTAATGTCATTAAATGGATGTGCTCTGTCTCTTAACAGAAACTAATTTAATGGAATTCACAAATTATCCATCTATTTACATCTGAATTTATTCTCCCATCTAATTTCTAACATTCCCTCATCAGTGCAAAGAAGGTTTATGCTTTGAGATTGCATGTTATGGTTGTTCAATAGCTTTACTCAATTTCTATGATATCTTCTAATGAAATGTTATCGCTGTTCGAAATCTTACAAATCTAGATATATCAATATTTTAGGAATTCGTGCTAGGTTGTATTTTTTTTTCTTATTAACCAAATAATATGGATTTTTTCTCCTTTGATTTTATTAATGAGAACTAAGGCTCCATCTAACTCTCCTGTTTGCTGCATGGATTACTCTTCCTGCAGTAAAAAATATCTGTTTTTTAACTAGCAGCCTTTGAAATGCTAGAGTTGGTATATGAAATATTTTTTTCAGTAAATAAAAAATGATTCATTGGTTGCTTAATGTTTTCCTCTCATCCACCAAGGTTTGTAGGTATATATGATCTTGTATGTCACTACATATGTGTCAATGTGGGGAAACGTTATGCCATTTCCTCTCTTGGCTCCCTGAAAACAAATACTGAAAACATAAGGTCGCCTTATTTCACTTTTCTGCATTTTCATGTTGTCAACATGCCATTCGCTTTCTTCACTGCCTGCTCTACCTACATGCTTACTTTCATTGACTGATGAACAAGGACCCCCTGAAGTTGTACTTCCCCTTTTCCCAACTTGACACCATTTAGATAATAATCTGCCTTCCTGTTTTTGCTACCAAAGTGGATAACCTCACATTTATCCACATTAAACTGCATCTGCCATGCATTTGCCCACTCACCCAACCTGTCCAAGTCACCCTGCATTCTCATAGCATCCTCCTCACAGTTCACACTGCTACCCAGCCTTGTGTCATCTGCAAATTTGCTAATATTACTTGTAATCTCATCATCTACAGTGGCTTGCAAAAGTTTTCATACCCCTTGAACCTTTCCACATTTTGTCACGTTACAACCACAAACGTAAATGTATTTTATTGGGATTTTATGTGATAGAACACAAAGTGGCGCATAATTGTGAAGTGGAAGGAAAATGATACATGGTTTTCACATTTTTTTTACAAATAAAAAACTGAAAAGTGTGGCATGCAAATGTATTCAGCCCCCTTTACTCTGATACCCCTAAATAAAATCCAGTGCAACCAATTGCCTTCAGAAGTCACCTAATTAGTAAATAGAGTCCACTTGTGTGTAATCTAATCTCAGTATAAATACAGCTGTCTGTGAAGGCCTCAGAGGTTTGTTAGAGAACATTAGTGAACAAACAGCATCATGAAGCCCAAGGAACACACCAGACAGGTCAGGGATAAAGTTGTGGAGAAGTTTAAAGCTGGGTTACGTTATAAAAAAATATCCCAAGCTTTGAACATCTCACGGAACACTGTTCAATCCATCATCCGAAAATGGAAAGAGTATGGCACAACTGCAAACCTACCAAGACATGGCTGTCCACCTAAACTGACAGGCTGGGCAAGGAGAGCATTGATCAGAGAAGCAGCAAAGAGGCCCATGGTAAATCAGGAGGAGCAGCAGAGGTTCACAGCTCAGGGGGGAGAATCTGCCCACAGGATTAGTCGTGCACTCCACAAATCGGGCCTTTATGGAAGAGTGGCAAGAAGAAAGCCATTGTTGAAACAAAGCCATAAGAAGTCCGGTTTGCAGTTTGCCACAAGCCATGTGGGGGACACAGCAAACATGTGGAGGAAGGTGCTCTGGTCTGATGAGACCAAAATTGAAGTTTTTGGCCTAAATGCAATACGCTATGTGTGGTGGAAAACTAACACTGCACATCACCCTGAACACACCATCCCCACTGTGAAACATGGTGGTGGCAGCATCATGCTGTGGGGATGCTTTTCTTCAGCAGGGACAGGGAAGCTGGTCAGAGTTGATGGGAAGATGGATGGAGCCAAATACAGGGCAATCTTGGAAGAAAACCTGTTAGAGTCTGCAAAAGACTTGAGACTGGGGCGGAGGTTCACCTTCCAGCAGGACAACCACCCAAAACATACAGCCAGAGCTACAATGGAATGGTTTAGATCAAAGCATATTCATGTGTTAGAATGGCCCAGTCAAAGTCCAGACTGGAATCTCTGGCAAGACTTGAAAATTGCTGTTCACAGACGCTCTCCATCCAATCTGACTGAGCTTGAGCTATTTTGCAAAGAAGAAAGGGCAAAAATTTCAGTCTCTAGATGTGCAAAGCTGGTAGAGACATACCCCAAAAGACTTTCAGCTGTAATAGCAGCGAAAGGTAGTTCTACAAAGTATTGACTCAGGGGGCAGAATACTTTTGCACGCCACATTTTTCAGTTTTTTATTTGTAATAAAATTTGGAAACCATGGATCATTTTCCTTCCACTTCATAATTATGCACCACTTTGTGTTGGTCTATCACATAAAATCCCAATAAAATACATTTACGTTTGTGGTTGTAACGTGACAAAATGTGGAAAAGTTCAAGAGGTATGAAAACTTTTGCAAGCCACTGTAAATCATTAGATATTGTATTGTATGATATAATATATATTGTACATAGCTGTGGTCACAGCACCAAAACTTGCGGTACCCCACTAGTCACTGCCTGCCATTCTGAAAGGGACCCATTAATCCCCACTCTTTGTTTCCTGTCTGCCAACCAATTTTCTATCCATGTCAGCACTCTACCCCCAATACCATGTGCCCTAATTTTTCCCACTAATCTCCTATGTGGGACCTTATTGAATGCTTTCTGAAAGTCCAGGTACACTACATCCACTGGCTCTCCTTTGTCCATTTTCCTAGTTACATCTTGAAAAAATGACAAAAGATTAGTCAAGCATGATTTCCCCTTCGTACATCTATGCTATCTCAGACCGATCCTGTTACTGCTATCAAAATGTGCCGTTATTTCATCTTTTATGATTGACTCCAGCATCTTCCCCACCACCGATGTCAGACTGACTGGTCTATAATTCCTTGTTTCCTCTCTCCTGCCTTTCTTAAAAAGTAGAATAACATTGGCTATCCCCCAATCCACAGGAACTGATCCTGAATCTGTAGAACATTGGAAAATGATCACCAATACATCCACAATTTCTAGATCCTGGGCATCCATCAGGCCCTGGGGATTTCAATAATATCAACACAAATCTATCAATTTTGGTGTTAAACAAAACCAGTAAAAAGAGCCTTCACACCCCCTTGACAGTGATTGTAAAAGTACATCTCTGGAATGTTGTGTCAATTTGTGTTGCTCAACTTTGCAGTGCACTCTGGATTTCCTATGAATTGTTTACCCAGTATCTTCATAACTTGGTACTTCAATTCTGTTTTACTAATATTTAGTTATTTGCAGGAATTAATAAAATAGTTAGTTGCATTTGCATTCTTCTTCTTTCGTGTGGCGTGCACAGCCTAAAGTTGTAGGACAACTTGTTCTATTTGATCTTCAGTTTGTGCACGTCGATTGCATTAGTCGAAACAGGGAGGACCACGTGAAGGTTGCAATCTTCCACCTCGCATTTGCATTTATGCAGCACTACATCAAATAATTTATTTCACAACCAATAAAATGCTTCACTCCATAGATGCTGCTTCACCCGCTGAGTTTCTCCAGCATTTTTGTCTACCACCAATATAATGCAGGTATTTGCGTAATACAACTGTATTGCAATAGACCAATCTCAGAATCAGCATTTGTTTATTAAGATCTCAAACAGATCATGAAAGAACAATCTTTACCATTACCTAATTTTTATTTATTCAGTTTGTGGGTGGAATGTAAATCGGTGCGTCAAAAGACTCTCAGCTCTTCTTTACTATCATACACTGAATATTTCTTCGTATCTGAAAGCATGAGCTATAGGATCCTCCTCATCTTTCTGAAGGTTCGTCCTTTTATTCTGAGGCTATGGCCTCTGGTCCGAGACTTTCCCACTAGTGGAAACATCCTCTCCACATCTATTCTATTCATGCCTTTCACTATTTGGTAAGTTTCAATGAGCCTCTGGCACCCCCTCATCCTCCAAAACTCCAGCGAGTACAAGCCCAGTGCCATCAAACGTTTATCATGTGTTATCCCAATCGTTCCTGGGATCTACATTGCAGCTCTCTGAGTAGGCTTTGCACATGGCATCATGCATTTCTGTGCAAAGTTATGAATGAGATATTTATTTTGCAAACCACCATAAATAAAGTCATTTTTCTCATCCCAACTTCTGTTTGCCATGTTTCTGACAGTTTGGTTTACATAATAAGCAATCTTTTGCTTATGCAAAGAGCAAAACCTATTTTGCTTACTGCTGACTCTGAGGATGGTTCATTGGTTCCTTATTGCACACAAACAGCACAGTAAGATTATTTAGCAACTCACTACCACTTTATCATGCGCAATTAGAGATAATCATTACCTGTTGGCCTTGCAGGAGTGGGCAGATGCATGACAGATGAAGTTTAATGTGGATAAATGTCAGGTTATCAACCTTGGCATCAAAAACAGGAAGGCAGATTATTATCTAAATGGCGTCAAGTTGGGAAAAGGGGAAGTGCAAAGGGATCTGAGCATTCTTGTTCATCAGTCTGTGAAAGTAAGCATGCAGTTACAGCAGGCAGTGAAGAAAACAAATGGCATGTTGGCCTTTATAACAAGAGGAGTTGAGCATAGGAGCAAAGAGGTCCTTCTGCAGTTGTACAGGGCACTAGTGAGACCACACCTGGAGTGTTGTGTGCAGATTTGGTCCCCAAATTTGAGGAAGGACATTCTTGCTATTGAGGGAGTACAGCTGAGGTTCACAAGGTTAATTCCTGCGATGGCGGGACTGTCATATGCTGAGAGAAGGGAGCAGCTGGGCTTGTATACTCCGGAATGTAGAAGGATGAGAGGGGATCTTATTGAAAGATTATTAAGGGTTTGGACGCGCTAGAGGCAGGAAACATGTTCCCGATGTTGGGGGAGTCCAGAACCAGAGGCCACTGTTTAAGAATAAGGGGTAAGCCATTTAGAATGGAGATGAGGAAACTTTTTCACACTGAGAGTTGTGAGTCTGTGGAATTCTCTGCCTCAGAGGGCGGTGGAGGCTGGTTCTCTGGATACTTTCAAGTGAGAAGTAGGTAGGGCTCTTGAAGATAGCGGAGTGAGGGGATATGGGGAGAAGGCAGAAACGGGGTACTGATTGTGGATGATCAGCCATGATCAAGTTGAGTGGTGGTGCTAGCTCGAAGGGATGAATGGCCTTCTCCTGCACCTATTGTCTTTTGTCCATTGTCTACTAAGGGATATGCAGAAAAGGCACAGAAATTGCTTAGATGTAAAAAATCAGACATGATCATGCGAAGCCCATGGTCTCCCATTACAGGAAGAATTTGGGGGCTTTGGAAAGGGTGCAGAAGAGACTTATCAGACTGCTGCCTGGATTAAACGGTATTAGCTATAAGGAGAGGTTGTACAAACTAACAGTACATTCAATTATGAGAGGCATAGATAGGGCAGACAGTCTGAATCTTTTTCCCAGGGTTGAAATATCAAAGACGAGAGAGCATAGCTTTAAGGGGAGAGGCGGAACATTTAAAAGAGATGTGCAGGGAAAGTTTTTTTACTGAGAATGGTGGCCTGAAACATACTGACAGGAGTGGATGCAGACACTACAGTGGCATTTGAAATAGACACATGGATATGCAGGGAATTGAGGGATATGGATCATGCGCAGGCAGAGGAGATTGGTTTGACACACTTCAAAGACGTATAGGTTTATAGGTTAATTGGCTTCAGAAAAATTGTAAAATTGGCGCTAATGTGTAAGATCATGCCAGTGTACGGGGGCACTGGTCGGTGTGGACTCGGTAGGACAAAGGCCTGTTTCTGCACTGTATCTCAAAAAAAAACTTTAAAAAACTTGGCAACATGTTCAGCATGGACATTATGGGCCAAAGGATCTGTTACTGTGTTCTATGCTCTGGAGTAGGCTTGCGGGGCTGAATTGCCAACTCCTGTTCCGTTACCTTTATAAGATAGTGCATCATTCTAGTCCAATCTGGATGAGATGCAATCCTAGTCCCACACCATTGCGGTGGCCTTTTTTATTTTGTCCTCTAAAGTGGCCCAGGATGCTACTCAACTTGGCAACTGAGCAATGGAGGTTAATAATAGCCTTTCCAGTGGTAAGAAAACCTAAGGACAATTGATGCATCAGACTGTATAGGTGCAACTTTGCCTTGCAGAACAATAACTTGAAATGCCAAAGTAACGTATTTCACGTATATTTCACCAATGCATTTAAACTAACAGATCAGGAAAAGGCCATTTGCTCTATTCTAACTCAACCACTTGTATTTGATGAATATTGAAGTGGCAAGACTTATTGCAGCACATTCTAAAGTGTCACTGCTTATTGCAGAAAAATGCCTTTTGTTCCCTCACAATATAGTAGTGTTTGTTGCAACCTTTTCATCTCATTGTTTCATTGCTGCGAATTCACCTATTAGTTCATCTATTCATTTCTTCAGCTCAGAAAGTAATAATATTTAAAAACATTTTGCATGATTGATTCACCTCACACCAAACAGTTTCTTAAGAAATATTTACTACATTATGCCAATATCTTTCCCATAGGAAATTGCTGCCTTTACAGATTCAGTATTACAGATCAATGTATATTGCACATCTGTCTCTCATCACAAAATCCAGTTTGCATCTGAACATTTTTATGTCTTTATCTACTTTTCTCATTTATTGTTCTCGGGATATATGCAATGGCAGAAAAGCCAATCTTATATCTCATGCTTTGCTCCTTAAGGATTATTGGACATGTTCTGCAAAGCTGTCCTAACTATTGAAAGGCTTGCCTGTCTGGTTTAGGCAACATTAAGTGGGCGTGATAATAAGAATGGCGATGGACAGTGGCACCATTTTGCCTGCAGTGGGGCAGGATAATCTTAAATATATCCATTTTAAACTCCTAACGCTCAGAAGAATGGCACAGCAACTAACAGGCTTCAAGATGATTTAGATGAGTGAGCAATCTTACGATCACCTGGCAGATATGGGGATCCTAACTCCATTGACACATAGACACAATTAGCACGTTGCCTGGAAAACTGGATGGCCTCCATTGTGCCAAGAAACATGGTCACAAGGGGGTCCTCCATGTAACAAAGAAGCACAATGCCAACAACCACCTCCCTCCATTCCCCAGCATCCACTTGGCCAATGTGCAGTACCTGGAAAATAAGAATGAAGTGCAAGGTTGCTTTGCCAAAGGGATATGAGAAAATACTGTTTTACAGAGACAAGGCACCCTCAGATCTCCAGATTCGGTTCTCCCGCCTGAGGTTTTCTCGATCCATCATGTCATTGAGGAAAGGGAGAGACAGCTGCATCTGCCTTGGACATTGTGGTCTTGTCCAACTTCTGCCCCTTCTCCCTCCCGCAATATATAGCAGTGAAATGCCAACAAATCTGCATGCCTCTTCATGACTGCAGTCCACTTCCGGCCTCAGGCAAATGCTCAACTAGTGCTTGAGAAACTATAAGCGATAGTTATAAAATACTTGAGGAACTATTTGCCATGGTTATCAAATAGCATATTTGTCAAGGCTAGTTTGAAGAAGATACTTCCAAACCTGTATGTTTCCTGCAATACCGGAGGATCAAACACTCTCTAACACTGCTACTCCACCATAACTGGAGCATATTTTAGACTTTAGAGGTACAGCTATTAAACAGGCCCTTCGACCCACCCAGGTTGTACTGACCAGCAATCCCTGTACACCAGCACTATCCTACACAATAGGGACAATTTACAATTGAAAGAGGCGAATTAACGTACAAACCTGTACGTCTTTGGAGTGTGGGAGGAAACTGGAAAACCCACATGGTCACAGGAAGAACGTACAAACTGACCATATAAACACTGTGCAGACATCACCTGTAGGTAGGATCAAGTCTCTAGCACTGCGAGGCAGCGGCTCTCGCTGCTGTGCCACTGTGTCACCACTGTTGATCCTATCTTCACCCACACTTTAGCAAATCAGACCACCTGCAGAAAGGCAATGACTGAAGACCTGAAGACAGAGCTGATAAGGGGAGTCAGAGGAGCAACTTAATAATTATTTAAACTCGATAGACTGGGTGATGTTCAAGAACTCGGCAACAACTTGAACGGATACTCCAAGGTTGTTGCCGACTTCATAGAGAAAAATGTGGAGAAAGTGTGTTCCTACCACAACCATCTGATGGTCCCCACCTAGAGCTTTGAATGAACCAGGATATCCGCTGTCCGCTGAGGAGCGCACCTGTGACATTCAAGTCAGCCGATGCACAGTTCATAAGTTTATGTCATTAATAAAATCAAGTATAAGCAGAATTAGGACATTAAGCCCATCAAGTCTACTTTGCCATTCAATCATAACTGGTCTATCTATGTTAATCAAACAAATTAACAATCTGAAGTGTATCTGCCAGGTTATTCTGCTGGTAATTCAGTGGTTTTCTTGCTCACACTTGGCGGTTGATATGCCTTGAATACTAAAACGTGTAACCATGCTCAGCAAACTTCAATACACAAGTTTTGTTTGAACAGAGCGAGTTTATTTTCCATATCACTTAGAAATGTGTTGCTGTAAATTATTATCAGCTTTGTTGTGTGGGCAGTTAAATATGGTGATAGGTTATTATCTGTTTGCTGCCTGATAAAACATTTTTGATAGAAAAATCACTGAGATTCCAATGCACATTCCTTCCAATGTTCAACCTTTTTGTTTTAGATTTTGCTTCAGTTTTTAATCAAAAAAACATTTCTCACTTGGGAGAAATCATTTCCTTACTGTGGGAGAAACTGAATTGGATGTTTACATATTTCATGCATTAATCCCATTACAGGCTCTCTGCTCAACGTCAATCATTCCAATTTGTCCTCCCACCCTCTCCCAGCATTTCCTCCCCTCCCACATTCTTCCACTTACCCTGCCTCTCACTGTTACAGTTGCCCACTGTAAGTGAGTTAAGGTTAACTTTTATTTCCACATGTATTGGTTTAGTTGAGGTCAAGTTAACACAAGATGAAATAAGCAAATTACCAGATAATAATATTTTCTCTAATCAAAGATCATAAGTATTAAATGGTCTGTTTTACAGCTTTCAATACTTCCTGGATACAAGTTCTCAAAACCATAGAGGCTGGCATAAGGGATATTACATGTTACTAAAATTATGAGAGGCTTAGTTAGGGTAGAAAGTCATAACTTTTTTTCCTGAGATGGAAATATCAAGTTCTAGAGACCATAACTATAAAGTGAATGTTTAAAGGAGATGTGCAGGGCATGCTGTTTTATACATCACAAGCAGTTGGTGCCTTGAATGCATTACCAGGGAGGTCAAAAACTACTGCCTTCAGGACAGAGCCAAGGCAATGGTCCATAGGTACGCCATGGTTGTGAGCGCCCGTAACTAGGGGCCAGTGCTCCGGGTGGCGTCCTCGAAGGGGCGGGGTCTATATGAACACGTGACTTGATGCCTGTCATCCAGGGCGGGATCCATGTGTACACGTTATAGATGTGGCCCACCATCCGCTCACAGACATGCGTCCTGGCCCTTATGCAGAACAAGGTTTCTGACCCCTGCTCTAAACCTATCCTATCCATGTACCTGTCTAATGTTTCTTAAATGTTCTGATAGTATCTTCTCATCTTAGGGTTATATTCTTTGGTTCTCAATTTCCGTACTCTGGGCAAGAGACTCCATATGTTTACCCGATCTGCCGAGTTGGTAGTAGCAGATATGATAGTTGTGTTTATGAAGCTTTTAGTTGGGCACAAGAATATGGAAGAAATGAAGGGATGTGAATCACTTGCAGGCAGAAGGGATTAGTTTAATTTGGCATCATGTTCTACACAGGCATTGTGAGCTGAAGGTCCTGTGTCTGTACTGTATTGCTCTATGTTGCATACTGAAAGAAGATGGAATATATTACATTTATCTATCATATGTAAAATTGCTTTCCATTGGATCGAGGGTAGGCCACACAGTGTGGATGAAAAATGCAAACATTGAAGATCAATCTATGCCTCTCATATTGTAAGGTTATGAGAGGCATAGATAAGGGAGACAGTCAGAACCTTTTTTCCTCCATGATGGAAATATCAAATACTATAGGGTACAGCTTTTAAGGTGAAAGGGGCAAACCTTAAAAAAGATGTGCAGGAGAAGTGGGTGGTGAATGCCTGGAATAAGCTGTTGGGGCTGGTGGTTAAGGCAGGTACAATAGTGGCATTTAGGAGACTTTTGGATAGGCCTATGAATATGTAAGGAATGGAGGGATGTGGATTATGTCCAGGCGGATAAAAGTTAACCTTGGAATTATGTTTGGCATAGACATTGTGGGCTGAAGGGCCTGTTTATTTGCTGTACTGTTCTATGTTCCAATCAGACTTGCAGGTAAGTAGGACTAGGGTAGCAGGGACATTGTTGGCCGGTGTGGGCGAGTTGGGTCAATGGGCCTGTTTCCACACTGTATTACTCTATGACTCTAATGCATATTTTTAAAAAAGGCATCAGCAAGTCTGATTAAAACATAGAGCAGTACAGCACAAGAACAGGCCCTTCAGCCCAATGTCGATGCCAAACATAAGGCCACTGTGTGGTCTACCCTCGAGCCAATGGAATGCAATTTTACATATGATAGATAAATGTAATATATTTAATCTTCCACCTTCTTTCAAGTTTGGCAAGTTGAGCCAAAGGACCAATTTCCATGATATATGATTTTATGACTTCCTTGGTAATGCATTCAAGGCCTCTACTGCTGTTGATGTATAAAAAAAGTGTGCCCTGCACATCTCCTTTAAACATTCACTTTAAAGTTATGGTGTCTAGTATTTAACATTTCCACCCCAGGAAAGATGTTCTGACTTCCTATCCTAACTAAGCCTCTCATTATTTGAGCAATGTCTAATAGATCTCCTGCAAGCCTCTTCAGTTTTGAGAACTTGTATCCAGGAAGTATTGAAGAATGTAAAACAGAACATTTAATATTTATGATCTTTGATTAGTTGAGAAAATATTATTATCTGGTAATTTGCTTATTTCATCTTGTGTTAACCTGACCTCAACAAAACCAATACATGTGGAAATAAGAGTTAACCTTAACTCACTTGCAGTGGACAACTGTAACAGTGAGAGGCAGGGTAAGTGGAAGAATGTGAGAGGGGAGGAAATACAGGGAGGGGTGGAATGACAACTTGGAATGATTGACGTGGAGCAGAGAGCCTGGAATGGAATTAATACATGAAATATGTAAACATCCAATTCAGTTTCTCCCACAGTAAGGAAATTATTTCTCCCCAAGTAAGAAATGTTTTTTTGATTAAAAACTGAAGCAAAAGTCTAAAACAAAATGGTTGAACATTGGAAGGAATGTGTATTGGAATCTCAGTGATTTTTCTGTCATTTTTTTTTCAGGCATCAAACAGATAATCACCTATCACCATACTTAACTGCCCACGCAACATGCTGATAATAATTTACAGCAACACATTTCTAATTGATACAGAAAAGAAACTTGCTCTGTTTTAACAAAACCTTGTGTATTGAAGTTTACTGAGCATAGTTACAGGTGTTAGTTTTCAAGGGCCAAGTGTGAGCAAGAAAACCACTGAATTTTAACCATAACCACATGATTTACCAGCAGAATAACCCGGAAGGTTCACTTCAGATTGTTAATCAGTTTACTTCATGAAGCAAGAATTTCCTCAGTAGGACGAGAGGATGAGAACAACCTGAGCACAGATCGGCACAGGCAGGAGAAGGGGTTGAGAGGGAAAGATAGGTCAGCCATGATTGAATAGTGGAGCAGACTCGATGGGCTGATTGGCCTCATTCTACCCCTCTGATTTATGAACTTACAAACTTATGAATGGAAACAGTCAATACGCTCTCATTGCTGAAACGGGGCACCACAGGCTGAACCCTGCTCCAGAAACCTCAGGATTTGCTATACTTACAGCTACTCAGCTATGAGATGCTGCTCCACTCTTAGAGCTGTCACTCTCAGAGGAGACTTTAAATTGAGTGCTTTAATAATGTGGTCTTCTCCATGGTGAAGCCAAATGTAGATGGAGTGACCGTTTTGAAGGATACATCCATTCAACCAGTAAGAAAAACCCTAAACTTCTAATTCTTTTCACTTGAATTCTCCATCCCACTCTCACCCCTAATTTAACATCCCTGTCAATGGCCGCTTTCACTGCTTCAATAAAGCCCACTTTCAACTCAAGGCACAGCATCACATCTTCCCTCATGGCATGCCACAGCTCTAAACATTCAGCATTGAATTCAACAACTTCAGATAAGAACCCATTCAATGTTTTTAATTTGAATGATGCAGTTCTGATGCAACGTTGTTGACTGCAGGTCGCTCAGTTAATTGACCACTGTAACAGCAGCTCACATTTTTCACTCCACAGATGGTGCCTGACCTGCGACGTAATTATAATAATTTCTGCTTTTACCATAAATTGAATCATTCTAACCTACAGGTGAGCGTCTGTAAATAGTGGGTGGCATAGTGGCACAGTTACTGCCTTCCAGCGCCAGAGAAACCGGGTTTGATCCTGATTACGGATGCCGGCAGTATGGAGTTTTCATATTCTCCCTGTGACTACGAGAGTTTTCTCCAGGCACATTCCAAAAGGCATGCTAGTTTGTAGGTTAATTGATTTCTGTAAATCCTAGTGTGTAGGATAGAACCAGTGTATGAATGATCGCTGGGCAGTACAGACTCAGGTGGGTCGAATGGCCTGTTTCCACGCTGTACCTCTAAACAAAACTAAAATTCAAATGCTGGTTCACCACTGCCTTCCTCGTTTGGGATGGACAACAAGTAATGGCCTTATGAATAAAAACTGGATCCCAATGTCATTGCTAAACAGAACCAGGAGTCACAGTTTAAGAGTAAGGGGTAGGCCATTTAGGACTGAGATGAGGAAAAACGTTTTCACCCAGAGAGCTGTGAGTCTGTGGAATTCTCTGCCGGAAGGCAGTGGACGCCAATTCACTGTGTGTTTTCAAGAGACAGATTTAGCTCTTAGGGCTAAAGGAATCAAGGGATATGGGGAAAAAGCAGGAACGGGGTCCTCATTTGAATGATGGTGTTGGCTGGAAGGGCCAAATGGCCTACTCCTGCACCTATTTTTCTATGTTTTCTATGTTTCCAAACAACAGGGAAGTTCTCCATGTTTCATTGTCACTTTCTATTCCTGAACCAGAATCAATAAACCAGCTTGCCTGATCATTTATCTCAACGTTCATTGTGGGATCATGCTGCGTCCACACTGCCTCCTATTTTGTGCATTATGTAGTAAAGCAAAGGTAATTGTTGGTTGCAAAGCATTTAGTAGAGTCCCTCAGTCAGAGAAGATACTCTGTAGATGTGACATAGTGGCATAGTTAATTAATCTACTGCCTCATAGCTCACTGGTCCTGTCTGTGTGTGGAGTTTGCATGTTCTCCCTGTGACTACATTGGTTTCCTTCGGGTATGCTGGCTTTCCCCATGTACCTAAGATGGTCAGTTAATTGGCCACAGAAAATTAGCCTTAGTGTGTAGGTGAGTCATGGAGTCTAAGGTGAGGGGATGAGTTGATGGGAGCGCGGGGTGAATGAAATGGATAAAATTGGATTTATGTAAAAACAGGTGCTTGATGGTTACTGCACACTCAGTGGGCCGAAGGACGTATTACTGTGCTGTATCTCTGACTCTATAAATGCATATCATTTCCTTCTCCTGCTGCTCTTGGCTGTTGCAGAGGCAGCATAGGAAGATAATTTTATCACAGTGGAAATGGAAACTGTTAAAAATATACACTTTTTTTCAAAAGTGTGAGATCAATGGAAATTTCAACCAGCCATGAAATTAGGGTGTTTCCCCAAATGATTATTTTTTAATTTTGCAGCTTCCTTACTAATGTGTGACATTTCACTTAATTATATGTGAAATTGAAAATAATTTGATGAAAATGGAAATTCTTCACAAGGATTATTTTTATATATATCTACAACATTTGATTTAATCTATTTTATGTAAATCAAATGTGCGAAAATGTATGTTAATAGAAAAAAATGGCTTCTATAAATATATTACCAGGTGTACATGTGATCATGTCTGTAGTAACCCCACTCAATATGATGCCTACAGAAAGTTCACATCCACAAAGTTAAATGTATTCAATGCATATGTAAGCTCAGAACAGTAAAGGGCCTGTCCCACTAGCGCGCGATTAGACGCGACAAGCGCGACAAATTCGGACGCGGGGGTCGCGTGGGGGTCAGGCGATCCCGGTGCGAGTGAAGGGCCTGTCCCACTAGCGCGCGATTACACGCGCGACGTCCGAAGGAAGGACGTTATTTTTCATCACGTGACGATGCGCATGAGCATGCGCATTGCACGACGTCGGGCAGTGACGTCATCACGCAACGCCACGCTGAAGACGCACAACGTCAAAACGTCATCACGTTAATCACGTTCTACACGTGATTCCGCGCGACAGGATTTTGCCGCGCGTAATTTTTTGAGCAGTGTCGGTTTTTGGACACTACGCGCGATGTCGACACCAGCTACACACAACTCGACGAGACTCCGGCGATCGCAGTGGGACAGGGTCACGCGAGGCCGGGCGACTAAAGCGACCACGGTAGGTCGCGCTTGTCGCGTCTAATCGCGCGCTAGTGGGACAGGCCCTTAACTAAAGTGGGGACACCATGATGGGTAAACCCAGAAGGCTGTGGATTAGATAGAATGTGTAGGAAGGAAATGCAGATGCTGGTTTACACTGAAGATTAACCAATACAAAAGGTTGGAATAGCTCAGCGGGACAGGCAGCATCTCTGAAGAGAAGGAATGGGTGACGTTTCGGTTTGAGAACCTTCTTCAGACCCATTCCTTCTCATGAGATGCTGCATGTCCTGCTGAGTTTCTCCAGCATTTTGTCTATCTTTTGTGGACTAGATAGAGTTTGAGTCATCCTGACCCAATTCACCAATGAAAATATTTGGAGTTTGCAGGAGAGAGATGGAACACCTGGTTAAGTGGTGCCTGAACAACAACCTCTCAAACAACGTCAATGACCAAGGAACTAATAGTTGATTTCAGCTAGGGGAAGTTGGGGAACCACGTGCCAGTTTTCATTCATGGGTCAGTGGAGGAGAGAGTTAGCAGCTTCAAATTCCTGGAAGTTATCATCTTGTATGGCCTGTCCTGTGCCCAGCACATATATGTAACCATGAGGAAGGTGTGTCAGCTCCTCTAATAAGTTGAAAGAGTTTTGACATGCCTCCGAATATTCTACAGATGCACTGTAGAAAGTATCCTGGCTGGTTGCATCATTACCTTGTATGGCCATTCTAATACACAGGAACACAGGAGGCCACAGAGTGCGGTGGACTCAGTCAGGTCTATGTTGGCCACAGCCCTCCCCCATCATAAACACCTATATAAATCGATACCTCAAGATGGTGACATCTATCATAGAGGATCTCTACCACCTGGGCCATGCATTCTTCTCTCTGCTACCGTTAGGTAGGTGGTATAGAAGCCTGAAGTCCCACTGCCAGGTTCAATAACATCTACTTTCCTACAATGAGCAGGTTCTTGAACCAATCAGCACAACTCTCAACCTACCTCGATAAGAAACACTACAGCCTCCCCATTGCACAATCATGGATGTATTTTTCTAAATGTGCTTTTATATTAATGTCTTATTTTTGTCATAATCTTTCTTTTAGAACATTTTATATGCAACACATATTATTCATGCATAAATGTTTTTGTGTGTTTGTCTGAGTCTTAGTGACAGTGATGCTGCTGCAAACAAGATTTACCTTTGTACCTGTACCTCACTGTACTTGAGTTTATGACAAGAAACTCAACTTGACTTGACTTAAACGTACCCCATGACTACTGACAAGAGTCACAGTTGGCTGTGATCATGAAGTTCAAAAGATAGGGAATGTGTACATGGAGTACAAACATCAACAATGAATCTTCTGTGCTCATATTCCTGCTTCTGTACTGCAAATATAACATGGTATTATATGTTTATTATCACTGACATCTACTGGAATCATCAATGAAAAGATTTTACTAGATTTTGACAAGACGATGATTGTGAATAACAACTTTTTCCTCTGGTACTCACGGCTGCTTGAGCATTACTCATGTAGAATTTCTTTTAATTGTGTGTCTTGGGAAATCTTTTGCCCAAGGCTAGGGGACTTAAAAACAAGGTTTAAGGTGAGAGAGGCAAGATTTAATATGAACCTGAGGGGTTGCAGGTGGATGGAATGAACTACCAGAGGAGGGAGTTGAGGCAGATACTGACACATGGGTAGACAGATGAATAGGAAATGTTTAGGAATAGGAAAGATTTTGGCCAAATGTGGGTAAATGGGTCCTGTTAAGATGGGTATTATGGATGAGCTGGGCTGAAGGCCCTGTGTCCTTGTTACATGTCCTTTTGACTGACTCTGGCAAAGTCGGTAGTTATTGCCTGAGCCAAATTTCCCCTTGATGAGCCACAACCTTGTCAATACAGTTGAGGTGCTCTCAACAGGCTAGATGAGGAGTTCATGAGTTTTGAAATGATGCGATTATGAGGCATTAATACGTATTCAAACCAAGAAGGTGAGCTACTTGGAACAAAATCATTGTGATGCTATTTGTGCTTTTGGGAGGGAACAGTCAATCTGGCTGGATAAATCTGCAAAAGTCACATGGCATTTTTGAGAATGTCAATTTAGCTTGCACAGACAGGGTATTTAAAATCACATAATCAGTAATGTTCAGATTCAATTATAGAGGAGTCGTGTATACATTAGGAGTTAACACCTCCTCCTATTGAATTATAATTTGGATCATGAAAAAGATTACAGAATGATGGAATGCTCCCTGTACAAACAAACAGTAAATTGAATAACTTTCTAGATGTCCAAATTAATCATGGAACAGAGAAGATGGAAAAAATTGGTTCATAAATCACAACCAATTTTGAGTTCAGTTATAATACTGGCATTAAAACAATTATAAGTTAGTAACTTTAACCCCCCCCCCCCCCCCATAAAATTAATGGTTAACTCTCGAGGAAATATACGTAACCACATATTTCAATGTATTTCATGATATAGGGAGTCGTTGTTTACAAAATAAAATCATTTTCATACAGCATGGAAACAGCCTGTCAGGCCAACTTTGCCCATGCCGAACAACATGCCCATCTACACGTCATACCTGCCTATGTTTGGCAGAAAGGGGGGAAGAGAGGGGGGGAGAGGGGGGGTGAGGTGGGGGGAGAGGGCGGCTAGAGGGGGGGGTGAGAGGAGGGGGGAGGGGGGGGGAGAGAGCCTCCCCACAGCCCCTTCACCTGTTTTCCTCCCTCTGGCTTTACAATTCATACATCCTATTTTTACCTCACATATTTTTGTGTTTTCACCTCTGGCATTTGTCTAACCATCTGGTAATCAAAAATCCCCCTCACCTGTATCCATCACTCACTTGCCATGTTTTGTCCACCCCCTGCCTCTCTTCGTGGTTCCTTCCCCACCCACCATAATCAGTCAGTAGGGTAGCAACCCGAAAAATAAATTCATGTTCTGCATAGATTCTGCCTGACCCGCGATATTACTCCAGAATTTAACTATTTAACAGGGCAATCATTAAACTGGTGCATATAAACAACTGCAGATGCTAGTTTACTGGAAAAAAATACACAACGTGCTGGCGTAACTCAGAGGGTCTGGCAGCACCTCTGGAAAACATGGATAGGTGACATTCAGTTGTCTGAAGAAGGATCCGACCCAAAACATCACCTGTCCCTGTTCTCCAGAACCTATCCACGTTTTGCAGAGATGCTGCCTGACCTGCTAAATTACCCCAGCACATTGTACACATTCAAATAGGGAATGCTCGCACAGGTTATATGGAACTGTGGTCGTTCTGGATTGTGTTGTTGCTGGAATGGTAGCCAGGTTCAGATGGGAAATATAAAATCCCGCCTTTCTTCTCAGTGCTTTCAATACACCATGTGCATCTTTTCACCTCAATCGATTCCCACCTGGGTGCAGAATGATTGGAAGCTCATACTGATGTGGTCACATGTGCAGTGGAGGAGAAATTCTTGACCACAGGAGGACATCTGACAGGGAGTGTGCACAGACTGCAGGGGCTATAGCATTATTTTTCCCATTCCCAATTATATACTGCAGTTTATAATTGCCTTCCACTTGAAGAGACTTTTCCTTAGCTGCCTGCCTTTCATTAAATCTGAGGAATCCAGTAGGCCACTGTTAAAGCAAGTTAAATTAGAAGTTGGAGCGATAGACAACTCAGACGTTCAACATAGATCATAGAACAATACAACTAAGGTACAGGACCATCGGCCGATCAGACCGGCCAAACATGATGCCGAATTAAATTAATCTCTGCTTGCACATGATCCCTATCCCTCCATTCCCTGCATATCCTTGAGCCTTTCTAAAAGCCTCTTGTATGCCCTCATCATATCTGCTTCCACCACCACTCTCAGTAGCATGTTCTAGGCAACTACCACTCTCTGAATAAAACACTTGCCCTGTACATCTCCTTTACACTTTGCCCCTTTCACCTTCGTCAATCAGCAGCCATACCCTCTGTATGGCCTCTGTGTTAATTCAGCAGATTATTCGTTGCTTTAGTTTCCAGTCTGCGGTCTCTTGTGTCTCCATTTAATAGGACGCTGCCAGTCTCAATACAAGTTTAAAATGTTGTCCTGGAGTCCACTGGCTCATTGTCACACCTCTCTCAAATCCAAAAGTGGGTAAGTAGGACATACTTAGGGTTGTGTGAGGAATTTGTGTATTTCCTGCTGCAACACACTCATGTTTGTAGGATGACGTTCAACTCTCAGTTGCAGAAGATGTTAAAAAAGATGCACTGACTTTCTTTTGTGCTACATTTAGAATTTCACAGAAATGACCCAGCAGCAATACACATAATAATCTTTTTCCAAGATTATTTTCTAACGATATCCCATTATGATTGCCACATTGACAGGCAATTATATTCTAACAGAAGCGACAAACATGCTTATTATGAAAGACATTTATGAAAAGATACAATGAGTGGAAAAAAAATCAGTGCAACAATCTGCATGAAAAGGTTATCAGATTTTACTACGAGAATCTTTTTGAGATGATATAATAAAAACACAGTAATGCTGGTAAAGTAAATGATATGAGCAGCAGTTAAATTTTCAATTTTCAATAATTTACTTTTGAAATGGTTTTAAATATCTTTGTTATTAAGTAAATGTGAAAATTCTGTGCAATCAATTTTATTGAATTGGAATTATCCAAATGACTCAAAAATAAACAATGAACGATATGCAATGAATAACGAAACAGGGCCATCGGCACTGAAAATTAATTAATGGCATGTTTTTCTCTGTATAAAGATTGTTAGTTATGTCTGATAGCTAGAAGTTACAGTCAATTGATGAGAGTGCAGCCGATATCTGAATGGCCATTCACGCTTTTGGTCAAGCTGCTTAAATCTGCACTGTAAAAAAATGATACTTGGGTCACTGGAAGAAACTAGACTTGTTGCTATTTCGTTTACTGGTGAATCAGAATCCACAAAGGGTTTAAGGGATTTCCCAGCTGCTGAGGGCTACAGCATCTGATTGATTCGACCCATGTGTGGTGACAGTTGGATGTTACCTGGACTGAGTTCTAAAAACGACAGACTATGTGCGTATATTTATCAAAGGGGGCTTGATCTTGCTAGAATGGAACACTGCAAAGTATGTATCCATGGATCTTTCCAGCAAAACTCGGGTTGAAATTAATTTCATACAATGGTTTGCTGCAAGTACAAATTTATAACAGTATAATGAGATAATAGGATATCAGGGACTTAAGTAAACAGTGGGACCAACAGATTATTGTCTTAACCAATTAGTACAAAGAAACAAGGAACAGACAAATGCAAGACGAAATGAGGGTGAATTATATGGAATGAACAACAATCAAATAGAGAGATAATAGAACTCAGTCCATTGAGAAAAAGGAGCAAATAATGCACAAACACTAATACTTTTCATTGTCTAAACATCTCACAAAAATTGAAGACTGGCAAGAATAAGATTAAACTCTTCAAATGCTGCTATTCAGTGCATGAGTTTGATTCTCATTGTTTTAATAATACTCAATCTGTTATCTGGTTAAGGAAAGCTTCAAGTTTACAACTCTTCTGCTTGTTTTCAAAAGCTCCCCCATCTCCAATGGGCCTATTTTGTGAGCTTCTGTGAGCTTCATCAGTCACATTGTTCTGTGATATTATCGTGGTTCCTCAATTCTGGCTCTGAATCACCACCATAGGAAAGGAATTCCTGCCTTAAAGTCTTTCTGCCTCTGTTTTCTCCTTTCAAAACCCGTTTGACCCATTTGGTCAATCTTTTGTTCATCTGCCCTGACATTTCTTCAAATATCAAAGTTCCTTTGAAAAACCTTTTTGATGTTCCTTGGGATAGCATGTTATGTTAAAAATCCAAATTATGTGCACATTATTGTTGACATGTGATACCACATCACTTAATTCCTTGTACTTTCCTGTGGATTAATAATGCCATTATTTTTCCTGCAAGAACCACCCAGTGTTTTAAGAATGAATTATTCTGTTTAAAATAAGAGTGCAAAAAATCATTTACTCATTTGAACTCCATTAGCATTCTCAATAGTTGCAGTCTATTAAGATGAAACAGTGCAGTTTGTTAAAGGCAATTTGTTTGGCTAACCTGATTAAATTGTTTGATGAGGGAGAGAAAGAGCAGGTTGATGGAAATGCAGCAAATGTTGATTATAAGGTTTTTTCAGCAGGCACTTTACAAGTCTCTTACACAAAGCTGGTGAACATATAATCGAGACATGGCAGTTTAAAGTGGAAGCATTGATAAAACAATGATGTGTGGGGAGAAAGCAGAGTAGTGTATGCAGTTATCCATAGTTTAGTTTAGCTTAGAGATACAGCGTGGAAATAGGCCCTTCAGCCCATCGCGTCTGTGCTGACCAGCAATCGCTGCACTCTTACACTATCCTACACACACGAGGGGCAATTTACAATATACCAAGCTAATTAGCCTACAAATCTGTATGTCTTTGGAGTATGGGAGGAAATCGGCGATCCCAGAGAAAACCCATGTAGGGCATAGGGAGAACGGACAAACTCTACACAGACAAGCACGCGTAGTTTGGATCAAACCCGGATCTCTGATGCTGTCGGGTAGCAACTCTACTGCTGCGCCACCATGCCACCCTATTTTCTCTCATACCAGCAGTTGGTTGGCAGTGGTGTAGCAAAGGGCTATTGCCGGGAACCTAGATATTTATAGAGACATTAATAATAGGTATCTAGAGTAAAATGTACAGATTGCACTGATCTTGGAGATGTGGTAAAAATCGACGAGGACAACAACAGGATATAGATAGACTGGTTGATTGAGTTGTACATTAAAATTAACGGAGAAGAGTGAAATGATACCCTTTAGCAAAGATTGAGATGAAATTAAATAAAAGGGAGTGCATGAACAGAAGGACCTGGATACCAAGGTACATATGTGTTGAAATATTTGAAGATGAAGTGACTTGGGATCCTGAGCTTCACAATTTAAGAAACAGTAAACAAAATTAGAGAAGCTTATGTTAAACATCTGTAAATCAATAGTTGATCTCAGGAAGGATGTGAAATCAGGAGAGGGTCAGGAAAGACTTATTCGAATGGATTCAGGGATAAGGGTTTTCAAATGATTGGTTGGGCCAGAGAACCTGGGTTGTTCTCCATGGAGCAAAATAAATAATGAGAAATTAGATCACGATGGGCTTAGATTGGGCAAGCAGAGAGAAGGTGTTGCCATCAGTGGATGGTCTAAGACCAGGAGAAGAAGATTTAAAGTAATGAGCAAAAAAAACCTTGGGAAATAAGGAATTTATTTCTTCATAAACAGAGAATGACATGAAGTGGAATTCACCTTGTGATGATGATGGAAGCAGCAATACACAGTTGCCAAAGTGACAAATGAAGTGGAGAAAAGCAGGAGAATGGGACTGATTCGATGGTCTGCAGTGAACCAACATGGATACAATGAGATGAATGATCTCTTTTGATTCATAATGATAGAATGACTGGAATACTGAAAAACGCTGGTCACAAAAGACCATGGAGAAAAGTTGCTCTTTCGTACTTAATGAATTCTGTACAATCTGTATACCTCCTTTTATTTGCTTATATTAAATTCAAAGGTTAATTTCCTCCACCGTAGGTTTCATGTGCTGCATTGAGACAAATGTTAAGCTTTATTTTTTTGCTTGACACTTAAAATATCATTTGATTTAGCTTACTATACATTCTTGAAGCTTGAACAGTTATGATCGACTCACAACATAAAAACCCATTGACAAAAATTCTAAATGAAGCTGCAAGATCACTATTGATAAGTGCTGTAAAGTGCTGTATCCTCAGTGTGTGAATTTGACCAACAACTAACAAATTGGGATTCTGAGGGACTGAATAAAAAGGTGCACCTCACGTGCTGGAGAAAATCAGCAGATGAGGCAGCATCTATGGAGCGAGGGAATAGGTGACGTTTCGGGTCGAGACCCATCTTCAGACTGATGTGTGGGTTGGGGGGGGGGGGGGGTGGTGGGAAGGTTGCTCCTCCAATTTGCAATGGGGTTCACTCTGGCCATGGAGGAGGCCCAGGACAATAGGCAATAGGTGCAGGAGTAGGCCATTTGGCCCTTCGAGCCAGCACCGCCATTCAATGTGATCGTGGCTGATCATCTGCAATCAGTACCCCATTCCTGCCTTCCCCCCAATACCCCCTGACTGCTATTTTTAAGAGCCCTATCTTGCTCTAGGACAGAAATGTCGGATTCGGAATGGGAGGGGGAGTTGAAGTGCTGAGCCACTGATCAGGTTAATGCGAAATGAGCGAAGCGATCACCATGTCTGCGCTTGGTCTCACCGATGTAGAGCAGTTGACACCTAGAACAGTGGATGCAATAGATGAGGTTGGAGAAGTTGCAGGTGAATCTCTGCCTCACCTGGAAAGACTGCTTGGGTCCTTGGATGGAGTCAAGGGGGGAGGAAAAGCGACAAGTGTAGCATTTCCTGCGGTTGCAAGGGAAAGTACCAGGGGAGGGGGTAGTTTGGGTGGGAAGGGACGAATTGGCCATGGAGTTACGGAGTGAGTGGTCTCTGCAGAAAGCCAAAAGGGGAGGAGATGGAACGTTGAGGCCAGTGGAGGATCCTGTTGGAGGTGGCGAAAATGTTGGAGGATGATCTGTTGTATGTGACGGCTGGTAGGGTGGAAGGTGAGGACAAGGGCGACTCTGTCCTTGTTACGAGTGGGGGGGTGGGGAGTGAGAGCGGAGTTACGCGATATAGAGGAGACCCTGTTGAGAGCCTCATCTATTGTTGAAGAGGGGAACCCCCATTCCTTAAAGAATGAGGACATCTCCGATGCCCTGGTTTGGAACACCTCATCCTGGGTGCAGATGTGGCGTAGACGGAGGAATTCGGAGTAGGGGATGGAGTCCTTACAGGACACAGGGTGGGAAGAATTGTAGTCCAGATAGCCATGGGATTCAGTGGGTTTATAGTAGGTCAGTCAGTAGTCTGTTGCCTGCGATGGAGATAGTGAGGTCTAGAAATGGTACGGAGATGTCGGAAGTGGTCCAGGTGAATTTGACTGCCGGATGGAAGTTAGTGGTGAAATGGATGAAGTCTGTGTTTTCTGCATGGGTGCAGGAGGTAGCACCAATGCAGTCATTAATGTAGTAGAGGTAGAGGTCAGGGATAGGGCCATGGTACGCCTTGAACAAGGATTGTTCGACGTACCCGACAAAGAGGCAGGCATAGCTGGGGCCTGTGCGCGTGCCCATAACTATGCCTTGGATTTGGAGGAAACGGGAGGAATCAAAAGAAAAGTTGTTGAGGGTAAGGACCAGCTCTGCTAGGCGGAGGAGAGTATTAGTCGACGGGGATTGGTTGGTTCTGTGGTCCAGGGAGAAACAGAGGGCTTTAAGACCCTCCTGGTGGGGGATGGGGGTGTAGAGTGACTGGACATCCATGGTGAGGGAGTGGGGGCCTGGAAAACGGAAGTCATGAAGGAGACAAAGAGCATGTGAGTTGTCTTGGACATAGGTAAGGAGGAATTTGACCAGGGGGGGTAGGATGGAATCGAGGTATGTGGAAATAAGTTTGGTGGGACAAGAACAAGCAGAAACAATGGGTCTACCAGGGCAGTCAGTTTTGTGGATTTTGGGGAGATGGTAAAATCGGGCCATGCGGGGCTGAGGAACGATGAGGTTTCCACTAGCGGGAGAGTCGAGGGACTGAGGCTTTTGCCTCAGAATAAAAGGATGTACTTTTAGGAAGGAGATGAGAAGGAATTTCATTAGTTAAAGGGTGGTGAATCTGTGGCATTCATTGCCACAGATGACTGAGGTGGCCAAGTCAATAGATATTTTTAAGGCAGAGATTAACAGATTCTTGATTAGTAAGGGTGTCAGGGGTTGTGGGGGCAAAGGCAGGAGAATGGGGTTGAGAGAGAATGATGGAACAGCCACTATTGAATGGTGGAGTAGAGTTAATGGGCCGAATGGCCTTGTTTAAAGGTGCAGACTATTAGTCATGTTGCTGTGTTAAGTGGAGGAATTCTGCTACTCCTACCCAATTAGACTCCAGAACCACATGTAATAGTCAACTCTTAAATGTTTTCTGCCCGAGTCCAGAAAGATACCCAGTTCAATTAATGGCTGAAGAGGAGTCCTGACTTAAAATGTCACCTTTCCATGTCCTCCAGAGATGCACTTTGGGTTTTTTTTGTTCAATAAATGTGGCCTTGCCAGCGGTGGCCAGATCTCAAATAAAAAGACCCACCACTTTGAAAAAACGACTGGACCCTTATCTTGTAGTAATGTTTCCATGTTTGAGACCCTCCTAATATTGAAACCATCTTAACATTGAGCTTGTTGCTCTGCCTTAGGATCTTGATGGGATTGACAATCAAAATACTGCAGATGCTAAAGATCTGAAATGAAAAAGCAAGTGCTGGAGACATTCAGCGGGGTAGGCACTATCTGCAGAGAGAAACAGATTTCCGGTCAGTTCTGATATAATTTCATAGAAGATAAGTAAGTAAGTAAGTTTATTGGCCAAGTATTCACATACAAGGAATGTGCCTTGGTGCTCCGCCTACAAGTAAAACAAAATGACATACAGTGACAGTTACAAATGACTCAGAAAACACTAAACATTAATAATAATAAGACATAATATGATGGTTGTTCCAGTTAATGTTTTCCAAAAACATATCATTATCTGGCTATTATTGCAGTGCTCTTTCTGGAAGATTACTATCGGTAACTCGGGCTCTGTTTCCTGCATAATATCACTGGCCACACAATGACATTTCTACACTTGCTTTAAATCCTTCAGGATATTCAAAGCTGATGCTGTATAAATGCAAGTCTTTATTTGTAAGCTGAAATTTAAAAAAAAGAAGATCCTTTTGGCATTCATCTGACGACTGCAAACATTGTAACAGACAGCTGAGATACTTTGCTGTTTAGCATCTAAAGTCCTGGATGTATCCTAGAACAGAGGATCAAGTCTTTCAATTCTCCAGAGCTCCCTGATACTGACCAGGAAAATGACTTGGGCAAATGAATAAATGTGTTACCAATTAAACTGATACTGCACAATCTGGTCCCGTCAGCTGGACTGTCTGCCATATGTCAACAACAATAAATACAACAGTCAAAATCAACTTGTGCACTTGACAACATTGATGATTTACAGAGCAACTCGGTTAACAGTGAGCCAACCTCTGACCCTTTGCAAATTCCAGCATTTGCAAGGATGGGTGAAGTTGAGCAGAAACTAGATGCTGTGCAGCCATATATTAGATTCCAAAGGCCATTGTTCCTCATATTGATCGGATGTCTGTTACATCCATGTGTTTTCTCGCATTGGAAGAAGAACATTTGGAAGGCTTATGGGCTTGTGCGACTTAGGCGATTTTTCAGCGGACTGCCAGCGACTGCCAAGTTGCCGGCAGTCGAGTGAAAAACCGGGAACTGGAATGGCAACTGTCAGAGTGGAACACACACACACACATACAAACACATCGCAAAGGCGGGGGCCAGGGCAAGCGGGGCGAGCACTGCAAAGCCAAGGTGATACAGACACACACCACGATGAACAGGAAGGTTTATGCTGTAATTAAGATGGCTAGCTCAGTGTACGGTAATTCCTTTAAAGGTGGGGGGGGGGGGGGGAGGAGAAGGGGGGAGAAGGGAGGAGATAGAGTGGAGACAACTTTTAAGAAGCCAGACAACTTTTAATAAGCCAGAGATACATGTGTGTGAAGTTTGACCCCACTACACCTACGACTACAGGATTATTGATTATCTCCATGGCGACCAATATTTTTTCAACATGTTGAAAAATATGCGGTGACCATACTGAGGGAGCGACTAGTTCTCAGAATGCAGGAAATCCTCGTGACCATGAAGGAGACTCACCAGAAACCACCAGCGAACATGTGGCGACCATGTGGCGAGCGCAGATTTTCCTGCACTCGCCAAAAAATCGCCTAAGTGGGACAGGCCCATAACGCTTTGCTGCTTTCAATCATCTCCAAACACCTAATGTAGAGTGACTTTGCCAGGCTCCCAAGTGCAAGGTGCTTACCTAATCTCTGAAAAGGAGGAAGTGAAATGTCAGAAGCCATATCGACGAAGAAAGGGAATGACAGGACAACTCAGATAAAAAAAGATGCAAGTTGCTGGAGTAACTCAATGGGTCAGGCACCATCTCTGGAGAAAATAGACACGTGACATTTCGGGTCAGGACCCTTCTTCGGACTGGTCAGTTAAATGGCCGGAATCTAATAGATGCACTAACTCGCTAGTATAAGACAACGGTTATTTTTATAATCAACGGCACAGTTTCTTAAATGTGGATGCATTATGAAGACAGTCCATTCAGAGCTAATTTTCAGTTGCCAAAATATTTATTTTGTCTCATTGTCCCACAGAACGTCAGTTCTAATTCCATACCACAATTCCTCTGTTATTTCAGAGACACAATAAACTGCAGATGCTGGAATCTAGAGCAAAACACAAATTGCTGGAGGAACTCAGAGGGTCAGGCACCATATGTGGAGGGAATGGACAGCTGACCTTTTGGGTGAGAAATGTTCCTTTCAGCATTCTGATTTCCTCTGTTGTTTCCATGGTTTGAGACTGACCTCTGTCTCTGAAGATATGCTGTGCCTCTTTGCTGCTCAAACACTGCTTGACCTGTTCAAGTGGAACAACTCCACACCTTGCAGAATTATCCTTGAAAGGAATCAAATGTTGTTCTATGGTGCTTTCAAACCGTAGAATGGACTGATGATGAGTCTCAAAATGTTAACTTTGTTCTTCTCACCACAGGGATATAATGACTGCTGAGTACTTTATTTTCTATTTTACTTTCAGGTTTCTAATATCCTTGTCTTGTTTTTGTTTTTATACACAAAGAATGCCCCTTTCAAGTCGTGGAGACCTTTTTTGCTTCTCTGCTGAACTCATGATCTCAATTTTGCCTGTGTAGGCAAATTCCCATTTATATCCTGTTTAATTTAAAGCAGCAAAACAAACAAAGTCAGAGGCTAAGTCTTGACTGGACCTCCCCATTTCTGCTCAAATATTAGCCCTGTGATCCTGATGTGGCCTCCTGTACAATGGCGAGATCAAGCATAGACTCGGCGACAATTTCGCTGAACACCTGCACTCAGTCCGCTGAGGCTTACTGGAACTCCCATTTGCTAACCATTTTAAAACCTCTTCCCATTTCCATGGGGCTTTCTGTCCTGAGCCTCCTCCTTTGCCAGACTGAGACAACATGCAAACTCATATTCCGCTTGGGTTGCTTATAACCCAACAGTATGAACATTGAATTCACAAATTTTAAGTCACGGTGGTGCAGCGATGGAGTTGCTGCCTTACAGCGAATGCAGCACCGGAAACCCGGGTTTGATCCCGATTAGGGGTGCTGTCTGACTGAGTTTGTAATTTCCCCCCCTGTGATCTGCATGGGTTTTATCCGAGATCTTTGGTTTCCTCCCACATTTCAAAAGCGTACAGGTTTGTAGGTTAATTGGCTTGATAAATGTAAAAAGTGTCACCAGTGGGCGTAGGATGTGTTAATGTGCAGGGATCGCTGGTCGGCGCGGACCCCGTGGGCCGGAGGGCCTGATTCCATGCTCTATCTCTAAACTAAAGTAACTAACCAAACCCTACCCCCATTTTCCACCTTTCTTTTCTGCCCCTCTCTTCCCTGTGCCACACCTGAACTTGAGACATGCAGCGTGGAAGCAGGCCCTTTGGCCCATTGAGTCCATGCCAACCAGCGTTCACCCCATACACTAGCACTATCCTACACACAAGCAACAATTTACAAATTGGAAAAGCCAATATGTACTCAGGGGGGGAATCTTAATCTTTGCTCTGAACTAAGATTACTTATTTAACTGTAAATTCCACTCAGTTCTAGCCAATCGAATCTTCCATGCTCAGCCCTGTACATTTGAAAAAAAACATGAACTATATACAAGAAACACATGAAGCATTTCCTTTTCAACACAAGATTGATCGTTCAAGCAAAATCATCTGTGTTGAAAGGCAAGTCTTCAATGTAAGTACATTGGTTATTGATACACTGATGCTTTGTGTATATGCACTCGGAAAGGTGAAGATTGATAGAGGTTAGATGATAGAGCTTAATGTCACTTTGGAATGGCATCACAGGCAGTATGCTGTTCTTACTTTACACAGCAGCTTGGATCACTGCCCATTATTTTGAACATTGGAAATAAAAGCATACACAGTTCAAGCCAAACACAATGATACAAGTCTCTATTTTCTTTTTAAATATTGCAAGGAGGCTCATTCATGAAACAATCTGCTAAATCACTAAAGTATGATTGGCAACACAATCTACGTTTCTGTTTAAGAAAATATAGATTTTTTTCCTTGAGTTTCTCTTGTTTTATTTTTGACCTTTGAGCAACTGTGCTCCTGCTGATTTTACATTTCTTTCCCCAGGTAGTCTTGCTGTCATTGCACAAACATGCCTTTTCTTGAACCAGGAAAATGAGTTTTGGACTGGTCAAAGTCATTGGCTTCAGTCATGCAAACTAAAGCACTTTTGCTGCTGCCATAACTTAATCTCATTGAGGGAAGTATGGTTATGGACATTTTTTATAAACATGGCATTTTTTGTGCATCAGCAGTTTAAAAAAAAACTTGCTCTCCAAAGACTTGGCTTCAAATATAGCCAAGAGTTACTTTATTTGCAAAGAGACATTTAATTAACTCTTATAGATTTGCATGCTTGTGAACACCATCTCCTAATCATCTCATAGAAACATAGAAACATAGAAACATAGAAAATAGGTGCAGGAGTAGGCCATTCGGCCCTTCGAGCCTGCACCGCCATTCAATGTGATCATGGCTGATCATCCAACTCAGTATCCCGTACCTGCCTTCTCTCCATACCCCCTGATCCCTTTAGCCACAAGTGCCACATCTAACGCCCTCTTAAATATAGCCAATGAACTGGCCTCAACTACCTTCTGTGGCAGAGAATTCCAGAGACTCACCACTCTCTGTGTAAAGAATGTTTTCCTCATTTCGGTCCTAATGACAAATCAACAAAGGTTTTCCTTAGCTCTAATCAGAATTAGAATTTTGATAGATTCCAGAAGTGAGATCCACTAAATTACCAATGCTAATCTTACATCAGCCATATACACAAAAAAAAGAATATTGGCAAGGAGGCTGTTAAAGCATTATTCTTGCAGATTTCACAATGGGGTCAGGTATAATCAAGCACAGGTATGTCTTAAATAAAACCAACAGAGAAAGACAGCATCAGGAGCAAAGTTCAAAAATAAAGTATGTTAACAGTTAATTATGTATGAATATAACATTGAACATTGGTTACATTGAACCAGAAACAGATGGATCTACACAGTACCTGTGGATGATTCCCTTACGAGCATAAATTTAAGTCAGCCAGAAATAGCTCTGCAAACGGTACTTAAGTTTCACTGAGACATATGGATGCCATTGAAATGACAAGAATACTAACGATAATATGTGTTCTGTAATTTAGTTCTTTCACAAGTACAGGTTTGACGTAACCAATTTCTGCTGGCTTTTCCTGAAACACACACCCCTCTTCCTGGTCAGATTCTGAAGTAAAGATTACGATTCATTTACCATTTCCATTTGTGTTGTAAACTGTTCAGAATTAGAGCATAATTAGACTTGACTGGGGTTTCCACACAATCGCCCTCGTTTCTTCTACAGCACAAATCATCTGGTATCAACATAGCTGCTGTAAATGGTTACGGTTTTAAGCATAAATTATATTTTGGGGCCAATTTGCAGGAAATCTAAAGCAGAAACTTTGTCCCAGAGAGTTTATGATTTAAAATAACCTGTACAATAAAACAATGCAGATAGACACAACATGTTGGAGTAACTCAGCAGGACAGGGAGCATCTCTGGATAGAAGGACTCTTTTTTGTGTCTATCTTCGGTGGAAACAAGCATCTGCAGTTCCTTCCTAAACAATAATACAATGCCACAGACAGCTGTGGAGGCCAAGACAATGGATACTTTAAAGGCGGTGATTGACAGATTCTTGATTAGTATGGGATGTCAAGAGTTATGGGGACTGATAGGTAAAGAAAGATCATCCATGATTTAATGTGGAGTAGACTTCATGGGCCGAATGGCCGAATTCTGCTCCTAGAACTTTTGAATTTATGAAGTGCTAGAACAAGTGGGACCCGTTGGGTCCCATGTTCACATGGGAGAGCTGGTCCCCCTACGCAATATTCCACCTCTCCACCAATTCCAATATCGGTGGCCAGTTGGGTGGGGGGGGGGGGGCTATTATTGTCCAGAGGACATTGTGGGCCAAATGGATTATTGGGCTGGCAGCTCAGTCACTCAGGCCTGGTGGGCTGGCAGCTCAGTCACTCAGGGCTGGTGTGCTGGTGGCTCAGTCACTCAGGGTTAGTGGGCTGGCAGATCAGTTACTCAGGGATGGTGGGCTGGCAGTTCAGTCACTCAGGGCTGGTGGGCTGGTGGCTCAGTCACTCAGGGTTAGTGGGCTGGCAGATCAGTTACTCAGGGCTGGTGGGCTGGCAGTTCAGTCACTCAGGGCTGGTGGGCTGGCAGCTCAGGCACTCAGGGCTGGTGGGCTGGCAGATCAGCTACTCAGGACTGGTGGGCTGGCAGTTCACTCACGGCTATTCCTTGATATTCCATTTCAAGCAGAGTGCAGGCCACCAAATTCAATTTCATAGCATTTCAAGCAGAGTACAGGTCACCAAATACAATTTCGTAGCATTTCAAGCAGAGTGCTGGCCACCGAATTCAATTTCATCGCATTTCAAACAAAGTGCAGGCCACCAAATTCAATTTCATAGTATTTCAAGCAGAGTGCTGGCCACCAAATTCAATTTCATAGCATTTCAAGCAGAGTGCAAGCCACCAAATTGCCAAATAATTCATTGCATTGTCATTAAGGGCTAACAAATCACTTATTGCAAGTACATTGCAGACTCACAGTCCAATTGATTCACAGCTTAGAATAACAGTTGTGGACTCTCCCTCACGATCTTCCAGAGTGGCGGACTCACGTCCAGGCATCTGGGGTTTTATAGTCCTGCCCCCCTGGAAGGGGCGTTACCTTCATCATGGTAATTGACAGGCGAGAGGACCAATCAGCTGATTTTAAGATTTTTTAAACACTCAGACCTTTTTATTTTTCATCGATCAGAAAGATCCTCAGGGCTGCCTCAGCGGAGGAGGACTGTAAGATGGCTAAAAAATCATAACGATATATGGTAGTGAAAATGGGCAAAAAAGGCAAGCAGTTGTATTACTGGGTGGGTAAAGTGGAAAGATAGAATTGGTCTTGAAAGGGGACATCTCATTGGATTTAAAGGCTACTAGAATAAGTGGGATCTGTTGAGTCCCTGTCACACGGGATGCCTCGTTCCCCTACGCAACCTGTTCCCCAAAGCCATATTCCACCACTCACCCATTCCCCCAATGCAACCCGCCCCCCCAACGTGATATTGCACCACTCACCGATAGCCCCCAACTGCACAGGCACGGCTCATTTCCACTTATCCCCCAGCACTATCTTCACCCTCCCTCTTCTTTCCCCTCTCCTCCTACCATCCTCCAATCCCTCCCTCACCTCTGCCTCCCTCTCCTTTCCCCTACCCTCAGTCACTCACTTCCTCGCTCCAGAACTCCCCTCCCCTTCCTACCCCCTCCTAGCCCTCTATCCCCCACTCCTCACCTCCCCCATCCTCCCCGCTAACCCTCCTGACCTCCCCCACTGTCCTCCTCTCCCTATATTCCCCATTCCCTGCCTCCCCCACCCCCCTCCTCTTCCTGTATTCCCCATCTTCCCCACTCTCCTCACCTCCCCCACTTTCCCCATCTCCCTCCCTACCCCTTCCTCTTCTTCCAATCCCCCACTCTCCCTCCTCACCACCCCAGAATGTTTCCCCTCTCCTCCTCCCCTTCCCCAATCGCTCCCTCACCTCTCCCTCCCTCTGCTTTCCCCTACCCTCAGTCACTCCCTCTCTCCCTCACTCCAGTCATAAAAAGCAGCATCTGCAGTTCCTTCCTCCACAGGTCATTCATTGTTAGCTGGGATTTAGATCCCGTAGATTTGACGATTGATACAGTTCACATTGTGTGTGTATGTGGGAGAGTTACTCAAACTGCTCGGCCACCCTGCAACCCAGCTCTCCCTCCCTCCCTATCTGCCCGCTCCGGCTCAGCCGACACTCGGCCCGTCCGCTGCTCACTGCCTCCGCCAGATCGCATGGGGGAGGGGGGGGGGGGGGCGGGATGGTGTTCAGGTGTTCATCACGGTGGGCACCATGAGTTTCGATGAGCTGGTGGAGAAGATTTCCTCCGAGAAGGCCGTGAGGGTGAGTTACCGCAACGGCAGTGGCGGAGGAGATGGACCCGGGGGAACGGGTAGATGGGACCGCCATTGCTGCGGAGGGTTGGCGGGGGAGAGGGGTTGGTGATGAGGGGGAGAGAGACGGGACCAGGGCCTCCATTGAACCCCCCTCACGGCCGTCGCCAGTGATGGGGGAGACGATAGACAAGTTACTGTGAGGAGGAGAGAGAGGAGTTTGTGAGTGAGGCGGGACAGGCTGCAGCTGGTGGGGCAGGAAGGGGCGTCACCATGCCCAGCCGTGGCATTGACTGACAGGAGAAGAGACCAATCTGCGTGGCGCTGACTGAAGGAATCTGCGCAGCGCGGTTTCAAAATATTTGAAACCTCGATAACTTTTACAATGTACCACCGATCGGAACAAAACTTGTTGCACTCGCAGGACAGGACAATGGTGAGTAGCCTGGCGAAAAACTGTAATGCTATCGCGTACCGTTTTTGAATAGAAAAACCCGCAAACCTGTAGAGCGCAAGATCAGAGTTTTAGTTATGTATAGGTAATTACTTGTTTGAGAAGTTTCCCATGTTTTAGTGCTGCTCTGCCGATCAACTGCGGATGACTGAATCCAGATGTACAGGATTTTTGATCAGTGAATAAGAAGTGAATTGCAGACTTGGTGTTGGACATAGTCTTTTACTGCTCAGATTCGCACAACCTGAGCAGAAGCAACACAACAATTTGTCAGTAAAATGCTGGGATGAATAGCAGCGTAGAAACATTCTTCTTTTGTTCACTCTGCAGGCTTTAATTGCCCACTTTCTTCCTGGGACATTATCTCCAAAATTAGCGGCTAAATTGCTGGAGAGAGCAAAAACATTGAAATGCATTGAAAGGGAGATGACATTACAATCAGCTCAGGCAGGAAGAACAGCTGGCTGGACCATGCTGCTGGATAACCAACAGCTCTGCAGCAAAGCAGCAGCCATGTGTGGTGCACAGGTTAGTCCATTTTGACCTGTACATCACACATGCATTGGCACCAGCAAGTCCTTGTTCTGACTCTCCCGCAGCTCCAGGCCTTATCCACACCTGCAGTGGACCTCAACTTTACTTTATTCTGCACCAAATCCCCTTGTAGATATGCCAGTTCGGAGCCAAGCAGGATTTCAAGTACTACACTCAACCCACTGCTTCTCACAACAGTTCTCCTTCCATATCCTGCGTTCCACACTGGTTGCCATGCGCCGGCACCAGCAAGCCCTCATTCTGACTCTCTCGCAGCTCTGGCTTTCACTCACCCAGACCAGCAATGCACCTCAACTTACTTTATTCTGTGCTGAGTCCACCCATATTCCTACTGCTAGTGCGACATCAAAGGTCTTGACTCCCCTTACCCACTCCACATGCACACCTCTGCCCACTCAGCAACAACCCCAACATTAATAATATCATTAAACACACAGACAATTGAGGTGCCGTTGTTAGTCTAGCAGACTGACGTCTACTGTGCCAAAGGTCAGACGCCAGCTCTCAGACACTTCCTCACACCTACCCCTTGACAATGAGCCCACAGATGAACACCAAGTCATCCTATCCTTGAATGTTGCTGATCTCATTACCCTCTGGTGATCTGCCCTCCAGAGTCTCCAACCTTATCATTCGCCAGCCTGCTCGGTTCGATGTTTCTCCTCCCAAAATCTGTAAACAGTCTGTCCTGGCAGACCCATTGTTCTGCCTGCTCCTGCCCACTGAAATCATCTGCACATATCTTGATTCCATCTTATACCTCTTTGTCCATTCCCTTCAGACCTACATCCGAGACAACTCACACACCCTTAAACTCTTTAATAGCTTTAATTTCTAGGCCCCCATTGCCTCAACTTTACCATGGACGTCCAGTGCTTCCATACCTCCATCCCCACCAGGAAGGCCTTAAGGCCCTTCAGTTCTTCATTGAATAGAGAACCAATCAATTTTGCTCTATTAACACTCTCTTCCACTTAGCAGAACTATTCCTCACCCTCAACAACTTCTCTTTTGACTCCTCTCACTTTCTCCAAGTTAAAGGTATAGCCATCGGCACTCACATGGGTTCAGCTATGCCTGTCTTTTTGGCTGTTCTGTTGTACAGCCCTTGTTCCAAGCCTATACTGGCACCGCCCCCCAACTCTTTCTTTGTTACATTGATGACTGCAATGAGGTTGCATACAACTGCGTAGAAGATGGCACTGGCCACCACCGTTTGATAAAACACCTGCTGCCAAAGACCCTTTTAGCAGCTCTTAAATGTCTCTGTTTATCATCTTAAACAGTTAATATGGCCTTTGAAAGTAACAATTATGTGCACAGAGTAAGGGCTGTGATTGGATTAGATGTGGGCATAACTGACTTCCTTCCCCACAGCATCCACACCTATCGAGTCCAGGGGCTGATCTCATTTGTATTGAGCTGAGAGGTTGGATGCCTTTCAAATCTGGTCCAGACATCTTTTGGTGCTTTCAAAGGCCATATTAACTGTTTAAGGTAATAAGCAATGACGTTGAAGAGGTGATAAAATGTTCTTTGGTGGCAACTCCTGGCTAGCTCAAGCCCACAGGGTGGCACCGGGAATGACACTTGGAAGGGGTTGTGACCCATGAATTTGCAGGAGGTGTATCCAAAGGAATAGTTTGCGGAATTCGGGAGGGGTTGGAAGGAAGAAAATGGGTGGTAGGTGCTTCACACACCTGATTATCTAGAGTCATACAGTGTGGAAACAGGCCTTTCAGCCCATCTTGTCCAGACTGACCAACATGTTCCATCTACACTAGTCCTACCTGCCTGCATTTGGCATGTATCCCTCTAAACCTATCCTAGCCACGTACCTGTCTAAATGTCTCTTAAACATTGCTATAGTACCTGCCTCAACTACCGCCTCTAGTTGTTCATTACAAAAGTTAAACAAGAAACAGGCCCTTCGACCCAACGAGTCCTTGCCGACCGGCAATCACCCGTACACTAATTTTATCCTCCACACTAGGGATTTTTTTTTTACGGAAGCCAATTAACCTACAAACCTGAACATCTTTGGAATGTGGGGGGAAACCAGAGCAGCCAGAGAAGACCCACACAGACACATGGAGAATGATGAAACTCTGTACAAACAGCACCCGAGGTCAGGATCGAACCCAGGTCTCTGGTGCTGTCATGAATCTACTCTACTGCTGCGCCACTGTAATGCCCCAAAAGAGCAGGTGGTGGATTCAAGTTCAAAATAGCTATTCATAGAGAACCTTAATAGTATCGCTGTTGTTCATCTTTTGCAGCTGAGGTTCTAGTTATAAAAATTGCACCCTTTGTCTTCTTTGCTTATCACCTCCGGCCTTGGTTACCATCACCACCTTTTTCTTCCCCACCTGACCCAGCTCTCAATCAACCCTACTTTACCAGAATCTACCTATCACTTACCCCTTCCCCCTCACCTCTTTCAACCAGCTAATTCCCCTCCACTCCATCAGTCTAAAGAAGGGTATCAAACAAAAATATCGTCTATATTTCTCTTCACTGGTGCTACTTGACCCAATGAGTTCCTCCAGCACTTTGTTTTATCCTCCGATTCCTGCATCTGCAGTCTCTGATGTGCTACAATAGGAATATCACCAACATTGATTGTTATCTGTTGGCTGTTTGTCTCCGCATTGGAGAACCGTGAGGTCTCTCCATTTTCTAAGGGAAAGTACTGCAGCGCTGAGGGACTGCTACAATGTCAGACATATCACATTTTGCACTTTACCTTAAGTCAAGGCCCCATTCACTCTCTCAGGGATATAAAGGAACCCAAGACAAGATTTCGAGGAAAAACAAGGGAACTGTCCAATTAATTACATTTCAAACTTCATTATTACTGATTGTCTTTTAATTATCACAGCAGGCTGTGTGCATATTGGTCACTGAATTTTCTACAGTATAACAGTGATTACACTTCAAAAAACTACTTGGAGTGTAAAAGACTTTGGGAAGTTCTTAAGTTGTGAAAAATGCTGTGTCTCCAAAAATATATATCCAACCCAAGGGATTTAACTACCTTGAAAATATTTATTTTACTAAAGGAAATCAACTGGAAAATCAATAATTTTAAAATTAATCCACAGGCAAGAAGCAGTCAATACTGGTCAACAAATAAAGTTCCTGTAACTGAAGAAGGGTCTCGACCCGAAACGTCGCCTATCTCCTTCGCTCCTTAGATGCTGCTGCACCCGCTGAGTTTCTCCAGCTTTTTGTGTAACCTTCCTGTAACTGATACTGCTTGAACTAGATCCCTTCATTTCCATAAGCAGATTTGAGATTCAGTCCATTACTAATTTGCTCAGGAGCAGAGAAGCAATGCAGATGGGAGGAAAAGACAAACTGCTGGAGTAACTCAGTGGATCAGGCAGCATCTCTGGAGAAATAATAATCTTGCAAAATGAAGACTCCTTATAATAACGTGTATGTGTCGAACCTATCAATTAGTAGTAAAAGGAAAACAAATTCAGCATCCTCTCCTGGATCAACATCCTCTGTATTAAGGACCTAATTCCACTCATCAGAAAAGAAAGCAAAAGTAATGGAAAACTCAAGTGACTGAACAGTTTGAAGCCTATTGGGAAGAAGAACATCACAGGTCAAAAAGGTGATGACCTAGAATGATCACGCAGATTGTATGGACCGGTAATGTTGAGGTGAAGCTCTACTGAACCTTGTCGTACTCAGCTCACATTGAAGGAAGGACATTTTCAATGTAAACAGTTTCAGTTACTTGATTACTGGTGATGTACCAGTTGGAATTGAAGCAGCAGTAGACAGATGGTACAGTGGAGCTCAAGGAGTTATCCGGTTCAGCAATAACTTCAATTAGATACAGATAGAGGTATTAACATTGCCTCACACAACAATACTCTGGAGTACAAGAGCTGAGAGCATCATGAGAGTATGAAGGGACTGAGATGACTGTTAGTTGATGCACCTTCATGTGAAGCACCAATAACATGAGGATTGTGTCATCAACACGAGGACAATATTTCAGTAACGACACTTTGCTACCACAATGAGTTGTGACATTATCCCCTCGTGCGTGGAAAACAATTCAGCGTTGGTGTGAAAGCCAATGTGAGATGTGAAGATTGTTATTTCGATGTGCAAAAAAAAAAAAAAAAAAAGAGGCCAACAGCCCAGTATAGTGTGGGATCTTTACAGATCTGGAAATGCTGGTCCACCATAAGGAAGCGCAGTCTCAATGTATTAAATGTCAAGCAAATGCCAGACATTTTATCTAGAGGCTTGCAATAAATGAAGCAGTTGGGAGACACTTGTAAGGAATGTCAATAATGTCAAGAGTATTACAAGAATTTTCCAGCAGCTTCCCTCAACACAAGAGCCTGACTGAACCAATCACAATCACAGATAAATAGGAATTTTGCAGGTCCATTTGTGGACAATGTGTTGATCAAAGAAGATGCATATCCAAAGTGGACAGAAGCAGTCGCTATGTGGACCTCTGTAGCTCAGATGATGATTACTGTGTTAAGGATAATATTCAAAGGGCACATGACCCTGCAGAGCACGCATGATGGATAATGGAAACAACTTCGTATTGCTGATTCCCCAGAGAGAAAGAAGTTAAGCATGGCTCCTGAAAATGTCAAACATCTTAGCAGAACTGAATGATGCACTGAGACAAGATGAAAAAAACACAAAATTGCAACAAAAATGTGCACAGGTTTTATTTTGTCACCAGAATACTATAACTAGAAGATGGGCATCCACTGAGATTCTGATAGGCAGACGTCATAATACATTTGGATTTAATAAAGGAAATTGCGTATTTAGAGTCACAGAGTCATACAGCTTGGAAATATGCCCTTCGGCCCAACTTGTCCACACCGACCAAAAAGTCCCGGCCATACTAGTCCTGGCTACTCTGCATTTGGCCCATATCCCTCCAAACCTGTCCTGTCCATGTACCTGTCTAACTGTTTCTTAAACATTGCAATAGTCCTTGCCTCAACTACCTCCTCTGGTAGCTTGCTCCATACATCGACCACCCTTTGTGTGAAAAATGTATTCTATCTCTATATAACTAAAAGTCTTTGTCTTGGTTGCGTGTGTGTCAATCTGGTTAATTTCTATTTTCTTCCAAACGCTAGGCCACAGCCTTCCCATTTTCACACATCCTACTTATATTTTTCCCCTGGTGGCAATAGACATCTTCCCATCTCATTTCCACCTATATTTCTGGTTATTAATCATTGAAATTTTAAAAACTGCCGCAACCGCCTTCTCACAGACAGCGTCCAGCCTTCTCACAGTGATGATGTCACAATGCCTTTCAGTGCACCAATCACAATGAACTCTCAAGCTGGGTGCCAACTGCCAAAATGACATCACAATGGGACGTTGCCAACGGTAACAAGGTTGCTGCTCCTCTAAAATATCTGAAGGGGCTACTCATCAAGTTCTGGTTGCATTTTGGTCCCACGATCCTGGTGTTTGGGCACAAGGCTGGGAGTGGGGAGGGCCAATCAGGGGGGTGGAAGAACTCTCATCGGTCCACCACCCCCGCCTCACCGACCTCACCCCCGCACCACGCATCCCCCTCCACCATCTGCCCCCTCACTACCCTGGGGAGAACTCCGATGCCGCACCCACTCCTCCCCCCCCCCCCCCCATGTTGGGGGACGGAGTCCAACAGGTCTGTCTTCGTCTAATTCCTATTAAATCTTTTCCCCTTCACCTTAAACCTTAGTCCTCTGATTTTCAATTCCCCTACACTGGTTTTCAATTCCCCTAGATTGGGCAGGGTACTCTACCCCATCTATTCCTCTCATGATTTGTACACCTCCATAAGATCACCCCTCATCCTCCTCCAAGGAATAAAGTCCTAGCCTGCTCAACCTCTTCCTATAACTCAGGCCCATGCGTTCTGCCAACATCCTTGTAACTTTTCTCTGTCTCCTTTCCACCTTATAACATCTTTCCGATAACATGGTCCTCGTTTCCCCTACTCTGGGCAAGAGACTGTGCATCTACTTGATCGAGTCCTGGCCACATCCTCGTAAAACAGATTCACAACCGATGAAGCAAAAGGAACAACAGGGATCACTTCAAAGCAAATGACCCAGTATTTGCACAAAATCTCATGTAAAATTTGGTCATCAGGGTGTATTATTTCATGCAGGATTATTTCACCTGTGGTCCTTGTGGATGCCAATAATGTGTGAAAGTATCTACAAGACCAGCTCACACATTATTCACTGCTGTCATTATCTAAACCAGGATGTGCAGGAACCAAAAGTTCCTTCGCCCTCTGCTGCCCTAACTTAGCAAAGAAGGCTGGACCTTGAGATGTGATGCTCCCTTCAACTGGTGATATTCCAGTCAACATTGCTGTGCTATTCGTAGCAACGTGAAAACTACCAGATGGATTAAATTTGAGATTCAGGCATGCATCCATTGCAGACGAGTGGATTGTTCCTTCATCAATGCACAAGCCAAGTCCACTCCTTTGGATAACTTTTTTTGACTGTGGCATGAATTTTACTTATTAAGGAGAGAAAAAAGTTAAGATACATAAACAAGCAAAAAAGATGGGCAAGCACTTGCGTGATGATAGCATATCTCAGCAGTTTAGAGAATTGATGGTTAGAAATAGGGAAACAGCTGGAAACAATGAAGCGAAGGAACTAGGATAAGATTTTTTTTGAAGAGAGCAGGTGCAGAGAAAAGATATTTCAAGTTATGGTGCATTGCACCTGAGTAAGATTTTATGACAATAGGATCAAAGGTGAAGGGCATCAAAGGCATAATAATCTCACAGAAACATGAGCAGAAATAGGAGAAGAAACAGTATTAGGATCAGTGCCAGCAGAGTCATGGATGATCTCAACACCATATAGACCAAGGAATTCGAATGAGGGAAGGCGACATGTTTAGTGCTTCCCCAGAGAATTAAAGGCCTGTCCCACTTTCACGACCTAATTCACAACCTTTTTTACTTGTGGACATTTTTCATCATGCTAGAAAAAACGCCCTGACCTACTTGATACCATGTGTACCTACGGCTAGCATCACGGCCTGCCACAACCTAATTATGACATCCTATGACCTCCTACGACCTCGTGACGACCATGCTGCGAGTATGAGTCAAGGGCAAACTCAACAGAGGTTGTGAATTAAGTCGTGAAAGTGGGACAGGCCCTTTAACCTGCAGCTTTAAATCTTGGTCTATTCCACCCAGGAAGTACATGAGTATAGGGTGCCAAGCAAGTGTGGTGATATCTGCAACATTTACATCACCCCCATGACATTTCCACCCATGCAGCAACCCTTCAACATGTGAAAACATGCTGGGGAATATATAACCTATGATCTAAAAACTAAAAACTGCTGCACCCAGTTGCACTTCATTATTAATTATTTTTACTTCCAGCCACCTCCAAGAGGAAAACAAGTTGTCAAGAAAATTATCAAAACGTCTGCCTTTTTTTTGTGCAAGAAGATCTTTAAGGAAAGCATTTATTTTTGCACAATTTGTAAAGCTGACAGCTTCAATGTTACATAGAAGTACCATGCTAGGGACTCCTCTGAGTAGAGTTTGAGTTAGTAATTTAGATTTGCAAAGCCAGACTGAATTAATGTCAAAAGCACACCTCTGGTAATCAGTGGCATTTGACATTTGTGGATCGCGGAGAGTTTCACAAGGCAAGAAGAAGCAACATAAAGTAGAAAATGTTATTAATTGAACATTCTTGCAGTCAGAAAGGTCTCCATCCAAGCATAATTATTATAAGGCATATGTGCATTTTCATATTGAAACAAAATAGTACAATGCAAACACATGGAATTTAGCTCAGTAGTTAGAACTGACTAGGTTTACTTGTTACTGGAATAGTGGCAGATTATAAAATCTATATAATTCAATGCGAGTCTTTGCTTACTTCTTTTTATTGCATATACCACACTTAGAAAAGTTCTTTATCAAACGTAAAGTTTTTGTAGAATGATCTAAGGTTATGAAAAATGCCATGGAAATATAATATTTCCTTTCTAAGTTAATTATGGTGGCTTGATCTAACAGAAAATTCATGCTACTATTAATTTTGGTGTCATCTTGTGTCAGTTACTAACCAACTCATGTATATGTCCAAGTCATTTCTATATATCAGAAACAGCAGAGGTCCTGCACAGATTCCTGCGGAACTCCACTAGTCACAAACCACCAGTTTGACAATTGCCCTTCCACCACAACCCTTTATTTTCAATCAGTATGCCAATTCTGAATCCATGTGACCAAGTCACTGTTAATCCTGTGCATCTTTTGGATCAGCCTACCATGAGGGAACGTGATCAATTGCTTTACTAAAATCCACCTAGACAGCATCCACCACCCTACCCTTATTGATCACCTTCGTTGCTTTGAAAGGTAAGGAAGATGTTCGATGAGTGTAAATATTTAATTGCTTTAAAACATCTTTAAAAATGTCTGTATTCCACACTGCAGAACTCAGTACTAAATAAAAAATAAAATTGTCATAACAAAAAAGTCCACCCTTCACAAACGGGAATTGTATACAATTTGGAATTGCCGCCGAGAAACCATAGATAATCGTCTCGTCCCTTCCCACCTTCATGGTCTGAGATTTGCTAGTAACTTTTGTCAGTGGCATAGTGAACTGGTGCAGTTGGTCCCAGTTGTTTGCAAGTTCAAGACTTTGGAAAATGCCTTTTCAGATGTAGGAATTCTAAACTTGCCGATTTAATCTGTATCTGCCCCGTGTCCCTGGTATCTGAATGTCGATTTTACAGCGGTGAGGGGCAAACATAAGAAAGCAAGTTAATTAAAATAAATACTCATGTTTCGGTCATGGTTTTAATTATGTGGATGTATTTTTGTGGTTTATATATTATTCTTTCTTAAAATAATTGAGTAATCCTTGAAGTGCTTTAATTGTTTACTTCGTTTATAATAGTTTTTGAATGCGACTGAACATTGGCCTATTGAGAAACCTGACAGCAAAACAGCTCTGCCACTTGTCTGAACAGTTTTCTGGGTGATCTTTGATCTGATTACATAGTCTGTGTGGCTCTGAAGTACCATGGAGATCTTTATTCATTCGTCTCAAAGAATACACAAACGTTAGCCCACAAGTTGTTCTTTGACAATAAGCACAAGAAAATATCAAGCTAACACAAGGGACTGCGGACACTGCAACCTGGAGCAACAAATAACCTGCTGGAGGAAGTTAGGTTGAACACCAAGTGTGGAGGGAGGACACAAAGGTTGATGCTTTGGGTTGAAACTGTGGACGGCACAGTGGCACAGCAATGGAGTTGCTGCCTCACAGCCCCAGAGACCTGGGTTCGATCCTGACCTCGGATGCAGTGTGTACGGAGTTTGTATGTTGTCCTTGTGACCACGTGGGTTTCCTCCAGTTACCTCCCAGATTCCAAAGATGTGCAGGTTGAGGCCAATCGGCTCTTGTAGGTTCCCCCTTGTGTGAAGGATGCAAAGGTCTGATAACAAAACAAGTGAGTATGGGTAGACAAAAATGTTGGAGAAACTCAGCAGGTGATGCAGCATCGATGGAGCAAAGGAAATAGGCAACGTTCCGGGTCAAGACCCTTCTTCAGCCTCAGCAGATTTTCCAGCATCTGCAGTTCCTTCTCAAACAAGTGAGTATGGGTGATCGATGGTCAGCATGAGTGGGTCAAAGGGCCTGTTTCCAGGCTGTATATTTCTAAACCCTATAACAAGACCATTGAATTCCCACCCAAAACATTTGCCATTCCTTCCTCCCAACAGGTGCTACTCGACTTGCTGAGTTCCTCCAGCAGCTTGCTTGTTGTGCAAGTTCAAGGCAATTGAGTATCTTAGCAGCAGTGCACTCTGAATGATCCAGCTCCTCGGTTATCTGTTCGGGTCAAAAAGTTGTATACGATTGCCCTTAGTCCATGTAGACCATAAAACACCCAACTACACTAATCCCATTTTATTCTCCCCACATTCCCAACAAATTCCTGCAGATTCTACCCCCCCCCCCCCCTCTACAAGTGATGGGGCAACTTACAGTGGCCAGTCGGTCTACCCACCGTCTTTGGGGTCGCCAGTGTCATCCAATACAAAGCATTTAAAAGCTTTTATTTTGGTGACCTGAACACTGTCTTCAAAGGAACTCCTCCGAGGGAATGAATTGAACTGAGCAGCTGCCGGCTTTGTTCCCACATCCCGTCACATGAGCCGTCTCAAGTTGCATTCATTGATGCCATGTTTTAAACGGCGGGCTTCCCCCACCTCTCTGACACTGGAAGCAGAGAGATGCGTGGAAACAAATTACATTTTTCACAACTGACCAGCCTGCTGGCTCTTTCAGATATTAGCTTTGAATTTGAAACAGCTGTTTTGTAACTCAAAGCATTTTGACTAGCATTCTGTTCAGATCTTCACTAATCTTAACTAATTATGCATTGAAAAAAACACCTATTGTCATCTGGATTATCTCGGATATTGTCATCTGGATTATCTCTGTCTGTCCTTGGATAACCAAATTAGGATGGCTGTGTTTGACAAGAAAGAACTCACAAGAATAACTTCCTTGGAATGCAAGGTCATGAAGAATCAGAGAAAAGAAAGCCCAGGGCCATCTTAATTTGGATATCCAAGGACAGACAGAGATAAGCCGAATGATAGGGATTTTCTTTCAATTGCACATTAGTTAAGATTTTCTGAACAGAATGCTGGTTAAAAAGTCAAGCTTCTCTACGCTGTGAGTTACAACTCTTAAAGCAGAAACTACCAGGAGGAATTAAAACACACACTTTGGAAAGCTTTTTAGATCTATTCCTTGCAAGCATCCACTGTAATGCATTCAGATTTATTGCATTACAGCAACGGCTTTCTTGAAAGAGCTACAACATGCAGTTATGCAACGATGTTATACTGTAAGTTATCACAAAGACACATCCTGAGACACTCTTAAAAGCAAACAAGAAAGAGTAAAAGAAAGGAATTACAAGTCAAAGCAGAATGTGTGCTTATTAACTATTTTGTTACGTGTTTGCAACCAAGAAGCACCATCTGTAAATATGATTGATCATGCTACTTAAAAATAATATGAACCCATTTATCTCTATGCATACCTCTGTAATATTTCCTGCATTTATCAAAGCCCCACTGCAGTAAGCTCTAATTATCTAATTTATGGACATTCTTAGATTTGATGGAAGGCTCATGACTGAGATCAAGAGTTGCTATTCCTAAAACCTCAACCCCACAAGCCCACAATGGTAATTTTGCAACAATTTTTAATTATTTATTTGATTTACTTTGTGTATACAAGCAGCCAATGAGGAGTAAGTGCTGGCTTACTAACAGCCCTGGATAGCTGACAAAAGATGAAAAGCCAAACTATTTGGAACCTTCAAACATATTTGTGGCAGAAGGGAACTGCTGATGTATTCATATGAGAATCTAACTCCCAGTGTAAATCCTGGGCAAAATGGAGCCAGAATAGAACCAAACTTTAGAAGAGGATTCATGTATTGCAAAGCCATTTTGGTCAAATATGTATTTCAGTATAAGAAGCCACAAACTGCTGACTGGTGCTGGGAAATCTAGGTCTCAGATCAATGTTGCAGATAAGAAATGTATAAGCATCTCTTCAATTGTCAGTATGAATGAGATTCTTGCAGAGGACCTCCAAAGTATTGTAAATGCATGAGTTCGATTGGATTGGTGCAAAATAATTGTAAATAATGTTGCAAGACAGTTACCCTGCTGTTTGTTGATTAGCCAGAGTGTTAAGCCCTGGCAGGATTATTTTGAGTTCCAGGATAAATGTTGCATTATTGAGTTAGTTAGCTTCCTTCCAGAGGCTTCTGCAAGAAACATTGTATGGGAGACTCTGTAATTGGTTTTGGGAACTGTTAATAATGTATTGATGTAATTAACATGTTTGATTGGACTGTAAACAGATCACCCCTAGGTAGTTTGGCCCCTCAAGGTTCGTGGGCCTATAAAAGGTAGCCCCATTTTAGATCGTTGTCCATCATCTAAAAATGTGTTTGGGACTGCTGGTCCTTTTGGGCAGTGTCTGCTTGCATGAGGCTGAAGGGCTTGGCCAGGCAGAGACAAGGATCAAACCCGCGGTGGTTTAGGTATCGTTTAGGGGAATTTGCTGTTCATTCTAAAAATAAAGTTTAGTTGGTCCAGCACTTGAGTCAGTGTTTTTTACTGAATTATAGTAGGGCGGAAAGCTTTAGAAGAGCGTATTTACATCAGGATGGTCAGTGCTGACTACTAACACAGAATCATCTCAATAAGCAAAGCCATCAGATTTCAAATGAGAAACTCCAGTGTTCCAAGTTGAGCTGTTTCATATGTTCATTTAAGCACACATACAGTAATGGAGATGCAGCTAATAGCCATGTCCATTTAAAGAACATTTGCAGAAGAATGGTTCACCCCCTATGGATGTTACTGGGAGTGATTCGATAATAGGAATATTTGTTATCTCCACAGGGGGACTCCCAGAAGCTGTAGACCGAGCTGCCCCTAAAAGTAAAACTCTGCAAACACTTTGATTTATCGCATGGAACATCAGGCAGCTGTATCGAGATCGGCCCACATTTGTTTGTTGCATTTCATTTCATCTGAAAAGCAAAACAAAAGTTTGAGAGCAAAAAGTTTATGCTGAGTGTGAGCAGTTGTCACTTGCAGCCGAAAAACTGTCTTCCTTCTGCCACCTGACTGTGCTACTTGCTTTTTTTTGACTGAACTGAAATGCCCAAAAAATAAGATTGGGTTTCAGTTTTATTTTAAGCTTTTGCCAATGTGGATGACAGTAATTAGTAAACCAAAAACATCTCATCTTTTAATTACATATATATGTCTTTTTTTTTTTTAATTGACAATCCATGTCCTGACGTAAATTATGAGGACTATATATAAGTTATTTAGAGCTTAAATCTTTTTCTGTGCATGGGAAATAAAAAAAATCATATTGAATTCATATTGCACACATGGGTACATAGAACAGTACAGCGCTGGAACAGGACCTTTGGCCCACAATATCTGCATCAAACACAATGCCAGGTTTAACTAATAGAAACATAGAAAATAGGTGCAGGAGTAGGCCATTCAGCCCTTCGAGCCAGCACCGCCATTCAACACGATCACGGCTGATCATCCAGAATCAGTACCTCATTCCTGCTTTTTCCCCATATCCCTTGATTCAGTTAGCCCCAAGAGCTAAATGTAACTCTCTCTTGAAAACATCCAGTGAATTGGCCTCCACTGCCTTCTGTGGCAGAGAATTCCACAGATTCACAACTCTCTGGGTGAAAAGGGTTTTCCTCATCTCCTCTGCCTGCACATGATTCATATTCCTCCATTCTCCGCATATCCAGGTTTACCAAATAAGGTATGGATTTGGGATGAGTAAATAAGGTACAGACTCAATGTTCTTCATATTGATGTAAGGGCCTACATATAGTCATTTTGCCTGGTCCAGTGATATTTTGTGGTGCAAAGTTTGAAGTTTGTAATTTCATCTGGGGACATATGGGTGAAGCACTAATTAACAGTTTGAATGTACTCTTTATTTCTAATAAGCAGTTTGTGTTTGTCAGAAAGCCAGCAGTTATACTCATATTGAGGACAAGAACTGCACAGGGGTGTTATGTCGCTTGGAGCTCTGTGGATTTGAGTCTGCAGTGTCTGGGAATCTAGGAAAATGATTATGCTTCTGGCCAATTTGGAATTGCCATTCATTACTGAAAGACCTGCCCCAAAGCCATAAGCTCAGTGCTTCCTCAAGAGCTTTAAATCACATCCTCCAATAAGAGGGATGATCTTATAGAGGTATACAAAATCACAAGAGGAATTCTGTGGCAGAGAATTCCACAGATTCACAACTCGCTGGGTGAAAATGTTTTTGTTCATCTCAGTCATAAATGGCCTGCCACATATTCTTAAACGATGACCCCTGGTTCTGTACTCCTCCAACATCGGGAACATTTTTCCTACTTCTAGCATATCTAATCACTTAAGAATTTTATATGTTTCTATAAGATTCCCTCTCATCCTTCTAAATTCCAGTGATCCATTCTTTCATCATATGTCAGTCTCACCATCCTGGGGATTAAGCTGGTGAACCTCTGCTGCACTCCCTCAATAGCAAGAATGCCCTTCCTCAAATTAGGAGACCAAAACTTCACACAATACTTCAGGTGTGGTCTCACCAGGGCCCTGTACAACTGCAGTAGGCCACCCTTGCTTCTATACTCAAATCCTCTCTCTATGAAGGCCAACATGTCATTTGCTTTCTTCACTGCATGCTATACCTGCATGCTTACTTTCAGTGATTGATATACAAGGAACCCCAGGTCTCATTGCATGCTGAATGTGGGCAATAGGTGATGTGGTGTGTTACCAAGTGACCAGTGACAGATTGCATCTTTTGGTTGCAGACCATCAAACAGTTCTTGAAACAGACCAACATGGCGAGGTCCTGGCCATGGACGCATGTGCATTTACTTGCCTTTATCATTCATGGGGAGAATAAACAGCACCATGTGTGGCCTTCAACCAGTTTCCAGCAATGCTACCCACGAGCAGAGTTGGGTGCACAGGATCTGATCATCCACTGATGGAGACCCCACTGCCTGTACGAGTACCCCTGGAGTCTTTTCCCATCCTTGTGGATGTTAGCACTGTGCATGGAGAAGGACTGTGTTGAAGCCAAAGTGCTTCTGGATCAGGGTGAAAGTAACATTCTTGCTGGGATGGTTGGATTGCTAACATTGCTGATTTAGCCAATTTGTACTGATCGTGTTGACCACTTTCTTACAAGTACTCCATCGCGGTCTATCTTCACTTACTCATACCTATTTCCTGGATTAAATCATTGGAACTGTGGAGAGGTTTCAGTATAGGAAGGGGCTATTTGGTTCACTTTGCTTGTCTCAGTGTTTATATTCCACATGAATCAATTCCCATTCATTTTAAGTTAAGTCCATCACCATATATTTATTTTCTCACTGATGTGTTTCTTCACATTCCCTTTAGTGTATTTCTGTCATTACCACTTGATGTGGAGGAACATTACATTTCTCATCATGCATGGAGAAGATTTTCTGAATTTCTTTTAAAATGTATTGGTGATTATGTTATATCTGTAGCCTTATCTAACAGTGGGAACAAAACCATTGACATTCCAATGAAAAGTAAAATAAATTTAAAGGCTTAAAGAGCACAGTCTTTCCTTGTAAGGATATCCTCCCACTTCAAGTGAAATACTTGCTACTCTGTTTTCCTCTGACCTAGATCTTCCATGAATTTAATCCCTTGGTCGTAGCTGTAGCTTGAGATACTGAAGCACAAAACTCAGGACAGTACTCTTTAAATCTCCGCCTCTTGATCTCTCTTTCTGTTTTTATGGTACATCTGAAAAACTACCTCTTATGAACAAACTAGTCTTCTTCCCCAATTTGTACTTGGGTGAGTCTACTTCAAATTTGGCATTCCTGGTAAAGTACTCTGGACCACCTGCTGCATTGAACGGGCAGTACAAATGGATGCAGTTATTGTTACTGTAAAATAATGGACCAGAGCCTTCAACTTGAACATTTCATGGTCGGCTAAATGCAGAAGTTTACAGGTGTGATGGCTACTTTGGTTTGCCAAAGCAAATCTAACCTAGCCTACTATAGGGCCTGTCCTACAAGCATGCAACTCTATGCGATTAGTGTGACCTAACGTGGTCGCTTGAGCCGTCCGGCGTCGTGGGGCCGGTCCCACTTCGATCGCCGGAGGCGTGCGGAATTGTGCGGAGTTCGTCCCGAGTTCGTCCCGACACCGCGTGGGGCTCCGAAAAACTGACTATGTCCAAAAATTACGTGCAGCAACGGCTTGTCGGCTCGCAGTCGCCTCGACGCATTACACACTGCCCCAATATCGTGCCTCCATGAACCTATCTGTAGGTGCCTCCGTGACCCTCTATGTGTGTGGCTCCGTGGCCCTCTGTTTGTGAGTGCCTCTGTGCCCCTCTCTGTGTGCCCCACTCTGTCCTGGCAAACTTACCTTAGACTTCGCTCCAAGTTCGCCTCACATTGCGCCAGGTTGCGCCACTCACCCGACCTCCGCGTGGCCCCTACTGCCAGTTCGGTTGCGCTTGCCTTATGCAGGCGCATGCTGGTGGGAACGGCCCTGTACAGGGGATCACCCGACCACCGCGCGGCCCCCGCTTCTAGTTTGATCGCGTTCATCGCATAGAGTTGCATGCTTGTAGGACAGGCCCTTAAGTAATCCTTACTGTCAGAAATTGCCATTGGCAAAATCTTTCTGGGCTTATTAAATCAAAGAATGGCATCAATGTCTTCAATGACAAAAATACCATTGTCAAGTGCAAATGCAAGAGCAAATGGTTCCAATGCCGATCGAAAGATTTGGCTTTGTTTGGAAACTAGAGTAAAACCTCTACATTGCTTGAAATAATTTTGTGGCAGTTGTTGGAAGTATGATTTGCAATTCAACGATAATTGGAGGTAAGTTTTCATTCTCTGTTGGAGAGGATTCAAGATGGTTAGTGTGGGAAATGAACTGAGATTTATTGTGACATTTTATGTGATGTATTACAAAGCCACTTTGTGACTGCCACTTCAATTACAGTAATTGCAGGCATATAGATGGAGATTGGGCAGCAGTGAAAATGCACCTAGCTTTCAGTTTTGGAAATTTATTTTCTTGAAAATAAATAGATGTAAATGACTATCATGTATACTGCTCCAGATCATAAATTTAAAAAAAATATTAATTCTAAAGATTTATGATTTTATTTAAATAGAGAGTTTTAATTTGGGGATTGAGATGGAGATCCAAGGAACAACAGATGCCTGAATTTTGCACAAAACACAACATGCTGGAGTAACTCAGTGGGTTGAGACCGCGTTTGTGGAGGGAATGGATAGGTAACATTTCATGACCCTTCTTCAGACATTGCAGTAGGGAGAAGAAAGCTGCAAAAGAGAGGTGGGGCCAGGACAATGTCAAGCAAGTGATAAATACAAGTGAGGGGGGTTAGATTGGCAAATGGTGGAAGAAGTAACAAAGGCTAGAGATGAAAAGAGACAAAAGGATTTCACATTGGAGGAGAAGTGGAGTGAAATGTAAAGCCAGAGCGATATAGGTGAAAGAGTACCGAGGGGGAAAAAAGGGTGGGATGGTGGGAGAATGATGTGAACTGGGGTGGGGGGGGGGGAAAGGACAGGGAGAGGGGCTGGTGGGAGTATTAGGTAAAACTGGAGAATTCAATGTTCATACCAGTAAGCTACCCAAACAGAATATGAGCACTGTTCCTCCAGTTTGTATATGACCTCATTCTAGAAATGGAGAAGGCCAACAACAGAAAGGTTGGTATTGGAATGGGAAGGAGAGCTAAAATGGTTAGGAATGGGGAGATCTAGCAGGTCTTGCCAATGTCAGGGATGTAATTTAGGGATCGTTCATTTAAAACCAAAACAGATTACTATTAGTTAGTAGTGTTGGAAAGAACTGCAGATGCCGGCTTAAATTGAAAGAAGACACAAAATGCTGGAGTAACTCAGTGGGACAGGCAGCATCTCTGGAGAGAAAGAATGGGTGATGTTTAGGGTCTAGACCCTTTTTCAGACCGATGTCAGGGTAGTGGGCGGTACAGAGATAAAATGTAAAGGGGCTGTCCCACTGTATGAGCTAATTCAAGAGTTCTCCCGAGTTTCCCCTGATTCGAACTTGGAGAATTAAGGTAATAGCAGCTCGTAGGTACTCGGGGCTCTCGTGGAAATTTTTCAACATGTTGAAAAATCTTCATGAGTCTTCACGAGCTTACCTGAGGACCTGCTGTTTGCGTTACAAGCCGCTAAGAGACGTCCCGAGCTCCGATGTACCCACTACGTACATTCTATGTGCTTACAATGGATTCGATTTTTTTTAAAACTCGGGAGAGCTCTTGAATTACCTCGTACAGTGGGACAGGCCCTTTAGGTAGACGCAAAATGCTGGAGTAACTCAGCGAGACAAGCAGCATCTCCGGAGAGAAGAAATGGGTGACATTTCGGGTTTAGACCCTTCATTAGTCTGAAGAAGGTTCTTGACCAGAAACATCACCCATTCCTTCTGTCCAGAGATGCTGCTTGTCCCGCTGAATTACTCCAGGATTTTGTGTCTACCTTACATCTGTAGTATTGTGTACAGTTTTGGTGTCCTTATTTGAGGAAGGACATCCTTGTGATTGAGGCAGTGCAGCGTAAGTTCACGAGATTGATCCCTGGGATGGTGGGACTGTCACATGAGGAAAGATTGAAAAGACTAGGCTTGTATTCACTGGAATTTAGATGGATGAGGGGGATCTTATAGAAACATATAAAATTATAAAAGAACTGGACAAGCTAGATGCAAGAAAAATGTTCCCAATGTTAGGTGAGTCCAGAACCAGGGGCCATAGTCTTAGAATAAAGGGGAGGCCATTTAAGACATGAGAAAAAACGTTTTTACCCAGAGAGTTGTGAATTTGTGGAATTCCCTGATCAGAGGGCAGTGGAGGCCAAATCACTGGATGGATTTAAGAAAGAGTTAGATAGAGCTCTAGGGGCTAGTGGAATCAAGGGATATGGGGAGAAGGCAGGCACAGGTTATTGATTGGGAACGATCAGCCATCATCACAATGAATGGCGGTGCTGGCTCAAAGGGCAGAATGGCCTCCTCCTGCACCTATTTTCTATGTTTCTATGTTACTCCAGAATTTTGTGTCTACCTTCGATTTAAACCAACATCTGCAGTTCTTTCCAACACAGAGATAAAATGTAGTCGGAGACAGAAAGACTGGTGGGAGAACTGGGAAGGAGGAGGGGATGGAGAGAGAGGGAAAGCAAGAGCTATTTGAAGTCAGAGAAGTCAATGTTCATACAGCTGGGGTACAAACTACCCAAGCGAAATATGAGATGCTATTCCTCCAATTTGTGCTGAGCCTCACTCTGACAATGGAAGAGGTCCAGGACAGAAAGATCAGTGTGGCTAAGGGAGTGGGAATTAAAGTTTTTAGCAACCGGGAGATCAGGTAGGTTTAGGCAGACCGAGTGGAGGTGTTCAGTGAAACAATCGCCGAGCCTGTGTACAGGAGTCCACACTTGGAACAACGAATACAATAAATGAGGTTGGAGGAGGTGCAAGTGAACCTCTATCTCACCTGAAAAGATTGTCGGGGTCCTTGGACAGAGTCGAGGGGGAGGTATAGGAACAGGTGTTGCATTTAATATTGGTTAGCATTCCTGTGGTTTTTGTTGCCTGTACAAATACTTGTTCCAGGGTTAATATAATTTCACAAGCATTTGGCTGTGCTGAAATGTTCTCTACATTGTGAAAACATTATAGATTCACTTCTCTGCAACATTATCACGAGTGAAATGATGTGTATCTTTTTGAACACTTCTTTCTATTTGATGACACTGCCTCTTTAAGTTATATGTGCTGATGACAGTGTCTGGAGATGAGCTTCAGTGAGTTGCTGGGCTTGGTGTGACCAAACCAAATGAACAGAGTTGTATTCCACTGAGAGCTGGAGCCCCTTGGTTAATGGCTGTATTTTTAACAATGTATTTTGAACAATGTAGTAACAATTCAGCTTCTTCATGTTTTCTGGCTCAATCACTCCCCCTCTCAATCTCCCTGATGATCTAAATTTGACTTCACTGAAACAAGAACAAAAACATGTCACCTATAGATAGCACATTGTTCATTATTTGTACCTCTCTTTTTGTTATACTTACTGCTTATAACAGGAGTATTAACTGCTAATTATGGCAAGACGATCAAAGATTGGAGACTGGGCATTCAGATTTGTGTCAGGAAAAAAGGCCCAAGAATGACTTCTGCTCCCAGATTAAGGCCTAAATTAGACTGGGTGCACCAAAGAAATAAAATGATTGCTCTCAGGGTAAGTTCCATTATCCATTCTTAAATTGTTAACTAAACTTCCCAACCTTGCCCACAGTACTTTCATCTGTAAAGCATTTGAACTGAAATCTCATCATTACTGATTAGAATTATATAGTTGTAATGATGAAATGATTTTCAATTTGCGATTTAACATGTTGTCGCATGGGGCAAATCCCTATAATTTGTTTCTTAGATTTTTTTTTTCTGTGCTAAATAACCTTGTGTATTATTTATGTATGGTGATAGAATGCTGGAGTAACTCAGTGGTAAACCAGCATCTACAGTTCCTTCTTAAACATCCTGATGGATCCTGCTGTTACCGACTGAACATAGAGATAATAATAATAATACTATTGAAAATCATGCGTTCAGCATGCTTGTCATATATTCACTTTGATGTAATAATACAGCTAACATGTCCTTAACATGAAACCAGGTGTGGATAGAGTAAGTAGTTTTGGAATGTCACAAGATAGGTTCAAGTAGCAAAAAAATCTTCAAATGATTGTAAATCTTCTTTCGATATTGCCCACACTAACTTCTTCCAATATCAACACTTAATTGATTCTTAAATGAATTCTATGCCCTAGCTGCCGCAACTCTTTCTGGCAACAAATCCCAGTTGTCAATTATCTTTAGGATCAATAAACACTTCCTAATGTAGGATACTAAATTTATTCTTTATAGCAAAGTCTCTATCCTCCTGCACTGCTACGTCTGAAAATATTGTTCCTGGTTTCTTTCCTTTGTCACGTTAGGCATCTTATGTGTATCAGCTGAGGCATCCCCTCTGAGACTCTGCTTTTAGTGGGCTAACAAGCCCTAGATATCAAATCATTCCTCACAGCTGTGCCACTGACACTGGGGATCAGCCTCACAGTTCACCTCACAGCTCTCCCAAGGGCCGGGATGTCCAACTTACACGAAGCACAGGGAATTGCACTGTGTGCTTCAGGCCAGGCCTTATCAGAGCATTGTAGTGCATCAGTGTGCCCTCGGGAAGCGTGAACACAATTCACTAAGTAATATAAACTGAAAATCCTCTTAGCTTTATTTATTGCTTTCTTAGACTGTTCAGGCAGAGTGGAAAAAGATAATTAACGGCCCTTTTTTGTTCAGCTTTTCCTCTCAGGTTTCTAGACTTTAAATCACTTCCCCACCACAATCACCGACTTGCTTTATGGAGTACCTTTATTCCTTACATTTATTTGCAATGTGTGACAACTTGGATTTGTTCATAATTAATTCAATTTGTATTCAAGCAATCTGGGAATAAAATGTTTTTTTGTCCTGAAAGAAAGTTTGACTGTCTCCATTCAGCACACACCGTCCTTCAGTTCAGCATTTCACTGCGAATGAAAACCCAGTGCCATCAGATTCTGGGCCGCCGACATTGTGATATCCTCCCTCACTTGTAACACAACCTCCCCTCTTGCCTTTCATTTCACCGACCACCAATCCAAGTGTCAGCTTTAATTCCCAAAACCTGACTCATTTGCTTTTACGTAAATCAATCTTTTGATTGTGAATACATACTTTGTATGAGCGTTAAATATGCGTTTGCCTAAAGTCTCCGCTTGTTTCATAACAACAGAAAACTGTTTCTGAATCCTTGGGGAAAGAAGGATGTGAGCTTAACATTTATATTTACTTTTTAAGAAAGGAGGGATAGAGAAAATGGGCAATTATAGACCAGTTATCCTTACATCGGTAGTGAGGGAAGATGCTGGAGTCATTTAAGGAGGCCCTTAATATTTTGGAATTTCTTGAGGATGTAACAAGTACGATGGATAAGGGAGAGTCAATGGATGTTGTGTATCTGGACTTTCAAAAAGCCTTTGACAAGGTCCCACACAAGAGATTAGTGTGCAAAATTACAGCACATGGTATTGGGGTGTTGCTTGATCAATATGGCCACTGTATCGCTGTGCCTCCTTATTAAAGATATATAAACAGACCAGTACCTTCATCTCCTAACAATGTAAACACTATTATAAGTACCAAATCAGACACAATGATAATTTGGGTGAAAATAAAGATAATTGGAGTCTTACCAAAATATGAACTGATCATTACGTTTAATTATAAGCAGTGGGATGCAAGCAGTAGCCTCCACGTGGCGCATCCCGGGCAATGCTGAAGACAGGAATTGTACCACAGTAACTGACTGAAGTAGCCAATTCTGCAACCGCTGACCATGAACCGTCACTAACCGACCGGAAAGACGTGAGATAGAAGATGGCCGGACACGAGGAAGAAGAATTATAAGCAGTCAAGGTAAAAGGTAGAAATTCATCTGCTGATATATCTTCTAAGCATGCATTCATGTGTATGAATTATAATCTGCTTCAAACATTCATTTCCGATGATGCAAATGCTTTCAGTGCACGTAACTCAAGGCAAATTACCCTTCTTTATTTCCAATGAGAAAAGCTGAAGCCTGGGTTTAAAATCTCACTTATCCCTCCAGTGCTAATGTCACAATGCAATTAAAAAGACAGTAGGTTTTATGGTCACAATTGCAGGCTACAATTACCAATGTTTCTTGTTCTGTGAGGAAGATCAAGCAATGTTTGATCAAGTCACTGATTAAGATATTCTTATAATTTCCACCTGATATGAAACTAACAAAAGACAAACTTTTCTCCAGTTTAAATTCGTGCTGTGCTATGGGGTATAAAGATGAAGTAGATTTGGTGGAATAATGCCAATGCACTGATGGTATTTTTCACATTATACACTATGTTGTCTTACAACAACTTTCTTGTGGTGAGAAGTTTCTAAATTGTTTAGTTTAGTTTATTGTCACGTGTACCGAGGTACATTGAAAGACTCTTTGTTGCATGCTAACCAATCAGTGGAAAGACTATGCATGATTGTAATCGAACCTTCCATACATAGGATATAGAGCCAAAATATGACATTTGATCTCAATTCTGCACAAGCATTAGTAACGAAGGACATTGGCGAGGCCAAGCGTAGAGTTGGTGACCATTTTGGTGAACACTTGTGCTCGGTATGCTCAGGCCAACTGGATCTTCAGGTTGTTCGCTAACCATTTTAACTCCTCTTCCCATTTCCCATACTAAACTTTGCCTTTGTTCCAACCATCTGCCTCTCAATCCCCCCCCCTCGCCTGTATCCACCTATTACCTACCACACTTCGTCCTGCCTCTCTCCCCTCATCCATGTTTCTTCTCCTACACTACGATCAGTCTGAAGTAGGGTTTCAATGCCGATACATCTCATATCCATGTTCTCCAGCTTAACCTGCTGAGTTATTCCAGGTATAGGAAGGAACTGCAGATGCTGGTTTAAACTGAAGATAGACACAAAAAGCTGGAGTAACTCTGATTAGATGCTGCCTGTCCCGCTGAGTTACTCCAGCTTTTTGTCTATCTTCGAGCTACTCCAGGACTTTGTGTCCTTTTGTGTATTAATCAGCATCTGCATTTCCTTGTTTCTACTATTTTGGTGCATCTTGTCTTGATAAATTGAATTTGACTTGGCATGTCCCTTTACAAATACATGGTAGTGGGAAGAGCACAGATGCATGTGAAAACTGATTAAACATGCACAGAGCCGCTCTCCCCATGTTGAATGCTGACACAGGTGATCAGGTTTTGCAAATCCGAGGGCATTTTTTAAAAATAAGTCAGTCCCAGCTGCTGTTGTTACTTGCAAGCAAAGTAATGGAATGATAGCTTTATTTCACACAACATATAGCTCAAGCTAAATATTGCAGCATGCTTTTGGTTGGAATACTAAGAAAGTGATCTGAAGCTATCAGTCATTCCACAGCGTAAATCTATTCAGTTCTTTGTTGTCCAACATTTTATTTGGAAGCATGGACATCTTTTTTCTAAGAATACTAACTGTAAAAAAATCCAACATACAAAGTCTCAATGACTACCGCCCTGTAGCACTCACCCCCATAATGATGAAGTGCTTCGAGAGGCTGGTCAGAGACCACATTACCTCCAGACTCCCCTCCACACTTGACCCATACCAGTTTGCTTACAGGCCAAACTGCTCCACAGAAGATGCTATATCCTCCGTACTCCATCTGAGCCTGGAACATTTAGAGGAGAAAAACACCTATGTGCGAATGCTGTTCGTGGATTTCAGTTCAGCATTCAACACCATTATCCCCCAGCACCTGATAAGCAAACTGGTTCCATTGGGCCTCGGCACCCCCATGTGTAACTGGCTACTGGACTTCCTCACTGACAGACCCCAGTCTGTGAGGGTTGGAAATAACACCTCCGACACCATCTCTCTGAGCACTGGCTCCCCTCAGGGCTGTGTCCTGAGTCCACTGCTGTTCACCCTGATGACTCACGACTGTTGTGCCAGATTTAGTACAAACCACATCATGAAGTACGCAGATGACACAACAGTGGTGGGCCTCATCAGGGACGACAATGAGCTGGTTTACAGGGAGGAGGTGAAACAACTGGTGGACTGGTGCAATACGAACAATCTGATCCTGAATGTCGAAAAAACAAAGGAGGTTATCGTCGACTTCAGGAAAACCCGGCACAGTCCCACACCACTTCACATCAATGACAGCGATGTAGAGGTGGTCAGTAGCACAAAGTTCCTGGGGGTGCAGATCACTAACAGTCTGACCTGGTCGAATAACATCTCATCAACAGTTAAGAGAGCGCAGCAGTGGTTGCACTTTCTGCGACGGATGAGAAGAGCTCATCTCCCCATCCCATCCTCACTACTTTCTACAGGGGCACCATAGAGAGTATTCTGACCAGCTGTATCTCTGTCTGGTTTGGGGACTGTAGAGCTTCCGACTGGAAGTCTGTGCAGAGAGTGGTGAGGACAGCGGAAAAAAATCATCGGGACCTCTCTCCCCTCAATCGGGGATATTGCAACCAAACGTTGCGTGTCTAAGGCCAGCAGTATTATAAAAGACCCCACACATCTCCATCACGGTCTGTTCACTCTGCTGCCCTCGGGAAAAAGATATCGCAGCATAAGGAGCAGAACATCAAGGTTCTGCAACAGCTTCTTCCCACGAGCCATCAGACTCCTGAATGCCATGTAATGGGCTGCCACCAGTGTATATTTATATTTATCCTTTTTATCCATTTTATCCTTCTGTTAATTTATCGTGTTGCACAGGGAGCCAAATGCAACGTAATTTCGTTTGGAACTGCATATATCAATGTATTTCTAAATGACAATAAAGTTTGTTTGACTTTGACTTGACTTGTATTAATCCCATCATGAAACAGCCTCTAACAACAGCAGTGCATAGAAAGGAACATGTGGCTGTGGAGGCTTTGGCTACGTTTACAGTGTGAAGAAGGGTTCTGACCCAAAACGCCACCAATCCCTTTTCTACAGAGATGCCACCTGAACTGTTGAGTTACTCCAGCATTTTTTGTCTATCTCCAACATCAGCAGCAGGAACCGACTCCGCTGTGGTCTGGAGTGGAGAACTATGTGTTCTGCCCAGGGAGAATCAAAATCTCATCAGAAATAACAGCACTGGTATTCATCCTCTTCAATAATTGGTGTCTTCAACATGATTTGTCGCTGCTTTACTTGGAATGGATAAAGCTATTTTTTCATATTGATTCTTCTATGTACACTCCATAAACTAGGTCCTAAATTGGTTCTATTCGTGGTTTAAAGTAGTCAGGAAATTCAAAAATAATTCAGTTGTGGCTTTCCTGATACATCTGTGTCTGGCAAATCCATAAGTTACCACAATAATTGGATGGCATTCTTTTTCCTTCTTACAATATCTTGTACGTTGTCGTTGGTGAGGACGCATTTGGATTACTGCGTTCAGTTTTGGTCACACTGCTATGGGAAGGATGTTGTTAAGCTGGAAAGAGTGATTTACAAGGATGTTGTCAGGACTTGAGGAGCTGAGCTAGAGGGAGACGTTGGGCAGGCTGGGCTAGGACTTAATTCCTTACAGTGCAGGAATCGTATCATAGTGAGCATATAAGATTTGAGCGTGAATGGTCTTTTACCAGAGTTGGGGAATCAAGAATCTGAGGACATAGTTTCAAGGTGAGAGATTTGATAAGAACCTGAGGGACAGCTTTTTCATATAATGGGCGCTAGTTGGTGGCGATATGGATAAGGTTCACACCTCCAGATTCAGGGACAGTTCTTCCCAGTTGTTATCAGGCAACTGAATCATCCTATCAACAACTATAGAGCAGTCCAGTATCTACTATCTAACTCATTGGAGACCATCGGACTATCTTTAATCAGACTTTACTGGACTTTATCCGTCATTAAATGTTATTCCTTTTATCATGTATCTGTGCACTGTGGATGGCTCAATTGTAATCATGTACAGTTCTTCCGTTGACTAGTTAGCATGCAACAAAAGCTTTTCACCTCAGTTCACATGACAATAAGCTAAACTAAACTAAGCTGCCAGAGTAGTTAGTTGAGGCAGGTACTCTAACAACATTTAAGAGACATTTGGACAGGTGCGTGGATAGGAAGGGTTTAGTGGGATATGGTGGCTCTAGTGTAGATGGAGCATTTTGTTCGACATAGGCAAATTTTGTGTGTAATAAGACGCATATTGTGTGCAATATGGCGCAATGACTCTAATATCAGTTACAAAGAACATTTGTTGCATTTTTGTAAGGCAAAGTGATAGTTGACGTTTTGGGTCAGGCCCCTCACTCATGTCAGCAATTGCAGTGCAAGTCCAGAAAATGTTTGTTGCTTTGCACAAACTAAAAACAAATTTCATTTGGTCCCATGGAAAAAGGGGAAGGATTGGACTGAGGAGAAGAAGAGGGGCACAGCAATTGACCAGGTAGCCATATGGGATGAGAATAAGCCGAAGTTAACTGGGTTCAAGACTGATGTATTTTTGGATGGTTGAACTGTGTGGAATCAGGATCCAAGCTCAAAGCTCATTTATGTGGCTGAGAGTGCTATTAGTCCTTACTTCATTATAACATCAGCATATGATTCAGGAAGAAATATGTAGCAAAAATATGTGAGCGTTCATTGGTAATTTACCACCTAACTGATAAATAAGGCTCATGAATGAATGTAGACACAAAATGTTGGATAAACTCAGCGGGTGAGGCAGCATCTATGGAGCGAAGAAAATAGGCAAGGTTTTGGGCTGAAACCCTTCTTGTGACTGATGTGAGGGTGGGGGAAGGGGGACAGGAAGAATAAAGGAAGAGGAGGAGCCAGTGGGCTGAGGGAGATTTGAGAAGGAGAGGAGAAAGTAAGGACTAACTGAAATTAGAGAAGTCAATGTTAATACCGCTAGGGTGCAAACTGCCCAAGCAAAATATGAGATGCTGCTCCTCCAATTTACAGTGGTCCTCACTCTAGCCATGGAGGAGGCCGAGGATACAAAAGTCGCATTCGGAATGGGAGGGGGAGTTAAAGTGCTGAGTCACCGGGAGATCAGGTTGGTTATTGCGAACCGAGTGGAGGTGTTCGGCGAAGTGGTCACCAAGCCTACGCTTGGTCTCACCGATGTAGACCAGCTGACATCTAGAGCAACAGATGCAATAGATGAGGTTGGAGGAGGTGCAGGTGAACCTCTGCCTTAATGACTATGCTATAGTTGGAATCACGGAGACTTGGCTCCAGGATGACCAAGGCTGGGAGCTGAACATCCAGGGATATTCAATATTCAGGAGGGATAGACGAAAAGGAAAAGGAGGTGGGGTAGCGTTGCTGGTGAGAGAGGAGATTAATGCAATAGAAAGGAAGGACATTAGCGTGGAGGATGTGGAATCGATATGGGTAGAGCTGCGAAACTCTAAGGGGCAGAAAACGCTAGTGGGAACTGTGTACAGGCCACCTAACAGTAGTATTGGAGTTGGGGATGGCATCAAACAGGAAATTAGAAATGCGTGCAACAAGGGTAACACGGTTATAATGGGTGACTTCAATCTGCATGTAGATTGGGTGAATCAAATTGGCAGGGGTGCTGAGGAAGAGGATTTCCTGGAATGTATGCGGGATAGTTTTCTCAACCAACATGTGGAGGAACCAACGAGAGAGCAGGCTATTCTAGACTGGGTATTGAGTAATGAGGAAGGGTTAGTTAGCAGTCTTGTTGTGCGTGGCCCCTTGGGCAAGAGTGACCATAATATGGTTGAGTTCTTCATTAGGATGGAGAGTGACAAAATTAAGTCAGAAACAAGGGTTCTGAACTTGAACAAAGGTAACTTTGAAGGTATGAGATGTGAATTGGCCAAGATAGACTGGCAGGTGATTCTTAAAGGGTTGACAGTGGATGTGCAATGGAAGGTATTTAAAGACTGCATGGATGAAGTACAAAAGTTGTTCATACCAGTTTGGCAAAAGAATAAATCGGGGAAGGTGGTGCATCCATGGATAACAAGGGAAATCAGGGATAGTATAAAAACAAAAGATGAGGCATACAAATTTGCCAGAAAAAGCAGCCTACCGGAGGACTGGGAGAAATTCAGAATCCAGCAGAGGAGGACAAAGGGCTTAATTAGGAAAGGGAAAATAGATTATGAAAGGAAACTGGCAGGGAACATAAAAACTGACTGCAAAAGTTTTTATAGATATGTAAAGAGAAAGAGACTAGTTAAAACAAATGTTGGTCCCTTGCAGTCAGAAACAGGTGAATTGATCATGGGGAACAAGGACATGGCAGACCAATTGAATAACTACTTTGGTTCTGTCTTCACTAAGGAAGACATAAATAATCTGCCGGAAATAGCAGTGGAACGGGGGTCAAATAAGATGGAGGAACTGAGTGAAATCCAGGTTAGCCGGGAGGTGGTGTTGGGTAAATTGAACGGATTGAAGGCCGATAAATCCCCAGGGCCAGATAGTCTGCATCCCAGAGTACTCAAGGAGGTAGCCACAGAAATAGTGGATGCATTAGTGATAATTTTTCAAAATTCCTTAGATTCTGGAGTAGTTCCTGAGGATTGGAGGGTAGCTAATGTAACCCCACTTTTTAAAAAAGGAGGGAGAGAGAAAGCGGGGAATTACAGACCAGTTAGTCTAACATCGGTAGTGGGGAAACTGCTAGAGTCAGTTATTAAAGATGGGATAGCAGCGCATTTGGAAAGTGGTGAAATCATTGGACAAAGTCAGCATGGATTTACGAAAGGTAAATCATGTCTGACAAATCTGATAGAATTTTTCGAGGATGTAACTAGTAGAGTGGATAAGGGAGAACCAGTGGATGTGTTATATCTAGACTTTCAGAAGGCTTTCGACAAGGTCCCGCATAAGAGATTAGCATACAAACTTAAAGCACACGGTATTGGGGGTTCAGTATTGATGTGGATAGAGAACTGGCTAGCAGACAGGAGGCAAAGGGTAGGAGTAAACGGGTCCTTTTCAGAATGGCAGGCAGTGACTAGTGGGGTGCCGCAAGGCTCAGTGCTGGGACCCCAGCTATTTACAATATATATTAATGATTTGGACGAGGGAATTCAATGCAACATCTCCAAATTTGCAGATGATACCAAGCTGGGGGGTATAGTTAGGTGTGAGGAGGATGCTTGGAGGCTGCAGGGTGATTTGGATAGGCTGAGTGAATGGGCAGATGCATGGCAGATGCAGTACAATGTGGATAAATGTGAGGTTATCCACTTTGGTGGCAAAAACATGAGGGTAGACTATTATCTGAATGGTGGCAGATTAGGTAAGGGGGAGATGCAACGAGACCTGGGTGTCATGGTACACCAGTCATTGAAAGTAGGCATGCAGGTGCAGCAGGCAGTGAAGAAAGCAAATGGTATGTTAGCATTCATAGCGAAAGGATTTGAGTATAGGAGCAGGGAGGTTCTACTGCAGTTGTACAGGGTTTTGGTGAGGCCACACCTGGAGTACTGCGTACAGTTTTGGTCTCCAAATCTGAGGAAAGACATCCTTGCCATAGAGGGGGTACAGAGAAGATTCACCAGACTGATTCCTGGGATGTCAGGACTTTCATATGAGGAAAGATTGGATAGACTCGGTTTGTACTCGATGGAATTTAGAAGATTGAGGGGGGATCTTATAGAAACCTACAAAATTCTTAAGGGGTTGGACAAGCTAGATGCTGGAAGATTGTTCCCGATGTTGGGGGAGTCCAGAACAAGGGGTCACAGTCTAAGGATAAGGGGGAATTCCTTTAGGACCGAAATGAGGAAAACATTCTTTACACAGAGAGTGGTGAGTCTCTGGAATTCTCTGCCACAGAAGGTAGTTGAGGCCAGTTCATTGGCTATATTTAAGAGGGCGTTAGATGTGGCACTTGTGGCTAAAGGGATCAGGGGGTATGGAGAGAAGGCAGGTACGGGATACTGAGTTGGATGATCAGCCATGATCACATTGAATGGCGGTGCAGGCTCGAAGGGCCGAATGGCCTACTCCTGCACCTATTTTCTATGTTTCTATGTTTCTATGCACCTGGAAAGACTGCTTGGGTCCTTGAATGGAGTCAAGGGAGGCGGTAAAGCGACAAGAGTAGCATTTCCTGCGGTTGCAAGGGAAAGCGCCCGGAGAAAGTTACGCTCCCTCTGTAACTCCCTGGTCAATTCGTCCCTTCCCACCTGAACCACCCCAGTGCCTCCAGGCACTTTCCCTTGCAACCGCAAGAAATGCTACACTTGTCGCTGTACCTCCCCCCCTGACTCCATTCAAGGGCTCTTTCCACTGATTGGTTAGCACGCAACAAAGAGTGTTTCCAGTGTACCCCTTACTAATTACCACACTCCAAATCCCCTCCCTTTTCTCCTCCACACCTCTCCTCCTCTCCCCCTCCACTGCTTTCCTCCTCTGTGCCCCACCTGGACTCCGACCTATTTCTCCCCTCCACATCCCCCTCCCTCATCCTCTAGCTACTTTCCTTCTCCGGGGTTCACAATTAACAACTCTTCAAACCTGTTCCACACCTTCTGTTCTTATCCATGGCCTTTGTTCCAACCATCGACCTCTAAAAATAAACCTCACCTGTGTCGACCTATGATCTGCCTTGCTTTGTCCTGCCTCTCCCCTTTTCCAGCTCTCTTCTCTCCCCTCTTCAATCAATTTGAAGAAGCTTCACAACCAGAAATGTCGCCTCCTTGTCCCCCAGAGATGCTGTCTGATGTGCTGAGTTACTGCAGCATTTGGTGTCCTTTTGAGCAAAAAGTAAAGTGAGGTGTACATATGAAAAGCATGTCCATGAGCATTGAGTACACAACGATTATGTTTTTATGGACTTTTCTTAAATGGAATTTGATCCAATTTGATTCACAAATCGTCATTCATATTTTGTGATTAGCCTACAAAATAACACTGAACTACTTGGTAACAAGCTCACATGGAATTATAACCCCATATTGTGTTATACCGTGAAACCAGATGCACAATGATACGGCTATGCTCCCAGAGAAAACTGATCTGTGGCAATGCCTTGTATGTTAAAAATTAAATTGACCTGACACCAATCCCAAATTCTAACTGCAATCATGGATTTTAATGTTTGCATGGCTGTGATGTTTGCAATAGATTGCAATGTTACAAGGAAAAGACTTTTAAGCTTTAGCGCACATTACTACCAATTACAGGACGAATACTCTCACACAGATGGGTTTAAAAGGGACAAAATTATCGGAAATTACACATTTGTCATTCTTTTGGTAGAAAGGAAAAAAAAGGAAGTTTCAAACATGACCATTTTTTTAAACTTAAATGATGATTGATGATTGACATGCTGTGTATTTTATGTTCCTGCCAAGGAATTAGAGCATTTTTTCCCCTGTAATCTCTAGCAAAACTTGCTGCTTGGAGGGAGTGAGATAAACAGCTTTGTGAGCAGATTATTCACAGGCTGGAAGATTCGACAGTGGCTTGACATGCTACCTCTTACAAATGCTAGCCTTCTTGCTTGTTGGTTTTCAACAATTACTATTCCAGAAAGAATCGGTTTCTCTCTTGTTTGTAAAAAAAAGTGAAATGAAGATGTTCATCTGTATTTATTGTGCTCTCCAAGGATCAACTCTGCAGGCCAGTTACCGTGAAATGCTGTGGAGATGTTTATGTGCTTATAACTCAGTTTTAATGTTTATTTATGTTGGAAAGGACAGCTATAGAAAACCAATAGCTAAAAATAGCAGAACACACCAAAAATCTATAAAATAATTAAGCATGCAATAAATTAAGGGACTGTTTTAAAATAAACACTTAGTTCAGAATTAAAATTTTATAAAATGGAGTAACTGTATTGTCTGGAATTTCCCCCAATAAATATACAATTAATTAATTAATAAGTTCTGAATGAATAAGTTTATTGGCCAAGTATTCACAAACAAGGAATTTGCCTTGGTGCTCCACCCATAAGTGACATGACATACAGTGACAGATAGGAATGACACTTAAAACATTAAACATTAATAATAAAAGTATAAGATTAAGAAATTCCAAATGCTTTCACAATTTTGAGTTTACATATATGTCAAATATGTTAAAGAGTAGGAAGGATAAAATAGAACATAGAATATCGAACAGTACAACATAAAAACAGGTATTTTGGCTCACAATGTCCATTGACTGTAAGAAGAAACTGCAGATGCTGGATTAAACAGATATACACAAAAGTGTGGAGAACTCAGAGGGTCAGACAGTTCCTCTGAAGAAAAGGAATAGGTGACATTTCCGTTCGAGACCCTTTTTCAGACTCGAGCTCCAAATTAAGCTCAATCCCCCATTTCTCTACCCATTTCGGAAGCTGATCTATATCGCAATGTATATTTTGAAAACTTCCTCATCATCCACAATTACGACAATTTTGCGGTTGCCTGCAAACTCACTAACCGACTCATCAACATTTATGTCCATTTATGTATGTATATAAAGGGGATAGGGGAATAGTTATAGACGAGGTGGATTTAAGAACATGTAATTGAAAATGATTGAGGACTGAGGACACTGAAGAAGAGTAATACCAAGGGAAACTCAGTCTGTTAATGTAACTCAAGGCATTGCCACAGTCAGCACAAATACCTATGTATCTGATTTGTATATGTCAGGATTATTTTTCTCCTCAGTACTTAATTGGTGTTTTTTTTAATGTATCAAGCAGAAATAATGGCATGTCTAAATCTAGTAATCCTTACCACAGTGAAGCAAATAATGGAATGTACATGCATTTTCATCCTTTCACTGCCTTGCGTGAGATTAGAAATGTATTGATGCAATAACCTTATTAACAGAATATCTATTGAAGACTCCAATTGTGTTTTTAAGAACAACGAATCCTACAGAGAAAAGGAATTAACAGTTTCATTAAAGCTGACCTAACCAATGGTTGTGGAGTGGTGCTGCATGTTGATCTGCATCCTGACCCACCAAGGCTTCTACAGGAATGGAAAAGTCCAACTCTGCTTTGGAAATAGATTTTGGACCACACAGTTTACCATTACAGTTTGTGCTCTGTCATTCCCTGAGCTTCTTGTACACCAGTTGCTGGTGAGAGACACTGCGGACAAATACTAAACTGCAATGCACAATATAAAGGCAAATGCAATATGACAGACGTACAGCAAAGCATCAAGAAATTGAGCGTCTTATGATCAAACCTCCCGGTTAACTTGCTCCTATAATTGCAATTTAAAGCAATGTGGAGCACAGTTCTCATCAGAATTAGATAAAAAGGATCTACCTGGTGGTTATTTCAACACTCTCTTCACCTACTATATGTGTTGATTCAACACTGAGCTGTTGCTCTTCTGGTGGGCGATGCCCTCTGGTACTCAGCTCACATGGTCCCATTTAAGGCGTGAAATGTGATGAGCATGAATAGTCCACCACAACTAAATGAGATCTCTCTCTCTCTCTCTCTTTTTTTTTTTTTTTTTTTTTTTCATTTCAAAAACTTTATTCAACACAAATCATAAAATACAACACATCAAAACACAATCAAAAATCACACTATAATGAACAGATCATTGTAGTACAGCAGTACATTCATTTATAATCGCCTCAACCCCACGCGGCGACCAGCGCTGACGGAAGGCCTCCAGAGTCCCCGTGAACACCGCGTGTTCCCTCTCCAGGGACACACGTGCACGGACGTAGGCCCAAAAGAGGGGCAGGCAGCCGACTCTCGCCAGACCGTCGACCGCCCGCTGCCTGGACCCACGAATGGCCATCTTGGCCAGGCCAAGGAGCAAACCGACAGGTAAGTCCCCCCCCCACACTCGGCTCTCCCCACTCCCCGCCTTGTGTCCAAACACCAGGATTGTGGGGCTAAAATGCAGCCAGAACTTGAGGAACAGCCCCTTCAGATATTGGTACAGGGGCAGTAACCTCACACACTCCATATACACATGGAATACGGTCTCCTCCTCTCCGCAGAAAATACATGCGGCAGACGAGCCCGTGAACCGACTCAAAAGTTTATTACAAACCACCGCTCCATGCAGCACTCTCCACCCCAGGTCCCCAATATAAAGGGGTACAACTCCCTTATAGAAGGACCCCCACTGGGGCCCCCCGCCGCCTTCGGATGGTAACACCGTCCTCCATGGTGAGTCAGGACGGGAGACGAAGGCACGGTGGTTCAGAATGTGCAGGAGCATCCTGTACAGTGCGCGTCTCCTTGCATCACAAAATGGCATGCTGGTCATCTCAGAAAGGCAGCTCAGATTATGCGGAGCCGGAGGCCGAGAAATATCCCGAAGCCTAGGCCCGATGAGCAGATCTGACGGAGCAGGGGTAAGCTCTATCTGAACCACTCTAGGCTCGCGCCTCTCCTCGACAACCACCATGACAGGATGAGGACCAGCCACACCCGCAGCCACAACATCCCCCTCTCCTCGTGGAACAACACTCTGGCTGAACACCACCAAATTCCTCACTCTTAACACATCCCTATAGAAAACAGGCAAGCCCCTTAGAGCGGGTCGACTGACACCCGCCACCGGGAGCCGCGAGACCCCCCTTAGGCAACGACCCTGACGAAAAAAAATACGTGGCCAGAGCGTGCCATCTGGGAGGGTTCTCTACATACATGTATCTCCGCAGAGTCCTGAGACGGAGAGCCGCCACCTGGGTGCGCACGCACACCAAGGACTGGCCGCCCTCCTCTAACGGAAGACTCAGGACCGCCGCGGAAATCCAATGCTTCCTATTTCCCCAAAAGAAATCCACCAGCTTCTTCTGTATAGCAGTTACAAATATAGAGGGCGGGACAAGAGTAGCCAGCCGGTACCATAACATAGAGGCCACCAGCTGGTTTATGACCAGCACCCTCCCCCGAAAGGAGAGAACTCCAAGCAGGCCTGACCAGCGCCCCAGCCGAGCAACCACCTTCGTCTCCAACTCTTGCCAGTTTGCCGGCCAAACATCCTCAGTGGGACTCAGGTACACCCCCAGATAGAGGAGGTGCGTGGTACTCCACGCATACAATGCCATCTCCTCCGGCAGGGAGTCTACCCGCCACTGACCCACCAAAAGTCCAGAGCACTTACTCCAGTTAATCCTAGCAGAAGATGCAGCCGAGAATATCTCCTGGCAGTCACGCATCCTCCGCAGGTCACCAGGATCAGTGAACATAAGAAGTACGTCATCGGCATACGCCGATAGAATCACCTCAACCCGCGGGCCAGGTAGGGCCAGGCCTGTCAACCTCCTCCGAAGAAGACACAGGAACGGCTCCACACAGACCGAATACAACTGGCCCGACATAGGGCACCCCTGGCGGACCCCCCTCCCAAAATGAAAAGGAGATAGCACCGCGCCATTAACCTTTACAAGACACTCCGCCGCAGCGTACAAAAGCCGGACCCGGGCCACGAAGTGTGGTCCAAACCCAAACGCTTGCAACGTCCCAAATAGGTATTCATGCTCTACCCTATCAAAAGCCTTCTCCTGATCAAGAGACAGAAAAGCAGCTGACTCACCAGTACCCTGGACTAAATGAATCAGGTCCCTAACCAGGTGGATGTTATCCTGGATGGACCGGCCAGGGACTGTATAAGATTGATCAGGATGAATCACTTGATGCAGCACGGAGCCCAGGCGATTTGCCATTGCCCGTGCAAAAATTTTATATTCTGTGCAAAGGAGAGAGACTGGACGCCAGTTCTTCAACAAACGGAGTTCGCCCTTCTTAGGCAGCAAGACAACAACCGTCCTACGCCACGAGAGAGGCATCACTCCAGTCGCCAGGCTCTCCCCCAAAACCAACATATAGTCACCCCCTAGGATGTCCCAGAATGCTCTAACAAACTCCACCGTCAACCCATCCAGCCCGGGGGACTTACCCCTCCTGAGCTGATGCAAGGCGCAAGTCAACTCCTCCAAAGATAAGGGGCCATCAAGAAGATCAGCCCCCCCCCTATCTACGGCCGGTAGACCCTCCCACAGATCTTGCTGAGCCTCCACACTGAATCCTTCCGCAGAGAACAGGGTCCCATAAAAGGACCTAACCAAGGCATTAATCCTCTCTGGATCAGTGACAGAGGAGCCGTCATCTGCAAGCAACTCCACGAGCTGTTTTCGAGCTCCCCGCCCCTTCTCCAAAGAGAAAAAGAAAGGCGACGCTCGGTCCAGCTCGTGCAGCATCTGGACCCGAGACCTCACATAAGCGCCTCGAGATCGCTCAAGCAGCAGACTCCTCAAAACCTCCTTCTTCCTCTGAAACTCTCCCCATTCGCTGGAGTCTTCACCAAACTGACCCAGGCGAGACTCAGCGTCCTGTATCTCCCTCTCCAGCTTCGCGACCGCTGAGTCCCGCCTCCCAGTCGACCCCCATGTATATTCCTTACAAAAGAGACGGATGTGAGCTTTACCCACATCCCACCACTGCCTAAGGGAAGAGAAGCACCTCTGCCTCTCTCTCCACTTCACCCAAAACCGAGTGAATGACTCCCGGAAACACCGATCCTCCAGCAGCCTGTTGTTAAAGTGCCAGTACGCGGACCCAGCCCGAGCGCACGCTGGATTGAAATCCACACGCACCAGACAAAGGTCCGAGCACGGCACCAGCCGCATTGAGGCCGCTGAGACACGGGAAACAAACGCTCGGGAAATATAAAACCGATCAATGCGGGAACCACCGCCCTCAGACCTCCGCGAAAAAGCAGTGGAATCAGGGTGAAGGTCCCTCCAAACATCAACCAACTCAAAGGAGTCAATCAAGCCTCTCAGCTTCTTCGCTACAGCAGGCGCACACTGAGTACCAGAACGGTCCCGCACCTCAAGTGTGCAATTAAAGTCCCCACCAAGGAAGACACACTCTCCCCTATCAATAGTGCCCAACAGAGCATTCACCTCCCGAAGCAGGCCGGCCTGCATCGTGCCGGAGCTAGGGGCATACACGTTAATGAAATGCAACGGCATGCCATCCAGGCTCACGGCCAGATGGAGCAAACGTCCTGGCACCACTTCCTGCACTTTTAAAATGCTTGGCAGAAAATTTGGGGCCAACAGAAAAGCCACCCCACTCGAATTTGAGCTGAGATGGCTCATATAAACCCTCCCTTCCCACTCCAGTTGCCAGGTAGGTTCATCACTAGCAACGGTATGTGTCTCTTGCAGATAACAAACTGCAAATCTCCCCTCCCTTAGGGCTGATAAGAGCTGAAATCTTCGAAAACTCGCTCTACTCCCATTTAAATTTAATGTAGCTACTGTGAATGTGTAGACACATTAGATTGTGACCCTCACACTCCCTGTAGTCACAGGAGGTCCTTTTCTGAGGACCTTCAACAAACCCCAAAACTGCCCCAAATCCGAGTCAGAAAGACCACTATCCTTGTTACTAAGGATAGCCTCGAGACTCTCCCGCACATCTAGCCAATCCTCCCATCTCCTTGTAATGGCCCACCATAATGTTTTGGGAGCACGACTTATTTTTAAGAACTCTCGCACCTCAACAATAAGCTTCGCCTCAGACACGGCCTTGGAGTCTGGGCTCTCAGCCAACCCGCTCGCACCTGAATCAACAACCTCAGAAAGACCAGAACTGTCTGACACAACACTCTCTGAGCCCCCCCCACTGGCCGCATCGCTATCCTCCTCCACAGCCATGACACGACCACCCGGATCAATGCTGGGGGTGGGTCCCAACACCCCTACCTGAGACTCGCAGCCCTCTGAATGGCTGGGCTCCTGCCCGCTACCATCACCCTCCTCCTCCGGGCCTGGGGAAGCAACAACAAGAGGCATCCCCAGGGCCTGTGGAACACTGGCACCCTCGGAGTCTGAAAGAGGATCACGTCCCATAACAGCCCTGACCTCCACATCATCCAGAGTGCCCTCTCCACAGGCATCACCCAGAGAATCACCACCTGCCATTAACCTCACCCCAGACAACTCATCCGGTGAGGCATCCCGCCCCCCAGCACCTCCACTGGCACTGATATGGAGCACAGACTTGAACGACAACACCCCCGAAACTCCCCCCTCATCCTGACTCTGCACATCCCCCGTCACAGAGGGCACACTACCAGAGGAGCCAACCACGTCACCTACCGTGCTAGCACCCTCAGTAGGCCTCTGAAACGAGGGGACCTCATCCGACCCAGAGGGTACACACCCAAGGGAGCTAACCACAGCATCCGCCGAGATAACTCCCTCAGAGGGCACCTGAGATGAAGGGACAGACTCCCGCCCAGTGGACACAACTCCACCGGAATCAACTTCAGCACCCAGTCCGGTGACACCCGCTGTAGATCCATGAAGAGAAGGCCCAACCACCGACCCAGAAGACACCGGGTCAAGACCACTTTCAGCCACCTCAGTGGTGGAAAGCCCGGAGAAAGACATCCCCTTCGCTCTGGACCCACGCCCTTCCTCCTCTTCACCAGGCAAATGCCTCCTTTTAGTCCCACTCGCATGCGGAGGTGCGGTAACCTCCATAAGGGAAGGGTCATCCGCCTCCACATTACCCCCAACCACTTTGCCACCCACACGTTTAGACTTCTTTCCCCCCTTCCGAGCCACCACAACTCCCCCCTGGGCCCCAGCAGGTGCAGTCTGCACCACACTGGAGCCAAACTCACCCGATTGCACTTTCTTCGCTCGGGCAGCCCTATCCCTCTCCTTCTTCTTATTATGCTTCCCCTGCTTCTCCCAAAACCCCCCCTCAACACTCCCCTCCTCCTGCGCCCCACCTCCATCCACCGCCACAGGCGCAAGACGTAGGGGACGTGGGGGGCTTGGGCTCTCACTGCCCAGGGTCCCCAAAGCGGAACCTCTGGACCCAGAAGGCTTAGCACTGCCACCCCGGGTCACCAAGGCAGAACTGGCAACCTCAGCCGGGTCAGCAGTACCACCCCGCGCCGCTGAGGTTTGACCAGCCACCCCAGATGGGCCAGCAGCGCTTTCCTGGGCCACTACACTAGAACCTCTAGCAGTGCCCCCGCGAAAAAGACACTCCCTACGGAGATGTCCAAATTCGCCGCACGCATGACACCGTGCCTTTCCCCAACTCCAACGCACGGTTCTGGGTACACCCTTATGCACCACCTCAAAACACCCCTCGGCACCATCCCCCTCACCCACCTTCATGAACACCCTCCTCTTGAAACTGAAGACCCCTTTTTCCTCCGGGTCCCCCCCGGGATGCAAGAGACGAAAACATTTAGACCGCACCTCCCCGAACTTGGACAGGTGTGGAATAAGCACTGCATCCGAAAAATAAGTGGGGCAGCTCCGCAGGAGAACCGGTCTCACCCTGGATACCCACGGATCCACCTGTACGTGGACCCCCCCCACTGAGATCCCCTCCTCCAACGCTCGGGCCACACACTCCCGGGTCTTAAGTATCATCTCCACCTTTCCCCTTTCGAGCTCAGAAGAGACAATAGCCCCCCTCCCAAGAAGTTCATTCATGGCCTTCGTAATTACCCCCCTAGACATCATAGGCCCAGTTTGAACAGAAATACCAAAACTGTCCCCATCCAAGTCAACATGAGGCTCAAGCTCAGATGGCCTCGCACCCGCCACTGATGCCGTCGCTGCGTAGGTCCGGACCTTCGGCCGCGCCCCTTCCATCGCCATCCTCACAGAGGCACAAACCAGCTCCAAGCACCTCAGCAGCACAGCTCCAAGTTAAGTCCCAGAGACAGTCACAGTCAAAGACAGGCAGCAGAAAACAGAAACCTCCAGCTGAAGCAGGAAAGTCCCCAGGTTCATCCACAGCCAAGAGCAGCTTACGGGAAACTCGATCCCAGTCGCGCTGGACGCAAAAGTACCTTCTTCACATTAAGCCAGGCAGCCGCACTGAGCAAAATGACTTTAGGGCAGAGAAGCGGAGCCAAAAACGACAAAGACACCGCACAACTTCAGCCCACGGAGATCACAGGCACTCTTGGCAATCCGCCAACGCCAACCGCACCCTCGACAATGTGGAGAAACTCAGGAATCTTCACACAGATGGAGGCTCCCCAGACCAGAGAAAAGCTTCAACAGCCCAACAATAAGTTGAACTATGAAGCCCCCCTGGGTCTGTGCCCTCTCCAACGGCAAAATCCTGGAAAGGCTGCTCCAATCCTTCTCAACTGCAGAGCTGAGAAGAAAACACGACCTCTCTCTCTCTCTCTCTCTCTCTCTCTCTCTCTCTCTCTCTCTCTCTCAAACACACACACACTTCAAGCAAAAGGTGAGATATAGAGGTAATGAGTTGGGATTCTAGTCAATGGACCTTTCTCTGAAGGTACCTTTCACTGGAATGTAAAGGCTTAAGATGAAAGGGGAAAGGTATAAAAGGGACCAAACGGGCCACTTTTTCACACAGAGGGTGGTGGGAACATGGAACCAGCTGCCAGAAGAAGCAGTCGTGGTGCGTACAATAACAATAGTTAGAAGACATGGCGGCAGGTACATGGATAGGAATGACTGATGGGGATACGGGCAAAATGCAGGTAAATGGGACGTGTTCAGGTAGCCAAATTGGTTGGCATGGATGAATTGTCTACGATACTAAATACCGACCCCACAAATATCATCTAGTTTCTTACGTTAGTCCTTTCTACTCTTGTTGCAATATTGCAAATAATCAGAAGTAACCTCCCCTTTTACAATTGTTTGGCATTGAGATTTGTGCAAATGTCATTGTTGAATTTTGTTCTGAACTAGGCAATGCGAATTTGCAAAATGCTATTCCAATGCCATAACACCTGTGATTTCACTGTCTCACCAAAGACATCTTTGGAAATGTTATTTTATGTCACTAACATCTAGGTCTCCAGTTCTCACACTGAGTTATTAATTCAGCAATTGTCCTGCAAACTGCATGGTAAAATCTTGTTCCATTGACTGTTTCTGTTGATTAGACATTTGCACAAATCAAATTCTACTTTTCAAAACCACAATCCATCTAAATTACTGAAATAATTTATAGTGATCAGTGCAACTGAATAACAGAGATAATTTTAATGGCAGTTTACATCTATGAACAACAATTAGCTCAGTTCTACCATTGTTAATTAGGCAATATAACATGAGTGATAGCTTAACAAATGTACTCATTTTTCCCTGACTGACCTTGCCTCGTTAACCAAGTGAACCTGAGAATACCTCAAAAACTGCATTGCTGAGTTTTGCAAGGATTTCAAATCAGCAGCTGTGCCATCTTCAACCGTTCATAAATTCAGACAATGACAAGTACAGAGGTCTTTGCAGATCCATAGGAATTATTTCACTGTAAGTGGCTGCTGGAAACTAGTCAATATCCATTAGTTTTATGATGATAACACTGCAGTGGCAAAAGGCTACACCAAAGGTTTTCCTACCTTTATATCTGTGTGTCAAAGAGATTGAAAACCCTTAACCAATGCTGTGTGTTGCATATGACATCAACATGAGTATATTGATATCAAGTACTATTATTTCTAAATAAGGATTCTGATAAAAGGCCATCGACTTGAAACGTTAACTCTATTCATCCCACCACAGGTGCAATCTGACCAGCATCATAACATTTATTATTGCAAGGGTGTGTCAACTTTGCCTTAGATTTTATTGTGCTGTTTACATATTGGTTTACCTTCATTTTTCATTAACATTCATTTTTGTCACGGTAAACAGCATGCTGTTGATTAAATACATACCAATGCAAAATAAAGCTCATGCAAGTGTACTCTGTTTGAATTATAGTCTGACTTGCAAATGTTAATTGATTTTCATCAGCAGTATTAATAAGGAACAGTTTTGTTATTGTAACACATAGATGATGCAGATCAATGGTAATTCTCATATCTTATCAGAGTGTGTTAATTCTAAAGGGAGAAGGTGAGCAGCTGGAAGTTGTTGTGCACATTGGCAAAAGTGACATTGGTAGGAAAAGGGATGAGATCCTGTGAAGTGAATATAGGGAGCTGGGTAAAAAGCAGGAGCCTGAGGGTAGTCATCTCTGGATGGTAGAAAGAGGTAGCTGGGACAGATGAATGCATGGCTCAGCTGTTAGTGCAGGGGCCGAGATACAGATTTTAAGATCGCTAAGATGTCTACTGGGGCAGTGGAGACCTGTACAAGAGGGACAGGATGCATCTGAACTGGAAAGGGACCAATGTCCTTGCTGGGAGGTTTGCTAGTTCTACTCGGAAGACTTTAAACTAGAGAGGCGGAAGGGTGGGTATCAAAGTAGTAGGTCAGAAATTGGAAGGAGTGATAAGAAGGTGGAGTAAGGTCAGTAAGACTCAAAGGAAGGACATACAGGAGAGGTAAAGGAATATGCTGATGCTGATGGGCTGCAAGTGTGTTTATTTCAATGCAAGGTATTATGGAGAAAGCAGATAAACAGAGCCTGGATCACGACTTGGGACTATTATGTTGTGGTCATTGTGGAAACGTGGCTGGCAGCTCAATGTTCCAGTGTTTTGTTGTTTCAGACAGGATCGAGAGGGAATACTGTTCTTCTAAAACAGAGGATCACTATATGTAAACGATTCTGGAATATGAACAAAAAATGTCACTCAATCAACTTCGCAACAAACCATTTTAGCATCCCTGCCCCTTTACCACCTTGCCCTTGCATTTAGCTATTTCGAGTTCTGCCAAAAAAAAAAATCATACTTTCCAGATAAATTACTGGACAGTGCACAAATGTCATTCAAAATGTCACAAACATCCTGTCATTCCAACTGCCGTCCACTGTTAATGAAGTTCAATGACTCAATGATTCAATGGAGAGAAACAGCCATGGTGGTGAAATTACAGATAATTTACAGATTTTGGAATGTGTGAACTTAAATCTTTATGAATTTCTAGTGTTTAAACTTATCTTTTTTCCCCAATCTTATAATGTTAGATCTAAAAAAAAATTGGCTAATTTATGAGAAATGTTAAATGTTGAAAGCTTCTGCTAAGGTACTCAAATGAGTACTGAATGGACCAGGAGTTAACATGCAGAATAATAATTGTCAAATCTTCTTTATATAGCTCCCTTAGATATGATAGGCCAAATTGGCCACTTCCTCGATGTTTCCATGATTCCAGGTTTTAAGATGCTGGCAGGGCAATTCTGCATTTCTTGTTTTAAACTCTGTAAAGAGTAACTTCTCAGTGGATGGATGGACCAAGAATTATGTAATCAGATTTGAAACATTCACAAAGATGTAATTTACAAAGGTCTGAAGAAGGGTCTCGACCTAAAACATCACCCATTCCTTCTATCAATCCAATAGCTCGTCCTTCAAAAGAGAGTTACAGTCATCCAAATTAGAAAGCACAGAACTTACTTAATGCTGACCTACGATTAACATCTTTAAAAAATTAATTGCGTCATATACATAGTCATACTGCATGGAAACAGGTCATTCAGCTCAACAAGTCCATACCCCAACCAGGTGCTCATCTAAGCTTGTCTCGTTTGTCCATGTTTCTCATATCCCTCTGAACCTTGGGCAACCATGGAGCTGTCCAAATATATTTTAAACATTGTCATGGTACCTTCCTCAAACACTACTTCTGGCAGTACATTCAATACAGAGTACCGAATTATATGTGAAAAAATTGCCCCTCAGGTTGCAATTAAATCTTTCCCCTCTCATCCTAAACTACACTGGGAGAAAGACTGTGTGCATTCATATTTTCTATTTATGTCAATATCCAGAATAATAACTTCTGATTTTCCAAGTTCAATATTTGTCTGCTGCCTCCCAAGCAACCACTTGGTTTGAAGCCTACTCCAGATACATAAGATTCATTATGCTTCATTTCATGATGAATGTCTACCCCCATTGCATTTTCTCCTGGACTGTCACAAGCGTTGTCAGTTTTTCATGTTTTAAGTTGTCTTCTAAAATATTAAATACTTCCATTAAAATAGTACATGTTAAAAACACAGCACAAATATGCAATTAATATCTCTTGTTCTATCATGACTTCCCTTTCATCACAGAATATACTTTTAATTAGAAAAATACTATCAGATTCCCCTGAAGCAAAGGATGCACGAGCTTCTGAGTTAGAGTTGCAGTCATAGTCACACAGCATTGAAACAGATCCTTTGGCCCAACTTGTTCATGCTGACCTAGATGTCTACGTGAGGTGGTTTGCATCAGTCGATACTTGGCCCATAACTCTCCAAAACTTTACTATCCATGTCCAACATTGTAATTGTACCCATCACAGCAACTTCCATGAGCAGCTTATATCCACTGTCCTCTGCTTGAAAATTGTTGCCCCTCAGGTCTCTTAAATCTTCGCGCTCTCACCTTACACCCATGCCACCCCCCCAGTTTTATACTACCTAACCATGTGAAAAAGACTATGATCATTCGTCCTATCTATTGCCCTTAACTCCCTAAGCTCCAAGAAAAGAAAGTCACAGTCTATTCAGTCTTTCCTTTTAACTGAAGCCCACTGGATCTTACAGCATCCTCATGAATCTTTTCTACACCCTTAATGGCATCCTTCCTATAGACGAGCAACCAGAACTGCACACAGAAACCCGTGCAGTCTCACCATGTAACATGATGTGCCAACTCCTGAATTCAGTGCCTTCTTTTAACCTACGTAGACTGTCATATAGAACGTGGTACATTGAAAATAGAAGAATACAGCACAAGAACAAGCATGAACCGAACATGCTGCTGTAACCAACTCATATCTGCCTGCAAATAATCCATATTCCTGCATATCCATATGCCTATCCAAAAGTCTCTTAAATGCCACGATCAGTCTCTGCCCTTGGAAGAACATTCTAGGCACTCACCACTCTCTGTGTGAAAATGTTGTCCCGCACATCTTCTTTAAACTTGGCTCCTCTCACCTTGAAGCTCTGAACGCTGGTATTTAATAATTCCATCCTGGGAAAAAAGGTTCTGAATATCTACCCTATCTATGCCTCTCAGAATGTTATAATGCTATTGGGTCTCCTCGTCACCTCTAGCGTTCCAGAGAAAACAATCCAAGTCTGTCCACATTTACATAATCCAGGCATAATTCTGGTAAACCTCCTCTGCACCTTTTCCAAAGTCTCCAAATGTGGCCAGACCTAAGTTTAGCAAATCTTCATCATGATATCCTGACTATTCAACTCAAAGCCCTGACCCTATGAAGCAAGCATACCATATGCCTTCTTTACCACTCTATCTACTTGTGTTGCCACTTTCAGTGAGTTCTGGACGGACCCTAAGATCCCTCTGCACATCAATGCTGTTAAGGGTCATGCCATTAATTGGATATTTTCTCCTTACATTTAACCTCTCAGACTGACACCTGACATTTGCTTGGAATAAACTCCATTTATTCGCCATTTCTGTAGCTGACCTATTTTCCACTGTGTACTTTGATACCCTTCTTCACAGTCTGTAATCTTGGTGTCAACCAATGTGTCTATGTTTATGTCTCAGTCATTAGACGTAATATATATTACTAAATAGTATATATATATTAGTAAATATATAAGTATATAAGTTATAAATGTATAAATATATAAGTTACTAAATATATATATATATTACTAAAAGTCTGATCTTAACCACTTCCTGTTGTTCTGTATATTGATTTTAGAAAAAATGCTGCCACTTACGGCTGTGATTTTTGGCCATCTTACTCAGAGTCTCCCTTTTGTATAAAATGTTGTGAGATTCTCTCTCCTGAAGGCCACGCCTCTTCCGGAGGGACTATAAAACCCAGAAGTATTGAGTACCTCAGTCAGGCTCTGCAAGATGGGGGTGTGAGAGGATCACGTCTCTCAGTCTGAGCTGTGAATAACACTGAACACAGGTCTACTAAACTGTGAGTGGTTTTACCAATTTGTCAGTGCCCTTAATGTGGTTTGAAATTATAGTTTGGAAATGCTAAAGCTGTGTTGCCTTTGGTTTGGAAATGCTAAAGCTGTGTTGCCTTTGGTTTGGGAATGCTATAGCTGTGTTGCCTTTGGTTTGGAAATGCTAAAGCTGTGTTGCCTTTGGTTTGGAAATGCTAAAGCTCTGTTGCCGTTGGTTTGGAAATGTTAAAGCTGTGTTGCCTTTGGTTTGGAAATGCTAAAGCTGTGTTGCCTTTGGTTTGGTAATGCTAAAGCTGTGTTGCCTTTGGTTTGGTAATGCTAAAGCTGTGTTGCCTTTGGTTTATAAATGCTAACGCTGTGTTGCCTAATTAAAGTTGCCTTGCCTAATTAAAGTTGCTGTGTCCAATTAAAGTTGCCTTGCCTTCTATATAATTAAAAGTCTAAACTTGACCATTTCCTGTTTGCACTTTATATTGATTTTAGAAAAAAACGCTACCACATACGGCTGTGATTTTTGGCCATCTTACTCAGAGTCCTCCTCCGATCATCAGATGACGAGGAAAAATCGATGAAAAATAAAAGGGTTATTATTGTTTTAAAAATGTTGAGATTCTCTCTCCTGTCAATCACACCATGAAGGCCACACCCCTTCTGGTGGGAGGGGAGAGGGACTATAAAACCCAGAAGTGTGGGTGTGGCTCAGTCTCTGCAATATGGAGGAGGGAGAGGTCATGACTCGCTGTCTTTAGTGGCTTTGCACCCTGCTTGAAATGGTATGAAACTGCACTTGAATTTGGTGGCCTTGCACCTTGCTTGAAATGGAATTTCAAGGAATAGCAGTGAGTCAACTGCCAGCCCACCAGCCATGAGTGAACAAGCCACCAGCCCAAGAATCCTTTCAACCCACAACATCCAGAAAGCCCCCCCCCCACTGGCCACAAATATTGGAATTTGTGGAGAGGTGGAATATTGCGTTGGGGGATGAGCCCTCTGGTATGATGCTGGGACCAACGGGTCCCACTTACTCTAGTGTATATATATATATATATATATATATGTGTATGTATATATATATATATATATATATATATATATATATATATATATATATATATATATATATATATATATATATATATATATATATATATATATATATATATATATATATATATATATATGACAAACTACAGAGGTCCTAGCGCAGATCCCTGCGGTACTCCACTGGTTATAGACCTCCACCCTGAATATGGTTCTTCCACCACAATCTCCTTCTTCTATCAGTAAACCAGTTCTTATTCCATAACGACCAAATCACTGTTAATCCCATGCACGCTTATTCTTCTGGATCAGGTCCTTAAACTCAACCATGACTCGAAGGGCCAAATGGCTAATTCCACTCCTGTGGCTTATGATATTATGATCATAATATCATAAGCTGCAGGAGCGGAATTAACTATTCAGCCCATCATATGTTCTCTGACATTCGAACATGACTGATCTATTTTCCCCTTTCAACTCCATTCTCCTGCCTTCTCCTCATAAACTTTGACGCTCTTACTAATCAAGACCTATCAATCTCTGTTTTAAAAATACCCAATGACTTTGCCTCCACCACGGCAATGAATTCCACAGATTCACTAACTTCTGGCTGAAGAAATTCCTCCTCATCTCCGTTCTAAAGATACGTCCTTTTATTCTGAAGCTGTGCCCTCTGGTCCTAGACTTTCTCACTACCAGATACATCCTCTCTACATCCTCTTATCTAGGCTCCCTCCTATCTCTTATTCTGGAGATCATTTGTATTAAATGTTTTCAGATAGTTTTCTGTCATGTTAATACATTCAAATGCAATTGTATAATAGAAAGTCGTGTTGGCAATTGTGCTACAAGTAATCCTGTTTGAAATTTTGTCCGAGAAAAAACACATTTGACCGGTGTACTTTCAATATGAAACCTTTCTATTCAGGTTAGATCCATTCACTTACAAATTAAAATATGCATGTGGGATGCCAAATGACAACCTCCTCCTGACAGAGATTTATTTCTGCAAGTTCATTTGCATGCTCTCTTGATAGCACTTCCTTGGATAAGATCACAAAGCTGTTCCAGTCATGTTCTACCACAGCCAACTAGCTGATCTCTGCAGGCGGATCTGTGCACGGTCTAGCAGAGGAGATGTTCCAGTTCTTACACTGGCACCTGGTTCGGGGATGATTTTGAGAATCCACCATCAAAGACCTTCCATCTCTACAGTGAAACAAACAACTCACTCAAGTCTGACATCTCAAGGCTGTGTTGGACATGTGGCATTGGTGGAGAAATGAACTGATGACAAAAATCGGTAGCTTGAGTTGACAAAGCATGACTTCTGTTGCTGTGTGTTTCCAAGTCATTATGCAAAAATACTGCACAAATCAAAAATGACAAATTCTGAAAATCTGCAATGATGCACGAAATATATATAATTTAAGTACCTGAAAATACATTTTCTCCAAATCATTACCCAGACTATAACTTTGAACGCTAACAACTGAGCAAGCATAATTCATCACTGTTGAAGACGGTAGCTATCAATATTATCACAGAGGTTCAGGATGCAGAATAGAACTTGCCCTTAACTTGAAGCTGCATAGAAAGATGTAACTGAACCTGGTACGTTTTGGAGATTAAGAAAATATAATAATGAAGGAAAAGTATATTAATATATATATATATATATATATACTTCTTTCACACACGCACACATGCACATTTATATAATGTATATATTGTACTGTAGTTCCAATTACCGTAGTTCCAAGATTCAAGCTAATCAGAATAGGAAATTATGGTTATCAGGTAATTTTAATTTGGCAAAACATTTGCAGCAGTATTAACAAACAAAGTTTAACACTAATCCCATGAAAAGACAGTACAATATATGACCAAAAGTTTGGTTGAAGAGACCGATAATGAAGGGTGCCTTGGAGGAGGGAGGTAGATAGAGAGGCAGAGATATTATCAGTTATAATAACTATGAACTACAATACTATTGAATATTACGAACAGGGGCAGTTTCTTCCCAGCTTTTATCAGACAACAGAATCATCCTACCACAGAATCATTCAGTGCTGAATGACTATCTATCTCGTTGATGACCCTCAGACTATCCTTGATCAGACTTTGCTGGTTTTACCTTGCATGAAACATTATTTCCTTATCGTGTATCTATACACTGTAAATGGCTGGATTGTAATCATGCAATGTCTCTCTGCTGACTGGATAGCATGCAACAAAAGCTTTTCACTGTACCTCGGTACACATAACAATAAACTAAACTGGAACTGTAAACTCCAAACTACAGATTGCCTTGGTTAGACAGGAGACTTCGGGCTTTGTTTGTTTTTGCACAATATTGATTTTAAAAAATGTATTGAACTTTTTTTTGTTTATTATATTATTTATAAAAGAGTCTTGGTTCCCTCATCCAATCTTTAATAGCTCTATTTGTTCTCTTCACATTGTCAATCAACCTATCTTGACTTGCATCATGACTCCTACCTTCCAACATAACACACCACTTCTTTTCTGGACTGTCTTCATTTCTTCATTTTCTCTGCATCTTCAGACTTGTTATGTACCCATCAGCTTGCAGATCAGACACCCAAAAAGCTGTATAACCCTAAAGCATAGTATCCATCGCTGCAGGTCTGCAAATTCTTTCCTACAACTATCAGGTTCTTGAACCAAACTGCACTCTACCTCAACAATGTGGCATATCTGATCTCCTCTTGCACAAACATGGACTTGTTTTTTCTAATTATGTTTTGCACCAATTTCTTGTGTTTTTACACAACCTTCTTTCTTTTTACTGAAGGGCAGAAATTTATGTGTAATTTTATGTATGATTTTGAATAATTTACATCCAGTGTGTTGTCTGAGTCTATGTGCCTGTGAAGCAAGATTATCATCGTACCTGCACTTCACTGTACATGTGCTTATGATAACGATCTGGACTATGGCCCTTGTCCTAACTTGACTTGATTCTTAACAACCTCATTATTAAAACATGCTTTTGCCCATGTATCTGCAGTTGTTCCATATGGACGAATGCTGAATTTACACAAACCTCATCTCAGGTTTAAAAAAACCATGCAAAAAATAGCTATTTCCTTTCAATTCCATAAGCACAGAATGCACTCTCCTAAACCTGGAACTGCAAAATCAATTTTTCTTATCATACCTTCTCTTTTCAAAGTCCAAGCACAACTAGCTGAATTGCATAAACCTTTCTGCTTATGAGATTATTCCTAACATCTATGTATAAATTAAACAGACCATTCCGAGATCTTAGTGGAACATTTGGAGATCCGAGGAAGAACCTTTTTCACCCAGAGAGTGGTAAGTACCTGAAATACTCTGCCTGTGAGTGTGATGGAAGTTGAGTCACTGACAGCCTTTAAGAAATGCACTTGCTTCACCAAGCCACAGAAAGTTGTGGGCCAAATGCTGGAAGATAGGATTAATATAGAAGTTAGACCCAAAAATCTGGAGTAACTCAGCGGGACAGACAGCATTATGGCGAGAAAGAATGGGTGACTTTTCAGGTCAAGACCTTTCTTCAGATTAATATTGCCAAATAGCCTGCTTCAATGCTGTATGACAAATGCTTGAAGAAAATAGGTTATCGATTCATAAAGGAACCTTCATCACAAACATGGGTTTTGCCATGTTTGTCTTAATATTTCAGATAAGCAGCATCTGTCGAAACAAATAACAGCAGATGCTGGTTCAGATACAAAAGGACACCAAGTGCTGGAGCCACTCAGCAGGTCAGGCAGCATCTCTGGAGATCATGGATAGATGGCATTTTTGGTTGCAATATCATCTATCCATATTCTCCAGATGCTGCCTGGCCTGTTGAGTTACTCCAGCACTTTGTTTCCTTTGTGCATAATTGAGAGCTATCGTCATTTTTAAGAGACTTTACACAGGTACATGGACAGGATACGTTTAGAGGGTTATGGGCCAAGTGCAGGCAAGTGGGACTAGTGAAGTTGAGGAATGTTGGTCGGCATAGGCAAGTTGGACCAAGGGGCCTGTTTCCATGCTGTATGATTCTAATTTGTTGCTTCTAAGCTATATTTATCTGCAAATGAGTGTCTTTCAGTTCTGCCCAAAACTCCTTTTGTTATATAAATAAATACAGATTTAAAACACCTGAAAAGTGCCTCATGAATATGAAAGCAAGATGATCAGCCTCCTAACCAGCAAAAAGCTCTGCAGAGAACAACACTGCAACACAGCATACTGTTTCTCCACTTTGAACCATGTGAAGTACTGTATATCAAGGTCAAATGTATTCAGTTTTAAGTAGATGAAACTTTGATTGGCATTTCACTAGATATGATAGTAAACAACAATTTTAAATGAAAGAACCACACATTAATGTGCCTGTCCCACTTAGGCGACTACAGAAGACTATGCATGTTAGGAGACTGCAGGAGACATGTTTGCGGGTAGTTACTGGGGAGTTGCCTTCATGGTTGCGAGGAGTTCCCGCATTCTGGGAACTAGTCGCGGCCTCAAGTTGAAAAATTAGCGGCGACGAGAATTAAGCCGCCATGGAGAGTTGCGAGAATTCTCGTATTGTAGGTGGGTCGCCAGGAGGTCCTAATGGGTTGCCAGGAGGTCAAAGGTTCTTGTAGGGTGGAGCCGGTGCAGACCGGGGAATTTCATTGGCTCATTGGGAAAAAAAAGGTAAGCAGTAGTTTTCAGAACGAAGGATAACTGACTGATAATGTTAAATGTCTACTGAGCTTCACAGCCGTGTATCTCTGGCTTCTTAAAAGTTATCTCCACTCCTTCTCCCCCCTTCTCCCCCGCCTCTTTTAAAGGACTTACCATACACTGTGCTTTAGCTGTCTTTTTACAGCGCCAACCTTCATGTTAATCGCGGTGTTTATCTGTTTCGCCTTGGCTTTGCACCGCGTGAATGTTTCAGACAGCACTCCCCCCGCCTGCCCTGTCCCCCCCGCCTGCATAACTGGCTGGTGAAGGAAGTGATGTGTTTTTGTGTGTTCGACTCTGACAGTCACCGTTTCAGTTGCCGGTTTTTCAGGCGACTGCCGGCAACTTGACAGTCGCGGCAGTCCGCTGAAAATTCACCTAAGTGGAACAGGCCCATAAAAAGGCTGTGTCTGTTTGATGCAGCTATGTGCCTTTGCCTGGCATATTCTTGTACACACAGAGACAAACAGGTGCTGCGGATTCTGGGCGGTGGTTATCTTGGAACTGCTGTTTGGCTGATCTGAGATGATACTTTAAAAATCAACTTTTGAACCCTTGCCTCTGGTCGCAGCTCCATCTGGTTCAGCATCAGGACACTGATATTCGGAGATGGTGAGGAGAAAGGGAATGAAACACTCATATTCTGACATGATGGCGAAGAGGAATACAGCAGTCTGAAAACTGTAATGTCCAGGTTCAGGAACAGCTACTTCCCAACAGCCATCAGGCTATTAAACACAACAACCTCCAAATAAGCTCTGAAATACATATACTTGGGGAGAATTGGTTTTGCCTTTTTGCACTATTATGTGTTACATATACAGTATATACGCCCAGGCAAATTCCTTGTATGTGAATACTTGGCCAATAAACTTATTCATTCATATACACACATATTATACATACATATATATACCAAACTTTTTTTCTCATTTATTATATTGTTTACAGAATACTATGTTTACATATTCTGTTTTGCTGCTGTAAGTAAGAATTTCATTGTTCTGCCTGGGACATATGACAATGAAACACGTTTGAGTCTCTTGACTCGCATGAGGATGAATATTTGCTTCGGCAACAGATGACTGGACGTTAAGATGGGTGATGGAACACATATAGATGTACCTTTGACTATTAGCTATCCGTTGGCAAATCTAGCTGTACCACAGAGATATTGCCCTTTACGAACCAAACTCTAACTTTTCCAGTAAGGCTTAGACTGTAAATGTATGTCCTGGCTACTCTTCATTGGTACTGCAACGGGTTTCTCGACCCCACTACCATGACTCTCAAACTGCCTTCAGCTTATGATGCTGCTAGACCAAAACCTAGTAACAGACAAGCAATTAAAAGTGGCCCGCAGCCTGAAATTTTTAATGCCAGTGAGAGCAAAACTGTCAACACTTGCTTTCACAGAGTAAAACTACAATTCATTTTTGGGATTTGCACGTAAATGAAAATAATGCAGTGCAGAAACCTGTAGTATGCTGCGAGTGATATCCCATCCTTTAACAAAATGACCTGCTTCAGTCTTTGCAGATACATTCAGCACGGATTTATGATTTCGTGTGAAGTTCATATTTTTAATGGACCATTTACTTTGTTTAAGATACAATTGAATCTTTAACAATTTACTAAGTCACGGTTGATGAATCACAAACTTACTAGCCCTGAATAAAAATATCATTTGGAATATCATTTTCTTAGAATAATATAAAACATTATCCTCATCCACAGACCACAGACTGTTCGTTTTGGTGGAAATGTGTCTGCCTCGATAACAATCAGCACGGGAGCACCTCAAGGATGCATGCTCAACCCCCTGCTGTACTCACTCTATACTCATGACTGCATAGTTGGTCATAGTACGAACTCCATCATCAAGTTCGCTGACGACACCACACTGTTGTGGGACGTATCACTGATGGGGACGAGTCAGAGTACAGAAGAGTGATCGACCGACTGACCAAATGGTACCAGCACAATAACCTGGCCCTCAACACCAACAAAACCATGGAACTGATTGTGGACTTTGGAAGGGGTAGGATAGGGACCCACAGTCCCATTTATATCAAGGCCATTATCAAGCCATTATTTTTAAAAATTGGCAAGCCTTGTTATTAAGACACTTTCTCCACCCTGTATCCGCAGAACAACCTCATCTTGTGACGCACTGTCTCTCTCAGTCTTCACTCTTTCACAAACACCTCCCACCACCCCTTTCCTTTTCATCCCTTTACCTATTAGTCCAACTTTAAATATATTTGATTTCCAACTTTCCCTTGCACTGATAAAACCCTGTTTCTCCCTCGAGAGTTACTGCCTGACCTGCTGAGTTTTTCCACCATTTTATTCCTCTTTTTGACTTTTCTTTTCATAACACGTCTGCGAAAATCTTGGTACATTTAACTATGTTAAAGATGTAATTTGAACAAGTGGTGGTTTCAAACAGGTTTTAAAAGGAAGCAACAAAAATGGAGAGGTAGCGATTTTATGAATAGTGTTTCCAGAACTTGGTGGTGAAGAAAAAGTAGATTAACACTGGTGCAAAACAATTGAGGAAGCTGAGTTCATACGATGCAGGACTGGGGACGTTATTGAGAAAGAAAAAGGTAATACCAAGGAGGAATATGATAGGCAGGTAGGGAGAAAGCGAGAAATGCATGACCTTTGAAGAATATGAAACCAAGAGACATGAATGGAATTAGTGATGGGATTTGTAAACAATTGGAGGACTTTGTAATTCATCTGTTACTGTATGTCTCACAAGAGACACATTGGCACATCTTATTTAACATTCTGCAATAATTTAACGCTCATTATCTGTCTTCACAAGTTAATTGCATTAAAAAAAGAGAAATGGATCTTGTGAAACAGTCACGACTCTCATAATATCTTGACGTCTGATTTTTCTGTGGTGTCCCTTATAACTAAGTTTTATTGCTTCAGTCTTTAGCCAGGAATTTATTTACATTTACAGTACTGGGAACAAGCTGTCCTGCATGGTGCAACCTTTCTTCATGCCTAAACACCCCTCTTACAATAAAACACAAAGTGCTGGAGTAATTCAATGTGTCAGGCACATTGGAAGGAATTAATAGACAACATTTCATGTTCAGACCCTTCCCCCAGTCGTACCATAATATGTAATTCAAAATAATTCTCATACAGGATATGAAGTACAAATAGAAAATGCTGTAAACATTCACCATGCCAGCTAAACTTCCTGTGACCATGCATTTAATACTTTCAGATTAGATTAGATTAGATTTTATTATTTGTCATTCGAACCTCAAAGAGGCTCAAACGAAACTCTGTTTCTACAGCCATACAAACAGAACAATTCCTACAAAACATACAAACAGTTCAATGTACACAAACATCCATCACAGTGAATCTCCTCCTCACTGTGATGGAAGGCAAAGTCTTCTCTCTCCCCCGCACCATTTCTCTCCTGATGTCCAAGCCCCAGGCGGGCGCTGGAATGTCCCGCGGCCATTGAGGCTGCGCCGGGCGATGTACGACCCCGCTCTAGGCCCAGAAGTCTCAGTTGAAGCCCCCGGCGGGCACTGAATGTCCTGCGGCCATTGAAGCCGCGCCGGATGATGTACGGCCCCGCGACACGAGCGGGAGATGTTGCGTTGCGGGAGCTCCGGAAAGCGGTCTCCAACCCGGACCCGCGAGCTCCTGATATCCTGACAGTCCACCGGCAGTAATCTGCAGCTGGAGCTGGAGCTCTGGAGTGGGGCCGCAGAAGCGAGCCACCACTGCTCCCCATGCTCCGAGGCCGGCCAGCCCCACGACAGTGAGTCCGCAGCTCCGCAGGCTCCGGGTCTGGAGCACCCAGGTCGTCCCGGTCGGAGCCCGCTCCACGGTGCTAGGCCCCAACGAGAACGGAGACCCGACAGGGAAAAGGTCGGGTCTTCCGTGCAGGGAAGGGATTTTAAAAGTTTCCCCCTCCCTCCCCCACCCCTCAAATAAACACAGTTAGAAACAGTACAAAAAAAACACGAACAACTACATTTAACCACATTTAACTAGACAAAAAAAAAACACAGACAAGCTGTAGAGGCCGCTGCAACGTGAGTCGCGCCACCACCGGAGTGTTGCATTGTGTTCAGTGTTGTGAAACTTTGAATCTCTCTCCAAATAGAGTGAGCCAAGTCTTAGCGTACAGCAAAATCACCTCAATGAGTTCCTCATTATCAAAGATTCCATCGCAGATTTTAGTAATTCCAACTACTGTATGTAGACACATAGATCATATCTTGGAAATATGCACATACTGTGCAATTAAAAAAATCATAAACAGTACAAATAACACAAGGGATTTGGATTATTTTGGCTGCGAAAATGACAAAGTGCAAATAATATACATCTGTGTATATCTTTTTTATCTCAGCATTGGCAAAGAATAACCTTGCCTGTTGTTTTATATGTTGACATCTTCCAACAATGACTTAATATTGTGCACAGTGTCATACAGCAGCAGTAAATGTCATTCTTTTAGATTTGAATTCAGGAAAATGTTATTACAATGAAAGAATGTGTTACATTGAAAGGATATTTTAAAGCACTGTTGAGTTTCTCCAACAACCCTTGTATTTAAACTGTAAAATTTAATTCCCCCAATGAACATGATCCAAAAATAAATTATTTTCGAAGAACTGCTGGTAATAAAAAATATAGTCACTGGATATAAAAGCTTACAGTGAGTGCTCAATGCAATGCTTGGCAAAAATGCAAAGCTCCTCTCCAAATTCATTGAGCTCCCTCAGCAGCTGTAATACAAGCTATTTTCTTCAAAGGCTGCAGCCTAAATGTAATGCAAATCTGGATTTTAACAAGACATTATTTCACAGTGACATCATCAGTATTATGGGTTTTCAATTCAATTTCCTCATGCATTTGTTGAGCGCAAGTAGAAATTGACTATTCTTTAAGTAAAGCTCCTCTTTATCATTTTCATGTGCAGTATTTGGAAGACTGATCTCCCTATTCTTCCAACTCTGTGCAGTTCATTCTATCAGCCCTGCAGATTCACAAATGTCTCACAACATTTGATATATTTCTCATATGTTTTTCTTTTGAAAAGGGGTTTTGATTGCTTGTGAAAATTAAAGCATTCAGAAACATTATTTTTCAATGATGGGCAGAGGGCCTGTTGATGATCAAACCCATTCTACAAGCACCACCAACCACAAGTTCATAGGAGTAGAATTATGCCACTCAGACCATTAAATCATGGCTGATCTAATGTCTACCTCTTGATCCCATTCTCCTGTCTTCTCCTCGTAACCCATGACAACCATCTTAATCAAGAATTTATCAATTTCTGCTTTAAAAATACCCAAGGTCTTATCCACCCGTGTTATCCCAACAACGGGTGCCGTCTGTACGGAGTATGTATGTTCTCCCCATGACCTGCCTGGGTTTTCTCCGAGATCTTCAGTTTCCTCCCACTCTCCAAAAAACATACAGGTTTGTAGGTTAATTGGCTTGGTACAGGTGTAAATTGTCCCTCGTGTGTGTAGGATAGTGTTAATGCCGGGGATTGCAGGTTGATGCGGACTTATTGGACGGAATGGCCTCTTTCTGCACTGTATTTCTAAACTAAACTGAACAAAATGGAACTAGCTCAGGTAGGGAACTTTATGGAAAAGGATTAGTTGGGCCTCAGATCATTTTTCTATGCTGCAGAACTCTGTGACTCAAGCTAAAGAGTGTGCACAAGCAGTTTTTCACTGTCAGGAAATTCTGGACAATAATTTATATCAAACCTTTGGACAAACTGTGCACTCACAGTTATTTCTATATTCATAGACATTTTACTTTTACTAAAACATTTAAAAAGTGTTTTTTACAATTCTTTTACCAGTGCTCATTTACATCAACATGGTCAGTTTGAAATGTTTCTTCCAAACTAATTTTGAAAGTTTAATTATACTAAAGGAGCTTTTTAATTCACACTGAGAGCCACAATAGAGACAGCATTTGACCTCAATGTGCCAGTTGACTTATTTGTAAGGAATCGGGCAAAATCGTAAATCCAGCAGATTGCACTGAAAATGAGAAAATGAGAATAGAATAAAATCCCTAACTTAAAAACTCTGAATTGCATGTCAGTTATTTAAAGTTAGTTGGGTTGGCTGTACCAGCACATTTCCAAATCAGCTTATATACACAAATTACAGTTCTGACACTCAAGGCATATGTTACCCCCAAATAAACAAACCCCCAAGTTAGCTGTTGGTTCAATTATGCAACAAAGTTTAAAAATATAATTGGTAAATGCAGTTATTTATAAAAGAGACGAAACTGAACACTCTGATTGCAATGACATCATTGCAAAGGCTAGGCACATTTTCAGCAGATGCACTGACCACAATCTGATTGTAATTCTGCAGATATTTCAGTGATCAGGGATGGGTGCAAAAGCACTGTTCAGGAGAAATTCACTTTATAGATTAACAGGTTTAAGTCCTCACGCTGTGCCTGGAAGCTCTGTGACTGCCGAACATTCAGTGACGGGACATCAAGCTTGTTCCAGCTGTCAGAAACACAGCTGTCTGGTTTCCTCAGAGTAATCAGCCATGCCAACACCCTGGAGCTAATACATTCTTTGATAAAGTCCAGTCAAGAATCGTAAAAATGTGTATATTTGCCACCAACTGTCCAAAAACAAATTTCATGACATCCTGCTTTCTACCAACCTGTGATGCCACAAATACAACATTGCCAAAGAGCACTTCTGCAGAACACAATTGTTGAGTTTTTGAAACAATCATTTTAACTTGGTTCAATATCTTGTGCAATGAAACGTTATTCAGGTCCTTGATCTGGCCATTTGTCAGAAGTCTCACTAATTATTCAAGAGACACTTATCAGAAACAAGTGGATCAGGAAGTTCTAGTCTTATTGTGGATTTATTACTGAGATTTATTATTGGGCACTCACCATGTGCATTCTTAACGAAATTTGAAATCAGGGAGGCAGTGTAGATTTTCACGGTTAGTCCTGCTGAACTATCTATTATTTCTGTTTTATGATCAGATTCAGCAGGAGATGCTGTTCAGGGGGGCAATACAAACAAGACCTATAATAAGCTGTGGTATCTGCCCTTCAGCAAGGATGTGCTTAAACTAGAGAGGGTGCAGAAAAGATTCATCAGGATGTTGCCAGGACTGGAACATGCAAGTTAATTAAGAGCGACTGGAAAGGCTGGGATTATTTTCCCTGGAGCATTGGAGGCTGAGAGATAACTTTATAGAGATTAATAAAATCATGAGGGGCTCAAATAGGGCAGATAATTACAGTCATTTCCTGGGATAGGGTCTCTAAAACTGGAGGACATAGGTTTAAAGTGAGAGGAGAAAGATTTAAAGGTAACCTGATGGGCAAGATTTTCACATAAAGGGTGCATGGAATGAGCTACCAAATGGAGTGGTGAGGCAGGTCTCATTAGATAATTTAAGATATTTGGACAGGTGCATGGAGAGGAATGGTTTAGAGGGTTGTGGGCTAAATGGAATCATGGAAAACTTTATTGTCATTCAGACCTTGCAGTCTGAACAAAATTTCGTTGCAGGCAAATAGCTGCAGCTTAGGTAGGATGGCATGGAGGAGTTGGATTTGACGGGTCTATGTTAGTGTTCTGCAACCCTATGAATCTATGATGGGGTTGATTTTATTAAAATTTGAGTGATTTCTATTTGCAGCCTCCAGAATATTGCATGCAAAAGAGAGCATCTAAAAGAGTGCAGTTCTCCCTCAGTTCTGCAATATAATGTTAGCCTGCATTTTTGTGAAAATTCAAGGCAGCACAGTTGAGCAGCTGATGGAGCTGCTACTTCACAGCATCAGAGACCTGGATTTATTCCTGACCTTGGGTGCTGTCTGTCTGTTTGTATGTTCTCCTTCTGACCATATGGGTTTCCACCAGATGCTCCAGTTTCCTCTCACATTGCAAAGATGTGCAGGTTTGTAGGTTATTTGGCCTCTGTAAATTACCGCAAGTGTGTAGGAAGTGGATTTGGAAGTGGGATAACATAAGCTAGTGTGCACAGGGGGGTTAAATAGTCGGCATGGACTTGGTATCAATCAAGTTCTGGAGCAGGACTTAAGCTGTTGAATCAGTGGCAGAAGTGCAATGCATTGAGTCATAGCTCAAACATGTAACAAATGCAATAGAAAAATCGTAATAGAAGTAATGGAGTTAATACATGAAACTGACATTCTTTAGAGATACACCGTGGAAACAAGCACTTCGGCCCTATACACTAGGAATAATTGATAATTTTTACAGAGGCCAACTAACCTACACAACTATACATCTTTGGAGTGTGGGAGGAAACCGGAGCACCTGGAGAAAACCCACACGGTCACAGGGAAAATGTACAAACTCCATACAGACAGCGCCCACAGTCAGGATCTAACCCAGGTCTCTGGGGCTGCAAGGCAGCAACTCTACCGCTGGGCCACAGTGCCTCTGTGCCTAAAACAGTATCGACTTTCACTTGCTTTCAAAAGGGCCTGAAATATCAATGACTCGTGCAGCATTGAGATTTTGAAATGGCATTTCCGAAAACTGATCTAATTGTATATGATCAGAAAGCCCAAGCAATATCCTATCTATTGTTAGCCAGACAGAATATGAAATGACGGAAAGGCCTGAAAGAATGCAAAGGCACATGGCCCATGCTTTCTCTCATTTATTATGTTTCACATGAATTATCGTTAAATTGATGTATTATGTGAAGGCAAAATTAAGAACAATGTTTCAAGAATAAAAGGGTCATAGAGTCTTCACCCTTTCAGAATCTTTCAAAGTACTTGATAGTCAAAGAACACACAAAATATAGTCACCATTATAACCATTTAGCCACAGGAAGGGGTTTTGGGAATAAAGGTAGACAATACTTTGAAATAAATGTTGCCCAGATCACCAGGAAAAGTTCCTCCACCATCATGCTTCTCAAATTTTGAATTTCGCACATTTCCCTTCGAAAAAATGTTATCAAAACTCAATTTTGAAACATTTCATTTGTACCAACACAACAACTTTCAAGAGGCGATGCTGCTGAATACTTAAAAGTAAAATATGTACTCTCTGTAAAAAGTATAGGATGACTTAAATGATCTTCCTTCAGTTTTAAGGTTAAATTGTGTTGTTTTGCATTTCCCACTGTCGAATCAATTGCTTTAATAATCTTAAACACTTAACAGCTCTGAGCCTTTTATGCATGTGGGATAATGAGCCAAGTGAAAGTAACTTAATTCCTTAAACCCATGTATCATTCTAATGAACCTGCATTCCCTGTTGGGCTTCTATTGCTGCAAAGCCCAGTATTGCACAGACTACTGCAGATGCAGGTCATTGTGGTGTAACATTCATTCTTTCATGTTCCATTATCACCTCACACCTGACATAAAGACTGAAATTCCATTTGTGTTCATAAGGATATTTAATCTTTGCTGCCCCTCCACAGTTTCTAGCTACTCGCCCTATCAAAATATTTATTTTTGCTTTCGAGACCCATCCACTCAAACAGATTTTTCATTTTATCTTGTGACATGAGCACATTTATCAACTCCTTTATCTGAGAGTAATTTACATTTCAGAATTCAGTGTAATTCAGACAGTGCAAAGCCGATGTGATACAGGCACACTGATGAACAAGAAGGTTGGCGCTGTAATTAAGAAGCTAAAAAGCACAATGTACGGTAAGTCCTTTAAAAGAAGGGGGTGGGGGGAGAGGGGGGAGAAGGGGAGAGAGGGAGGAAAATGGGGGAGAAGGAGTGGAGACAACTTTTAAGAAGCCAGAGATACACGGTTGCGAAGCTCGGCGGACTTTAACATTACCGGTCGGTTATCCTTGGTTCTGAATATCACTGCTTACGTTTTGTTTTCCACGGCACTCGATGGGGCAGGTGTATCCGTAGAGCAGCAGGGTTGGGTCGTACCTCCACCACACCACCAAGGCAGCTGTTTGGGGAGGACCTGCCCAAGCAGGTCAAAGAACTTGATGAGGAAGCCAAAAGGGGCTGATGAAACCACCAGCATCATCAAGGGTGCAGAAGACAGCCTTATCCTCCCTCCAAACCTCAGGACCATCAAGAACGTATCCGCACCAGCTCCCCAACAGCAGAAGCCTTGTTAGGGCAGAGCCAGCATAGACTACCTCACCACACACCAGCTGCAGGAACAGGGATTTACCGAGGTGATCGAGCAGCACCCAGCAACGATGGAACACCAGAAACCAGAACGTCAGGCCCGCCGGTAACCATGGAGGTAAGGGGGTCTGGTTCTCTTGGAAGTGCTACATGCATAACCTCACAAGTTGGAGGGAGGTTACATACATTCTGGGGCTCTGTTTGTCGCTATCCCAGGGAACAGAGCAATAGACATAATAGACGCATGTAACAGCCTTGCTTGCGCCAGGGAACCGACTTTAGATATGTTGCTAAGGTAATTGGTAAATTTGGAGCTACATTCCAGCCACATAATTGGGCCGTTACGCTATTAAAGCTTGGGAAAAAGCAAAAATCTCGGCATTTAAAGCGAATGCTGGACATTTACGAGCCTATGCAGCTGCCAATCGAAGCATAAATTGAGCTACAATGGTGGATTAGCAATGGTTGTGATTGTCAAATCCCATCATTACATCAAACCCATTTGTCGCGTTACAAACCGATGCAAGCGCCTAGGGCTGGGGAACTACCGACACCATTCCAGTTGGGGCGGTAGATGGGAATTGCATGAGTCTACTTCTCTTCAATCACAAGGAATAAACTGTTTAGAAATGCTGGGAGCATGTCAAGGGCTGCGGGCTTAATGCACTAATCTGCAGCATACGTATGTTCGTCTTCAAAATGATACCACTGAGGTGGCATATTAAACCTTATGGATGGTGTCAAGTCAATATCTTGGGATGAATTGGAAACATTAATTTGGCTCTGGTGGATTGAAAGAAATATTTGGGTTCAGCTATGTACCTTCTGGTTAAGCTCAATATAGTGGCAGACACCAGGTCACAAGTATTTAATAATGACATCAAGTGGATTTGAACCTCCAAATATCTGCTAAAATTATAGCCTAATATGGAACACCAGATATAGACCTCCTTGCGTCCAGGTTGAGCCATTGGATACCAACATATGTCTCTTGAGAACCAGATCCTGGGGCAGTGGCGATGGACGCATTCTCACTACATTGGGGGTGGGGGGGGGGGTGGGGGGGGGGGGAATGCGTTTTTCTATGCTTTCCCCATTCTGCTTCATCAGACAGGTGCTGCAGGAAATGCAACCAGGCTCTGCAACATAAAGGACCATGGACGTCAAACAGCATCGTGCAGAGATAGTCCACTAGGAAGCAGTATCTCGCCTACATAAGGATATGGGAGGTTTTCTGTAGTCGGACCTAGATCATCTACGTATCTGCTACATTCTCCAAGGTGCTGGAATACTCATGGGTCTTCATTATGATGAGTCCCTCAGTTACAGTGCTGTATACAGTGCCAGGAGTGCACTGTCATCCTATCACAAGATTGGAGTGGGATCTCACCAGCTGGTGTCCCAACAACGAGGGGTATGGTCTATCCATCCCTCCCCGAACATGATATTATATTACCTGAGATTGGAGGTAGTGTTGACCCTACTCAGGAGCTGGTCACCTATGATGGACTTACTCACCTTCAAAGTGGTTATGGTAATGGCACTGAACACAGCACAACGGATCATGACTCTACAGGAATTAAACCTGGATAGAATGACCGGACCATAATAAAGTAACTTCTTTATAGAAGGGTTGCTTAAACTACACAGGCCTGGGACTACAGGTCTGAAAATGGGCATCAGGTATATGGAGATGGGTCTGTTTCAGCCATGCAAACCCACGTCACAGGGTGATCGTGCAGACTATCTCCAGATGACTCAAGGTGGTATTCGGTGCAGCAGGTAAGACACTAACATTTTAAATGTCATTCTACCAGGGCTACATCCACATCAGTGGCAAGGACCATGGCGGCGTTCATGGATTATGGCCTCGCAATAGCGAGCTGGGCCAGTAAATCTACATTTCAGCGGTTTTATAGCTGACTTATAACCGCTCCCGCAACGTTGGTGGATGCAGTTTTAAGTGCTGCTCCCTAAACGTTTCTCCCCGAGTTCAGGGGGTTATTGTTGTATTAACAAATGTTATTATTTTTCAGCTTGTTCAAGTCTGAAATACGTTAACATACTTCCTCCATTAGAATTACGGCAGTATGTGAGCATGGGCGTGGTCCAGGGCATGTAATCACAGAGCTTTGAAATTTTCACGAAGTCACTCACGTGACTCCGAAGTAAAATAGTAAGATTAAACAAGAACTTACCAGTTTGAAGTTTGATCTTTATTTTATGAGGAGTTGCGATGAGGGATTTTGTGCCCTCCGCTCCAAACCCTCTAACATAAGTTCAACTGGTGTACTCAAGTTTTAATCTTACTATCTTCAGTCTTGTGATCTGTGATTCCACACCGCTGCTTTGAAGAATGTCGCGCATGCGTGCCTGGCGGGGTCTTCACGAAATCCCTCATCATAACTCCTCATAAAATAAAGATCAAACTTCAAACTGGTAAGTTTTTGTTTAATCTTACTATTATTTGCAATAAGCATGAAAGGACTCACAGCATGTGTCACACGTGCATACACATCCACAAATGGGTGAAATGTCCATGTTTTAATGAAATTTAAGTCAAAGAAAGACATCAATTATCAGTCATTAATACCTAAGAAAAAATATTCATTGGATCAAACCAAATTAATTGGCATATCTCAGATATGATATTTTGTATAATGGTTTAGGTGAACTTTTTAATTATTTTATCACCAACAAGCGATGCAGGGTACATGGGTAGAGTTGCTACCTTACAGCACCAAAGACCTGGGTTCAATCCTGAATATGAGTGCTGTCTGTATGGAGATTGCACTTTCTCCCTGTGACTGCATTGGTATTCTCTGATTGATTCCAAAGACATGCAGGTGTCTTGGTAAATTGGCCTCCGTAAAAATTGCCCCGAGCATGCACTATACAGGTGATATTGGTTGGCATGGACTTGGTAGGCCAAAGGGTCTGTTTCCACATTGTATCTCTCTCTCTAATCTCATGGCATGTGCTTTGTTAGAAATGTATCTTCATGAATGGACAATCAGTATAAAGACCTTGTTTCCTTTAACAGGAATTGAGATGCAGCACAGTGCAATGCATGCAAACCAATTCAATTTCAAAACAATACTGCTGTCACTGTCTCCTGGAAGCATACATACACCTGGATGTAAAGCACATTGTTCCACATATGTCCAAATAAGTCTTGCTGCTGAAATCCCTGATATCTGTCAGAGACAGAATATCTCCCAAAAGACTCAAGTGGAAGCTTGTCTCCAGGCTAGTAAGCCAGGCCAGGCTAATACTTTTGCTAAAGCTATACACAAAACGCTGGAGTAACTGAGCGGGTCAGACAGCATCTCTGGAGTAAAGGAATAGGTGACATTTCGGGTCGAGACCCTTCTTCAGACTGTTTCTCGACCCAAAACATAACTTATTCCTTTTCTCTAGAGATGCTGTCTGACTCGCTAATTTCCTCCACCTTTTTCTGCCTATCTTTGGTTTAAACCAGCAACTGCAGTCCCTTTCTACACATAATACTTTTGCTCGTAAGATATTAAAAATATTGTGTTTTTTAGACATGTCTCAAGTACAAAATCAAGTCAGTCTGTCATGACATCCCAGAGACTTGGATGTCAATTTTGGAAACTTGAAAGTGGAAGGGGACCTTGTGTTGAGTTTACTGGGAATTGAAGGAATGTCCATATTATGCAGAAATTATCAGTTAAAGTATGTAATGCAAAGAAAGATGGTGATCGCTAATTCCAAAACATATTATTGATTGACAGGACAAGTTCCTAGAGTGTCAAAATATGGCTTTCTGACTGCTGAATGCTTTAATAAAGTATATGTTGTATCTTATTCCATATTATTCCATATTGAAGATTAAACTACTTCTGGAAGCTGGAATATGTAATATGATATCACGTACTTTATAGCTCTGCATAACTACTAAAACAACAAATATCAGTCTTTTATTTCACTGCTTGAAGTATCACGTACAATTATATTCTGGAGTTGACCTTCATCACTATCTTCTCAAGGGCACCAAGGGATGGGTGATAAATCCTGTCCTTGCCAACAGCGATGGCCAAATATTGAAAAGTGAATATAAAACAAACCTGATAAAGTAACGTGTCCAACTGAGTGGCAAATACACACACATCATGATTATGTCTAATCTGTGTTCAGTTAGTTATAGGTAGCTGCAATTGCAGCAGAGCTCTGGGTCCTGACTCATTGTCACTGGGTTCAAGTAGGAGCAAGGAACCAGCTGATTTACAATGAGTAGAAATAAATTTGTGTTGACGTTGGAAAAATGAGGTAAGTTATGCTGCATCTTTTGTGTCAAAGGAAAGAAACAGGTTTTGTTGGATCTGTAACAGGTTATTAGGGTACATAGGGTACAAGCATTGTGCCTGTAGTTATCATCTTATTATAATAGGAGGAATAACAACCCAGGTGCCCTTGGAAAACATTTAAACATTTGCATATTATACATATGTTTGTGTACATCCTTTTTAATGCTTAATGATCATTGGTGAGGGTAGATTTATCCCCAACCATCTACTTAACCAACAGCAAAAAAGGCATTAATGAAAAAAATGAAGCAACGTGCCTTCAATTATTTTGAAGGATTGATAAAGTGGACAATCTAAAACAAACAATATTAATTCTTTGTAATATACCTGAATCAACGCAAGTTATCTGCGGAGCTGAATGAGAGATAATAAATGCCTTATTAAGTAGTCAATTAAATCTTAGACACAAGGAACTACAAATGCTTTTATAATAAGGACACATAGTGCAGGACTAACCCAGCAGGTCTGGCAGCATCTCTCGAAGAGATGAATAGGCGATGATTCAGGTTGGAACCCTTCGGCAGACCGTGATTGTCTGAAGAAGAATCCCGACCTGAATCGTCATCTATTCATGTCCTCCAGCTATGCTGTCTGAACTGCTGAGTTACTCTAGCATTTTAATTTTTGTTCAAATAAATCTTAGTTCTTAAGTTTTAGTTAACGGAGGAATGCAATTACACAAAGATAAAGACATCAGCTGTAGAAGGACAATCTGACACAGCAAGCAATGTTAGGTACTGGTGGATGAGAGAAACAAGCACAAGTGGTTGTAGTGGCAGGGGAATGTGAAATGGCTGTGATACAACATATCAAACTGCTGTTTCTCCAGTGGGAAACAGGATCTCACAATATTTCTGAAACATGACAAGGCTGTCTAATGGTAAGAAGGCAACTGTTGCCATGGTTCTCAAAAATAACAAAGAACCCAGAAACAGGAGCTGAAATTGCAAGCTGAATGGGACTCTTTTAACAACAGATCTGTGCAGATAACAACGGTAGATATCCTTGAAGCGTTTTCTCACATCTGGGAGTCACTATTTCAATATCAATAGTGACTCCCAGATGTGAGAGGACGCTTCAAAGAACCCTAGACAAGATTTACAATAATGTATATTGTAATTATTAGTGAAGGGCAGAAGGTTGGTGGAATTGCAAATAGCAGCAGGTTATGAATATCCCCATTAAAATCTTTTAAATGTCCATCTATCTACAAGAATAAATAAATTATGTACTGAACAAGCTGTGATCCACTGCCTCACATTACAACCAATTATTATCTATGTATTCATTTCTTTGGTGTCAACTCATCATTACTTTAAAATTAATTTCTTCCATCCAATGAATGTGATGTGCTTCATGGGGTCAGATGGGGTGGGATTTGAGTTTGGAATAGACAAGTATTTTCTCCATTGTTAATTCCAATAGTGGGTTGCTACCAAATGTACTGGCACAGTCTCTGCATCTTCAGCAACCAATTTTCAAGCTCTCTACAAATTAAGATTCCTTTAGTTACTATTTACAGTAGCATCATGAAATAAGCATATGAAGATTTAATTCAATACAATATTTCGAGGAAAATTGCAGTGTGCTTGTTAGATCATTGCCATTTAGAGTAAGTTCATAATTTCTCCAGGAATTTAGACTTTACTTTACACAATAGAGATAGCGTGGAAACATGCACTTCCACCCACCGAGTCCACGGCAACCAGTCAACACCCTATACACTAGTATTACCCGACACACGAGGGACAATGTAAAACTTTGCCAAAGCCAATTAACCTGCAAACCTGCACATCTTTGGAGTGTGGGAGGAAACCGGAGCACCTGGAGAAAACCCATGCGGTCACAGGGAGAACATTAAAAATCTGTACAGACAGCACCTGTAGTCAAGATTGAACCTGAGTATCTGGCGCTGTAAGGTAACAACTCTACTGCTGTGGCATTGTTTAACCCTAATGAGGAACGTAGGTTGATATCACAAATATATTCAAAATATACCTTTCTACTCACATTCTTGACCCAAACTATTCAAAATTATGTTAACACTAAAACATCGTTGAACTATAAACCAACAATATATTAGAGCCTGTGCATGTTGTTACTTTTAATCGACCTTAAATGGGGCAAGAAGTCATTATGTTCTGTTTTATATTCAGAAAATACTAAAAAATACATATTAACCAAATATGCAGAGGCTGTCTATGGGACAATGAATTTGAGGTCTCTAAGAATAAGAAAAGGCCACATTTGGAACTTATCTCTTATGATATGATAACTCATTGGGACTCATGTGCCATGTTTTTACCATTTACTAAATACATTTTCTACTTCATTTTCTACTTCAGGGACTAAAAACACACATGAAAGCATTACTATGTGAAGCCCTATCAGAGTCGCAATGAATTTGCCAAAGAATGAATTGTAAGAATCAATAAAAATAATGCAGAGCTTTCAATGTAGCTAGTATCAATTTAGTTGACAAATCGCAAAGTTCCTAAACTGGACTACATACAAGCTCAGGAGCTAGGGTGATAGGAAGCTGGTGACACGATACCAAATTCAATCTGGGCTCTGCACTGAAGATTTTTATTGGAGACACAAGAGACTACAGATGCTGTAATACTGATCAAAAAGTAAAGTGCTGGAGGAACTCATTAATAGTTTTTCAAATAACAAAATTTTTTAGCCAAGCCATCTTATTGTTACTTCACAGATAGATACAACATACTGGGGACAAGCAGCATCTATGGAGAGAAGGAAAGGGTGATGTTTCGGGTCGAGACCCTTCTTCAGACTGTTTCAACTAAGTAGCGCTACTGGCTTACCAAGACTGAGCTCAAATCTCAACGTCAATTTCAAGGGATATAGATTTGGTATTTCTCCTCTTTAAAACAGAGTGTGGATTTATAAATTGCCACCTTTTGAAAGGTTCTCTAACTACAAGTTGCATTTGTTGGACGTAAAAATCCAGTGATGCAATTTGAAAGGTGAATTCTCCCCAACGTCTCCCCGACATCATCACAATATCAGTTAAAAAAAAAAACATTTCCGTTTGCAAGGGCCAGGAAGCGAGCAGGCAAGATCATCTCTGACGCCTCTCACCCTGGCCACAAACTCTTTGAATCACTTCCCTCCGGAAGGCGAATCCGGACTGTCAAAGCTGCCATAGCCAGACATAAAAACAGTTTTTATCCACGAGTAGTTGCTCTACTCAACAGCTAAAAATCTGTAGCCTCCCTTTGATCTGGTATTTTGTTGGTTCACATGCTTGATCAATGGTGTTTTATCATTAATGTTTTATTATTATTATTATTATTATTATTGTTTAGTGTTTTCTGAGTCATGCGTAACTGTCACTGTATGTCATGTTGTTACTTGTGGGCGGAGCACCAAGGCAAATTCCTTGTATGTTAATACTTGGCCAATAAACTTACTTACTTACTTTGAATAGGTTATTTGGTTATGATTACAATGCAGTTCTGGGGCGCCAGCAGTCTGTAAAGTTGCTGCTGCTTTGTCTCCATTGTGAACTTTTCGGGGTTTCATTGGAAGTGAAACAATGTCAGAATTCCTGAAGTTATGAATGGGTCCATATTGGCAGACGTCTGTCCCATATGGAAATGCAGGGTCATGCAGGGTATAGGTGACTGCTTTTTGAGTGGTCAGGAAACAATTTTGGGGGGGGGTGGGGGATGGTGGAAAAAGATTGGGTTGGGATGACGTTAGGTCTTTGATGTTCAGTTCACTGACAATCCATGTTGTTTGAAAGGCAAAGTCCTCAAAGAAGTTCATGCTCACTTTTAAGTTGTGTTAAGAATCTACATCAGATTTACTGCACACATTTACTGCACAAATTATGTCAATAATCCATGAGTCAGGAATCAACTGTATGGTTACATTATAAAAAAAGGCACAAATGTATATCCATGTATGACTCTTAGAAAATGTCTTACACTTTATAAATGGAAGACATTATCAACAATGAAAGGCTCTTGTCACTGAGTGTTGTCAGTCATTTATCCTCTAGGTACCCATATAAAATGGAAAATACATTGCCAAATTTCACCATGACAAAAATAAAAATAAAAGCTGATTTCAGATAATTCATCTTATAATTGGTTCTGAAATATTCTAATCTCAAAATAGTGTAATGCATGTTGTCTTTTCAAGGTCACAGCTGGGGTTCTACTATCGACCTGATGAACTGTGAGCTAATGAGGCAAAAGCAGAACTTCAAGGAGAATCTGCTTATGTTCAGTGCGCAGAAATCAAGGAGATACGGTTTGAATCCAGTTTTGATATCTTTCATTGCTTCTAGTTAGGTTATTTTGGGGCAGCAACTTCAGGAGGTAATTAAAAAAGCTGCAATTAATTGACGTGAGAAAATTTAGAATTCTACTCAAAACTTGTGTGTTTTCCCATGACGTTACTAAACTACGCAGGGCATCTTGCCCCAGATTTGATTTTTAGTCCATGCAGACTTGGCTGATCTCAGAGGAACGCCAATTGACTTACGATGCAGAGGACTGACAGGGATCCTCTCCTGAATGCTAATCGGTTCCCCCTGATTAGTGTTATTGAATGGAGGTTGGGTAATTAAAAGATTATCGCAGCAAAGACCTTTCAGGACCATCACATTCAAAAAAAATTAACCAATCTGAATAGGCTTTTCAGTCGGGATCGAAATCTGTTTGGTGATTCTGATATATCAGGTTAGAGATTCAATGTGGAAACAGACCCTCCGGCCCACCGAGGCTGCACTGACCAGGGATCACCCATACACCAGCTCTATTCTGCACACTGGGGCAATTAACCTACAAACCTGGAGGTCTTTGTAATGTGGGAAGAAAGTGGGGCACCTGGAGAAAACTCACAGGGAGAATGTGCAAACTCTACACAGTCAACACCCGTAGTCAGGAACGAACTGGGGTGTCTGGCGTTGAAAAGCATTAACTCTACCGCTGCGCTGCTGTGCTGTCATGTGGCCCAATATATGACAGAATTTCAGAAGCATGCGACTAAGTGGATGCATGCACCTTGTCGTTACTAAATCTTGCAGATGTGGAATAAGGTAAGCTGCCATCTTAGCTACCGGCGGTTATTTCTGAGTATTCAGGGATGGATACTAGCACAAGACTGATGGAGTGAACAACAACTTTCCTCCTGTGCATCCCTGATCTGCATCATACTACATCAGGGGCTGTGTTAAAACAAAGAAACAATAGAGACAAAGCAATGGACATTCATTTTGAGTATTCCTCCCTGTCCCCAACACCACTTTCTCTCTCTCTCTCTCTCTCTCTCTCTCTCTCTCTCTCTCGTTATCTCATTCTCTCTCCTCACTCTCACTTTCCTCTTTCTCTAGAAGCAAATGCTCCACAAAAAAAACTATTTGGTAATCCTGCAAAATTCCTGGGGATAACATAAGGAGTGGAAACTTTACTGTCACCAGCAGTGCAGTGTGAACAAGCTGATGGTCCCTTCAATTCTTCCAGCACTAGATGGCACAGTGTTCCTGCTGAGGATGTTCTACATCATATGTTGTTGATCTCTGAGATCTAGACAGCTGATAGGATCTGATACAGGGTTGGTTAATACAGTGTCTGGCACATTTATGCTTCCATACCTTCATCTCACCTGTTAATACATAAAAGGTGGTGTTGCAGCTATTTCTGAGAGATGGCATGAAATCTTTATGACTAGCTGTGATGATCTTTCTGCATTGTTGTAACATTACATTCAGTATTAAATGTGTACTTAAAGCCATCCAACCATGTATATGCAACATCTACACACATCCATACATCTACACATTAACACGATCTCAAAGGGCTCCAAAAGCAAAGGTTTATTTTCTTTATCTAAAAGGAATCAACTTTGAGAAAAGATGGAGACCTAAATAGTCATAAATTCAGGACGGTGTCCGAGGTCTAAACCATCTTCAGTTGCGCCATCAATGACCTTCCTTCCACCTGAATTTGGAATGTTCTCTGATGATTTCCTGAATGTTGTTTTGCTGCTGGCATCCACAGGCCTTTTCATTTACTGAGAAATTATGATGGAATTGGACATCATTCAATTATCAGTGATAATCAGACGCAAGGAAATGCAGTTGGTGGTTGACAAAAAACAAACATAAATTGCTGAAGTAACTCAATGGGTCAGGCAGTATCTCTGGAAGTCAAAGATAGGTAATGTTTCCATCCGAAGAAGGGTCCCGACATGAAATCTTCCAAAGATGTGTAGGAAGGTCCGGCCGATGCTGGTTTAAATTGAAGATAGACACAAAAAGCTGCAGTAAAGGGGCTGTCCCACTTGGGCGACTTAATTGGCGAGTTTAGAAGAGTTTGAAAAAATGACATGTTGAAGACATCCCTAGATTATGTAGAAGACTTCCTTCAACCTCCTTCGACTCTGTTGAAGACCAGCTTCGACTAACTTCGGGAAATTTGGACACCGAATAGTGGAGAGTGAAGACGACCTCCTTTGATCTCCTTTGACCTCTCTTTGACTAAGATGAAGACTATCTACGACTACCATCGACTGCCTACGACTAACATGCCGACCTACTACGACTAAACTACCTACTTTACCTAGTACGAGTAAAAAAAGTATCGATTTTTTCCATGGCAACCTTTTTTAACTCGCAGGCATTTTATAACATATTGAAAAACACGCCGAGGCCTAGCTGAGGCCTCGGGTACGCGGAGACCAGTCTTGAGCATGAAGGAGAGTTACGAAGACCTCCTACGACCTCGTGTCGACCATGCTGCGAGTATGAGTCGAGGGCAAACTCGCCAGAACTCGCGGATTAGGTCGCCCAAGTGGGACAGCCCCTTAACTCACCGGGTCAGACAGCATCTCTGGAGATAAAGAATAGGTGACGTTTTGGGTTAAGACCCTTCTTCAGGCTGAGAGTTAGGGGAAAGGGAGATGAGAGATATAGACAGTGATGTAGAGAGATATAGAACAAATGAATGATGGATATGCAAGAAGGTAACAATCTGATGCTGCCTGAACCAGAGTTACTCCAGCACTAGATGTTTTTCTATCATCAGTGAACATTCTCATCTTGACAATGGAAGTTTGATTGTTAATAAAGCAACTGCAGATCAGGCCCTGTGGAACCCCTGAAGTCATGTCCTGGGATTGGAATGATTGACCATGACTGTGATTCTACCTGCAGGATTAAGTTCCTCTTGTGACCACATTCAAACGTTGCCTTGAAATCAGAGACCACCACTTTTAATACATGACCAAAAGACAATTTGAGGTACCACACTCTATGTGGTAAATTCCCAATTTTAATTTGTACTATACAATTTAATTTCTTAACAGTAGACAAATCCTATGTTCTTGATGGAAAATAGAAGATATTTAATATTTCTTACAATAATGCCATTGGAGTCCCAATGAATTTATCACAGCCAAATTAGGTGTCACGTAAAGTTTAATCTTGAAATGTATCTATAACGCTTTATTTCAATCAGAATTGATACTGAATATGTTTTAATTGAACATAACTATAATTTTGTGCAAAAAGACTGAAGATGCTGTAAAAGTTGAAATAAAACGAGATCCAGAGGACATAAGTTTACGGTGAAGTGGGGGGAAGATTTAATAGGAATCTGAGGGGTAGCTTTTTCACACAAAAGGTTGTGGGTGTGTGGAATGAGCTGCTAGAGGAGGTAGTTGAGGCATGGACTATCGCAATGTTTAAGAAACAATTAGACAGGTACATGGATAGGACAGGTTAGAAGGATATGGGCCAAACACGGGCAGGTGGGACTAGTGTACATGGGGCCTGTTGATCGGTGTGGGCACATTGGCCCAAAGGACCTGTTTCCATGCTGTATGACTCTCTGACTAAAATCAAAAATTGCCCGAAAATCTCAAGCAGGCCAGGCAGCATCCATGGGGATGTTTAAGAAGGAACTGCAGATGCTGGAAAAATCAAAAGTAGACAAAGAATGCTGGAGAAACTCAGTGGGTGAGGCAGCATCCATGGAAAGAAGTAATATACGATGTTTCGGATCTCTACCAACTATTCCTCTTACAGAGGTGACGTCTAAAGAAGAGTTTTGGGTTTTTATGAAGGGTCTCGACCAGAAACATCACCTAATTCCTTCACTCCATAGATGCTGCCTCACCCGCTGAGTTTCTCCAGCAATTTTTGTCTACGTAGCATCTATGGGGAGCTCAACAGAGTTAATGTTTCAGGGAGATAACCTTTCAGTCAGACCAGAATAATGACTCTAGCACTGATAAGGTTAAAAATGCATGTGATGAAACTGCTGTATCAATATATCAACTTGGATATTTCTAAAACATATTTTATCAAAAACTCTTTGAAAATAAATTTGTCCTGTTTGCTATCTCTTCCTAAATTGATTTTTTCCACCTGGCTGGTTTCTCATATAGCTGGGAAAACATTTTAAGCATAAATATACCGTAAAATGGTGTAGAAACCAAATAGGTTATGGCACTATTTCTCCTAGCTATTTAAGGAATAAACTAATAAAAAAGAAAGATTTCTAAATTTAAATGCTAGCTTCACCTATATAGAGCAAAGCTACAATAGGTTTATGCTGTACTTTTCAATGCCCCGCTTGTATATATTTGATATGAGCTGTATCTGGATGGCAGAAATAAAATCAGTGGGTAACAGATAATGATCCAGCCATGAGCAATTGAAGATATACATCATCTGTCACTTGGAATAACCAGAGAAAGTCAAACTGAATTTATCAAAGAAAAAGCTATTATTGAGAACAAGGGTCACATGGTAAACAAACAATTTTCAAAGTGGTCCCTAATGTTAATAGGTGAACAATGCAACTTTGGTGATGTGTGGAGACTATAATCACCAGTGACCTCTCTGACTTTAGCTTCTTACACATTCAGTTCGAAGTTCAAGAAGCAACATCCATTCCATATCCTTTGTTTCTTTAGCTCTGTCATATCTGTTCTGATGCTGATCCACTCTGCACCAGTGATTTAGAGACGTACTGAGTGTGGTTCCCCTTGTTATCAAATGTTCTCTCAACCACATCCATTCTTTATCCCACATTTCTGCTCTCAACCGCATCCTTCCACTCAGAGTAATAAACTTGGTGGTCTCCACATTCAAAAGATAATTTCCCATAATCTCTGCAAGTTTTCTCTGCCTACAAGAACTCCAGATACGACCTTGGTAAGACCATCAAAAAGGCCAAAAGGGACTTATGCTCCAAACTGGAGGATGAGACAGATGTTCAGCAGCTGTGGCGGGGCCTGAATGCAATCAACTCCTACAAGGCGAAATCAGGAGGCAGCTCAAATGTCGGCGAAACATCACTCCCTGACAAATTCAATGTGTTTTACGCACGCTTTGATATGGAGAATACTGATGTGCCTTCCTGAGCCCCCATTCGCTGTGATGGTATTTCAGTCTCAGTCACAGAGGCCGACGTCATGAAATCCTTCAGAGGGGTGAACCCTCGAAAAGTGCCTGGACCTGATGGTATATCCAGTCGTGTTCTAAAAACCTGTGCAGACCAAATGGCTGGAGTATTTACGGACATTTTCAACCTCTCACTTCTGAGGTCTGAGGTTCCCACCTGCTTTAAAAGGGCATCAATTATACCAGTGCCAAAGAACAGTAAGGTTACGTGCCACAATGACTATCGACCAGTGGCACTAACGCCTGTGGTAATGAAGTGGAGAGGTTGATCATGGCGCAAATCAACTCCTACCTCGACAAAATCCTGGACCCACTGCAGTTCGCTTACCGCCACAACAGATCAACGGTGGATGCGATCTCGCTGGCCCTCCACTCCGCACTGGACCACTTGGCAATAAAAACTCATATGTCAGGCTGTTATTCATTGACTACAGCTCGGCATTTAATACAATCATCACCTCCAAGCTGGTTACCAAACTCACAGAATTGGGTCTCTGCGCATCCCTCTGCAATTGGATCCTCGACTTCCTCATTCTCAGACCACAGTCTGATTGTATTGGTGGAAATGTGTCAGCCTCGATAACAATCAGCACGGGAGCACCTCAAGGCTGAGTGCTTAGCCCCCTGCTGTACTCACTCTATACTCATGACTGCGTAGCCGGTCATAGTGCGAACTCCATCATCAAGTTCGCTGACGACACCACTGTTGTGGGACGTATCATTGATGGGGATGAGACAGAGTATAGAAGAGAGATCGAGCGACTGACCAAATGGTGCCAGCAAAATAACCTGGCACTCAACACCAGCAAAACCAAGGAACTGATTGTGGACTTTGGAAGGAGTAGGATGGAGACCCACAGTCCCATTTATATCAACAGGTCGATGGTGGAGAGGGTCAAGAGCTTCAAATTCCTCGGCGAGCACATCTTTGAAGATCTTTCCTGTTTCGAGAACACTGATGCAATTATTAAGAAAGACATCAGCACCTCTACTTCCTGAGAAGATTACGGAGAGCCGGTTTGTCAAGGAGGACTCTCTCTAACTTCTACAGATGCACAGTAGAGAGCATGCTGACCAGTTGCATCGTGGCTTGGTTCGGCAACTTGAGCGCCCTGGAGAGGAAAAGACTACAAAAAGTAGTAAACACTGCCCAGTCCATCATCGGCTCTGACCTCCCTACCATCGAGGGGATCTATCGCAGACACAGCCTCAAAAAGGCTGGCACTATCATCAAGGACCCACACCATCCTACACACACTCATCTCCCCACTACCTTCAGGTAGAAGGTACAGGAGCCAGAAGACTGCAACAACCAGGTTCAGGAATAGCTCCTTCCCCACAGCCATCAGGCTATTAAACTTGGATCAGTCAAAACTTTGAACATTAATAGCCCATTATCTGTTATTTGCACTTGATCAGTTTATTTATTCATGTGTGTATATATTTATATAATAGTATACGGACACACTGATCTGTTCTGTATTCATGCCTACTATGTTCTGTTGTGCTGAAGCAAAGCAAGAATGTCATTGTCCTATCAGGGACACATGACAATAAACTCACTTGAATCTTGAATCTTGAAGTTTTACCAAAATGTCACAGCGGACACATTTCCTTTCACCAGCCCTTTCCACATTGATCATGTTGGACCACTCTTTCATCTTAGTTTAGAGAAACAGCACGAAAACAGGCTCTTTGGCCTACTGAGCATGCCGACCGTCAATCATCCATTCACACCAGCTCCCTGTTATCCTAGTTTCTCATCCACTCCCAACACTTTAGGGTCAATTTTACAGACGATAATTAACCTACAACCTGCATGTCTTTAGGATGTGGGAGGAAACCGGAGCACATGGAGGAAATCGAAAGGCCACGGGGAGAATGCGCAAACTCCACATAGACAGCACCTGAGGTCAGAATTAAACCCAGGTCTCTGGCATTGTGAGGTAGCAGCTCTATCATCTGCGCTGCCATAACCATTCGTAACTAATCTCTACCAAACATTCCTCTCAGTATTATCCCATTCCACTGCAGGAGTCGCACACATGCCTTCTTGCATCTTCCTCCATCAAGGGACTCCAACCAGTCTTACCAGATTCAGCAGCAAATCCATTATTTTGATTTAGTGTACTGCAAGTGATGGGCATGATGCAGTCCTCCCTAAACGTTGGGCGGCATAATGGAGCATCAGGTAATTGTGCTGTTACATAGATCCAGTGACCCAGGTTGGTCCGAACCTTGGGGGCCGAAGATGTGAAGTTTGCTCATGCTCTTTACGACTGTGTGATGATGCCCTGAGTGCTTCAGTTTCTTCCCACATCCTAAAGTAATGCTGATAAGGTCATAAGTGATAGGAGCAGAATTAGGCATCAAATCTATTCCACCATACAATCATGGCTGATCTATCTCTCCCGCCCAACCCCATTCTCCTGCCTTCCCCCTCTAAAACCTGACACCTGTACTAATCAAGAAAGATAGATCAAACAGTCAAAGTTAATTATTCCTCATACAGATGGACGGGAGGAGAGGTGAGGAAGGGAGTGACTGATGGGCATGTGACAGTATAAGTTATAGGGAATTAGGTAGGGATGTGGGAGTAAATTGACATTTCAGATGATGACCACTCTTGGTGAAGGCTCACCATGCCAGAGCAATTCCTGCTTCTCTCTCCACGACTGCTGCTTGGTTGGCATTTTCCCTCCATAGACACATCATCTGCAATCCAAGGACAGATCTGATGTATCTTGTTTTTCTTTCTCTCTCCACAGATGTTTCCTGACTGACTGGACTTTCCCAGTTTTCTCCTTTATTCACGACTTCTAGCAACACACAAATCCCATACCTCACAATTCCAGCAGGGAATATGTTTCCCTCTATCCGCACCTTTTCCGGATGGAGAAGCTGCCACTAATAAACCTTCAGTACCCTTACTAGACAACTCCAATCTGAATCCATCTTCTCATGGGCTACACACAGGTTTTCTTTTTGTTCTCTCCATCCTCTCTAAGGTTAAACATGCCCTTTTTCTAACTGTTTCAAGTTCCAACAAAGGGTCATCAGCCTGAAATATTGGCACTTGTTTTTTTCTCTCTCCTCACAGATGCTGTAGGACCTACTGAGTATTGTCATCATTTTCTACTGAGCAAATATAAAACAAATTCAGGTATTTTACTGCTGGATATTACGCAAGATTTGGACTGAAGAAGGGTCCCAACCTGATACACCACCTCTTAATTTGCTCCAGAGACGCTGCTGGGTTACTCCAACAGTTTGCGTTTAGCGTTTGTCTAAACCCATATGTGCTGTTCATCACATTTTGTCTTCCGCATATCCCTTGTTTTTCCTTCCTTCTGGAAATACTATGCATTACAACACAACTACTACTCGGATGCCTATTAATAACTCCTTCCGATACTTCTCGGCCCCCTGCTTTCCGGGTTCAATCCAAACTGATTCAAATTTAATATCTTGATCTGCTGAGCCAAGATTCGTGACTACTCTCCTAATGCCTTACCTTGTTTTCAGCAACAGACCATCTCCTTTTCCTTTATGTTCCAAGTGAAGTGAGCTCACCAAAACATACACTTGTTTCCCAAAGAAACATAGTTTCAATAGTTAAAATTAATCCATGCATTATTTAAAAAACGAGGCAGTCAAAATCCATACAAATGGGTTGAAATGTGCCCTGTTTGTCTTGAGGACTTTTACACTTTGCTTTTGTGGTCAGTTTGGGTAGTCATAGCAACATAAAATATTCTGACATTCTAACATATGTATTTGTCTGCAACCTGACCAATGATTGAGAAATCCAGAGCTGAAAGGAAATGTTTGTCGAATTTTACTAATCTGAATTCTATTTGTTATTCAGACTTTACCTGCAGCTGAATATCTGCTGCTCATAAAATAGCTTCTCAACAGGTTGAAGGAAAATATTATCATAATGTTAACCTCAAAGTATCATGGGCTCTCTCACGGCAATGTCCATAGACATACTCAAAACCATTTTGCACTTGCATTGCATAAGGGAGGAAAAATTTGGTGCAAGAGTCGTGAAGGAATTTGGTCAAGTGAACAAAGCCAATAACTCAATAACCCACTCACATCTCTCCTGGTGACGTTCTTCCATTTTGAGAGAAAGATGACATGATATTTTAATTAATTCAGATTTCAAGTCTGATTACTTCAAAACAAAAATGGCAGCATTCATTCTAATTCAAAAAAAGTCATCCATGCACAAAATATTGCACGTGCTAATCCAGCAGCGATAATGTCACCACATAAGCTGGGTCAGAAAACCAAAGGTAATTGAACTTTACAACAGCAATGTCTACAATGATGAGGTGATATATTTCAGATGCAAAAGATTAATCATCCGGTGAAACAAAAACAGACACAAAAAAGGATCAGTGCAAAGTTACTGACACTTGTTTTATTAATTGACAGAAAGTCAGCTTAACATTTCCACATTATGTTCACCACATAATTCCTTGAAGACTTTGATGCCAACCAGCAAGAATGTATTCTTTTCTTGGGAAAGAATTGGCAAATTAATTTTGTGTGGAATGAGGAAGATTCAGTGTGACTGTTAATGGCAAATTCATGAGCAACTCTCGGTGCAATGATGTTCAGCATTATTTACTCTTCGTGTTTAATGACTTTAAAATGCGGTTGGCAAGCCTTTTTCCATGGAAGTAATTTAGCTTGAAATTTCTTATAGGGAAGTTTCTTCAAAATGCTCTATTTTGCATGCACTATTTGCATGAGATAACAAAAACTATAGAGGAAATTTGAAGAGAAATCATTTTTAAAATGTCTTTCCAAACAAATGAATTGTTCATAATTATGATGATTATTGATTCAAGTTCTTCTTGCGATGAGTAATGAGTTCAACACAAATATGTAAAATTTCCCACTGGATAAGACTATGATTCCATAAATTTCTGGGAGATATGATGCCAAAAGATGGAAGAAGCAAATATCCAAAGATCTGCTTATTACCTCTGTGGCCTGAGGATGGATGTAACCAAGAGGATGTTGAAATCTCCTCAGTTTTGATTCTAAATGGCCTTCATCATTTCCACTTCATAATAGGGATAGATTCAGCATAAAATTGATTTAAGTTTGCTCAATGAAATCATTGGACGACTGCGATTACAAACTAATTGATCTAGAAGTGGAAAATTTATAAACAAGTTATAAAATGGGAGCGGTGACAACAAGAAAACCTGCTGGAAACCCTAACAGAACATAGAAGAGTACAGCACAGAAACAGGCCCTTTGGCAATAATGTCTGTGCCGACATAATGCCAAATTACACTAAACATCCTCCTGCACATGATCCATGTCCCTTTATTAATTGTATATTGTATGCATATTTAAAAGCATCTTAAACAGGTGATTTTTTTTGGTGCACCAGCAAAGGAAAACTACACAATGATATCCTTTCTCCAAAGAACTTTCATAAACTGCAACACAACTACAAGAATCCAAACTTTGCTGAAAGGAAACATGTGAAAGCTCCTATACCATAATATGTCTGGTGCTGGTGTCTGTTTCACACCAGTGAAAATTTCAGTACTTCATTTTTTTATTTATTTGGCTGCACAGTAGATCAACTAGTAGAGCTACTGCTTCAGAGTGCCGGAAACCCAGGTTTCATCATGACCTCAGGTTCTTTGTGTGGAATTTGCATATTCTCCCTGTGTGTTTCCTCCAGGTGTGCTGGTTTCCTTCCAAATACCAAAATTGTGCATGTTTGTAGGTTTTCAAAACTCTTTAGATTCTGGAGTAGTTACTGAGGATTGGAAGGTAGCTAATGTAACCCCACTTTTAAAAAGGGAGGGAGAGAGAAAACGGGGAATTACAGACCAGTTAGTCTAACATCGGTAGTGGGGAAACTGCTAGAGTCAGTTATTAAACATGGAATAGCAGCACATTTGGAAAGTAGTGAAATCATTGGACAAAATCAGCATGGATTTATGAATGGTAACTCATGTCTGACGAATCTTATAGAATTTTTCGAAGATGTAACTAGTAGAGTGGATAAGGGAGAACCAGTGGATGTGTTATATCTTGACTTTCAGAAGGCTTTTGACAAGGTCCCACATAAGAGATTAGAATACAAACTTAAAGCACACGGTATTGGAGGTTCAGTATTGATGTGGATAGAGAACTGGCTAGCAGACAGGAAGCAAAGAGTAGGTGTAAACGGATCCTTTTCAGAATGGCAGGCAGTGACTAGTGGGGTACCGCAAGGCTCTGTGCTGGGACCCCAGCTATTTACAATATATATTAATGATTTGGACGAGAGAATTGAATGCAACATCTCCAAGTTTGCAGATGACACGAAGCTGGGGGGCAGTGTTAGCTGTGAGGAGGATGCTAGGAGGCTGCAAGGTGACCTGGATAGGTTGGGTGAGTGGGCAAATGCATGGCAGATGCAGTATAATGTGGATAAATGTGAGGTTATCCACTTTGGTGGCAAAAACAGGAAAGTAGACTATTTGAATGGTGGCCGATTAGGAAAAGGGGAGGTGCAATGAGACCTGCGTGTCATGGTACACCAGTCATTGAAAGTAGGCATGCAGGTGCGGCAGGCATTGAAGAAAGCGAATGCTATGTTAGCATTCATAGCAAAAGGATTTGAGTATAGGAGCTGGGAGGTTCCACTGCAGTTGTACAGGGTCTTGGTGAGACCATACCTAGAGTATTGGTCTTCTAATCTGAGGAAAGACATGCTTGCCATAGAGGGAGTACAGAGAGGGTTCACCAGACTGATTCCTGGGATGTCAGGACTTTCATATGAAGAAAGACTGGATAGACTCGGCATATACTCGCTATAATTTAGAAGATTGAGGGGGGATCTTATTGAAACTTACAAAATTCTTAAGGGGTTGGACAGGCTAGATGCAGGGAGATTGTTCCCAATGTTGGGGAATGCCAGAACAAGGGGTCACAGTTTAAGGATAAGGGGGAAGTCTTGTAGGACCGAGGTGAGAATAATATTTTTCACGAAGAGAGCAGTGAATCTCTGGAATTCTCTGCCACAGAAGGTAGTTGAGGCCAGTTCATTGGCTATATTTAAGAAGGAGTTAGATGTGGCCCTTGTGGCTATGGGGATCAGGGGGTATGGAGAGAAGGCAGGTAAGGGATACTCAGTTGGATGATCAGCCATGATCATATTGAATGTCGGTGCAGGCTCAAAGGGCTGAATGGCCTACTCGTGCACCTATTTTCTATGTTTCTATGTTAATGGACCTCTGTAGATTTCCTCCAGTGTATAGAGAGTGGGTGTGAAAGTGGATTAACATAGAACTAATGTGAACGAGTAATTAATGGTTGGCACAGACTTGATGGACGGAAGAGCCTGTTTCTATGCTGCACCTCTAAACTAATCTAAATTAAACTACTTCAGCTTTATGGAAAGATCAATCTCAGGGAAAGGCAGCTAGTAGTTATGGAAATGGGCTTGCCCATCATTTCATTTCACTTTGCATTCAATAAATCTTTTACGGTGTATAGGTATAATATGAGGCTCAGCATTGATTGAGCAACCAGGTATCAGTATGCATCTAAGTATGTGCGTGGGCACATTTGGAAGTAAGCCCGTGCCCATGTGTGAAACCTTTGTCAGTACATGTGTTGGCACATGTGAAATTCTGCCTTGGATAGTAGAACTGAAATTCAGCTCGGGGAAATGCAGAGATCATCCAGACTGAATCTGAAATCATCACCTAAGCTCACACGAGAAGCCTCCAAATGAACGCCAAGCCTCAATTTGTGAAACCATCAGAGAGCTTGATTTTCATATGGAGCAGGTTGCTTTTGAAGCAATCATACTTTCTGCAGGTGCACCCAACCTCAGAAGGTGATGTTAAGCTGAAAGGATGCAAATGAATGCTTTCTCCATCAATTTTTCTGGTGAGGTTTGGGGCAGTGAGGAAATGGAAGCCCTGAAATTACGTTTTCTTTTAACCTCGACCAATTAACCCGGACCGCAGCAGAATTACAAATGTTGTTTGCTAATTCCTAATAACCAGGATTAGAAATTAGGCTGTTTTACAAAGTCAAACAAGCAGTTGTTTGGTGCAGAACAATACCCAGTTTTATTTACCTGTATTTGACAGCATTGGATTGTTTTCAATTCATGCATTGAAATGATACATTGTTTCAGACAATCTGCATGGCAATAAATCATCTATCTGTATGCGACATGCCTTTGCAGCAATCTCTCACTATATTAACAAAATCTGTAGAAAAGGTCCAAAGCTCAGATTTATTGCACCTCTTTCCTGTTTCTCAATCCTGACCCTGCATTTATGACAGATCTGTTTCCAATAACTGGCATTGAGTAGGCTGATTGATTTCTGCAAGCATTTATCTGAGTTCACTATTGACTGCACGGTCAGTTATACATGCCCGACACAATTGAAAATGTATTCTGCAGTGCCAGTGGATCGTTTTACTCCATTGGTCACTGTTAATACATGTGAAAAATGAACACAGGAACAAACACCAAGGCCATTCAGCACACGTAACAGGACAGAACTTTGGCCCAAAGACACCAAGCAGAGATTGGGTGAGGACAAGGCGAGGTAGGTCTTCCACTCATATCGATTATCTCATCACAGATCTAGCTCGATCTCCTATTGCCCCAGTGTCATCAACTTGCTCAATGCTTTTGAGCCACTCTTGAATGTGGTCGTTCAGTGTTCTGCCTCTTCAAACATGGGTGAATACTGATACATCATATAATCATATGCCTTAAAAATTCATGGTAATGTGGACCGTACATTGGAAACAGTGAGTCTCAGCCAACTGTTAGTGGCTGTACCACTACCTCCAGTTGGTCTGTGCTGCAGGAGTGCATAACATCATTGGATCCATGGATATTTGTTTTGTCACCAGTAGTTGGAATTTTAATGCAAGAGTGATGAAAAAAGGTGTTAGGAGAATAGTAAGAAATATCAAAATTGCACTTGTCTGTATCAGTTGAGAATAGGAGCAAAATATATGCAGTCCTGAACGATTTAGAGTCCAATTTTTGTGCAGAAAGTAGTTTTCTGGCAATTGTCTGAGAAAAGATATACATAATGTGCAGGTAATGCATTGTTTGTTAGAAAGGTAAATTCAGTTTGGTTTTGCTTTGGGTCATGTCAACAAACCACTGTTAATAACATAATAATTGTTCATGTTTAAAACTGATTCACAACTTCAGAAACATAAAAGCATTGAAAAACCTTCCAAAGATGTGCATCAGGAAAAGATTACCATGGCTAATATTGATCTTTCAGGCTGAGGTAGGATCAATTATATTGGGAAAAGGAAATGACTGAGAAATTAAATAAATATTTTGTGTCTCTCTTCTGGGATGAAGAAATACATTTTTTTGGGAAATAATATAGAAAACAGGACAATGGCGAATGTGAAGTTTACGAAAATAGTAGCAGTGAATAAATAGTTTGGGGGAAGTTAATGAATTTGAAAGTTGATAAATCCCCAGGATATGGTGAACTGCAGCCATAAACAAGGAACCGTAGACCTTTTAGATTGACATCAGTGGAAGTAAAACTGCAGAGATTTGTTCTTGTTAAGGAAATATCACATAGAAAAGAATAAGATTGAGTAAATCAATATGGATGAAGGAAAGGGACAGGTAAGTCATATTGAACAAATCTGTTAAAAGAATTTTGATGTAGAAACAAAGAACTGTAGACGCTGGAATCTTGAGCTGGATTAACATAGCAGGGCAAGCAGCATTTCTGGAGGACATGGAGAGGTGACATATTGGGTTGGGACCCTTATAAAGTTTTTTTTTATATTGTAACTGGAAGTACTAATAAAGGTGAACTGAGCTGATGTGGTATATTTGGATCATCGTAAGGTTTTTACTGAAGCAGTGCACAAAAGATTATTTAAAAAAATAGTTAAATTTGTATTGGGGATACCATTGTTGTAGATTGAGTATTGATTAATGGATATAAAACAGATAGCTGTTATAAATGGGTCATTTTAAGGTTGGGAGAATTTGACGGGTGGTGTTCTGCAAGGATTGGTGCTAGGACTACAGACTTGCGCAATTTATATCCATTATTTGGACGAGAGGATCAGATATAATATACATCCAGGTTTGTTGATGGCAATATGGGCTATGAGGAGATGGTAAGGCTTCAAGGGGATGTCGACAGGTTATGTAAAATGGATAGGACATTCTTGTTTTGGATTGTAGGATTGTTTTCTCTCAAATGTGAAACCTTCTCCCAAACTCTCAGATCTGAAAACTTGTTTTCTCTGGAGCATTGAAGGATAAAAGGAGACATGACAGAAGTATGTTAAATTATGAGTGGCATAAAAAGGGCTGGCAGTCAGAATCTTTTTCCCATGATGGAAATGTCGAAGACTAGAGTGCAGAGCTTTAAGGTCAGATGGGGAAAGTTTAAAGTTCAAGGAATATGGTGAGAAGGTAGGAATGGGGTGCTGAATGTGGATGATCAGTCATGATCACAATTGAATGATGGTGCTGGCTCGAGGGGCTGAATGGCCTACTCCTACTATGGTCTATTGTCTATTGCCTATTGAGATATGTATGGAAAAACCTTTAACATTGTGAATGGTGGAAAGCACTTCCTGGGAAGGTGGTGGATGAATATACAATAGTGACATTCAGGAGGCTTTTGGATAGGCACATAGATCATGTAGGGAATGGAGGGATATGAATCATGTGCAGGAAGATGAGAGTTTAATTTAGCATCATATTCAGCCTATTGGGGCCAAAGGCCTGTTCCAGTGCCGTACTGTTTTAGGATTAATGGAATACAATATGGAAAAATGTAAAGTCAACCACTTTGGTCATAAAATAAATTGAAAGATGAAATAATTGTTCTTAAATGCTGAAGGATTGAAAGGTGCCAATGTTCCAAGTGGCCTGAATGTCCTCCCACTTAAACCTGAAAGTTAACTTGGAGGAAAACAAGTAGCTAGGAAGGCCAATAATATGATTGCAAGAAGAAGGAGATGCCATTTTTCAATTATAAAGAGCAGTGGTGGGGTAGCACCTGAAATACTGTAGTGTCTTCAGGTCTGGTCTCTTTACCTATAGAAGAATGTTCTTGTGAGAAGTGGAGTGCACTTTTAGGTCACTCAGTTGATTCACAGGAAGGCAGCTTTGTTGTAGGAGGGTAAAGTGAGGAGATTGGTCCAGCACTCTCTGGAGTACAGAAGAACGGAAGATCATCTCCTAAAAATCTGTAAAATTCTTACAACACTGGACAGCATTCACATGGGAATGCAGTTTCCTTTGACTGTGGAGTGTAGAACTAGGAATCACAATCACAAGATAAGGGGTTGTCATTCAGCACTGAGATGAAAGATAATATTTTTATCTGTAGGTTAGTGAATCATTGGAATTCGCTATCCATAGGAAACAAATTGCTGAGGATATTCAGGACAAATATTGATAGATTTATAGATACACGCTATCCGCAGGTTATTAAAGCACAATTAGAAACATAGAAAGATAGAAATTAGGTGCAGGAGTAGGCCATTCGGCCCTTCAAGCCAGCACCGCCATTGAATATGATCATGGCTGATCATCCAACTCAGTATCCCGTACCTGCCTTCTCTCCATACCCTCTGATCCACTTAGCCACAATGGCCACATCTTAAATATAGCCAATGAACTGGCCTCAACTACCCTCTGTGGCTGAGAGTTCCAGAGACCCACCACTCTCTGTGTGAAAAAAGTCCTTCTCATCTCAGTCCTAAAGGATTTCCCCCTTATCCTTAAGCTGTGACCCCTTGTCCTGGACTTCCCCAACATCGGGAACAATCTTCCTGCATCTAGCCTGTTCAACACCTTAAGAATTGTGTAAGTTTCTATAAGATCCCCTCTCAATCTCCTAAATTCTAGAGAGTATAAACCGAGTCTATCCAGTCTTCCTTCATAAGACAGTACTGACATCCCAGGAATCAATCTGGTGAACCTTCTCTGCACTCCCTCTATGACAATAATGTCCTTCCTCAGATTTGGAGACCAGAACTGTACGCAATACAGGTGTGGTCTCACCAAGACCCTATACAACTGAAGTAGAACCTCCCTGCTCCTATACTCAAATCCTTTTGCTATGAAAGCTAACATACCATTCGCTTTCTTCACTGCCTGCTGGACCTGCATGCCTACATTCACTGACTGGTGCACCATGACGGCCAGGTCGCGCTGCATCTCCCCTTTTCCTAATCGTCCAATTATGGACACATGAACAATCTTTCATAATATTATTCATTCAAAAGTCCGAAGTACATACATACGTTCATTTCTACGATCCACCGAACTAGTAGCTTCATTCCACTTTAATTTTGTTGTGATTATTCTTTCTTATCAGCCTTTCATCACAATACAGTGGCTATCATATAGAGTGATTTTTGTGTATTTACAAACTAATAGACAAAATCTATTGTAAATCAGAACTTGCTTGTTTCGTGGGGTGGCATGTATTAAAGAAATGCAGCGAGTAAAGGGCCTGTCCTACCAGCATCCGACTCCATGCGATGAGCGCGATCAAACTAGAAGTGGGGGCCGCGCGGAGGTCGGGTGATCCCCTGTACAGGGCCGTTCCCACCAGCATGCGCCTGCATGCGGCAAGCGAGACCAAACCGGCAGCGAGGGCCGCGTGGAGGTCGGGTGAGTGGCGCAACGCGGCGCAAAGTGAGGCGAACTTGGAGCGAAGTCTTAAGGTAAGTTCGCCAGGCCAGAGAGGGGCACACAGAGAGGGGCACAGAGGCACACACATAGAGGGCCACGGAGCCACACACATAGAGAGTCACGGAGGCACCTACAGATAGGCTCACGGAGGCACGTTGTCGAGGCGGTGAGTAATGCGTCGAGGCGACTGCGAGCCGACAAGCCGTTGCTGCACGGAATTTTCGAACATAGTCAGTTTTTCGGAGCCCCGCGCAATGTCGGGACAAACTCCACACAATTCCGCACGGCTCCGGTGATCGAAGTGGGACCAGCCCCGCGACGCCAGACGGCTCAAGTGACCACGTTAGGTCGCGCTCATCGCATGGAGTTGCATGCTTGTAGGACAGGCCCTTAAGTGGTTTGTGCTGGAAGGTGGTGCTTGTGTGAAAAGTCGGTCATGATATCAGAGAATGATGGAGAAAGTGAAGAGGGTAATTTGCTTAACCCTCCTATCTCTTATGTTCTGTGGTTGTACCGTTTTGTGCACAGTCCAGTACTTTGGATGTACTCATCAGCTTTGTATATTTAAAGGAATACATATTCAGACAAAAAGCTGCTGTATCATTTAGCCCAATTATGTATACAGCGGAAGGTCATTGCTGCACTGGTCACAGTTGATTGATAATTCAAGTGCTACGCTTGGGGTGAGGTGCCTTCATGTGTCAGATGTATGGTGACGGGATAATTCTTTAATGGAATGATTCTTTCAGCGATGTAAATATATGGAGAATGGATGAAGAATCTGTGATCCTCATATGCACATTCCTTTTATCGTTCAAGTAGCAAGTTAATGCAGTGTACACGTCAACTTAATACATCCATTATTTTACAAATTTCCAGCTTCAGCGATTCTTTGATTTTCCAGGAAGTTAATGCTGACTGTATAGTTCACTTTTGAATAAGGAACTGTGATCCTGAACTACCAGAAGAGGAGAACCACCAGGATCAAATCCGGGTCTCTGGTGCTGTAAGGCAGTAGGTCTACCACTATGCCACTGTGCCGCCCAAATATATTTCCTGATATTTCAGGATATTTCCTGAATTAGAAAATATTAGATAGAGGGAATGGATGGACAAACTTGGATTGTTTTTGGTGGAGCATTAGATGTTGGCGGCCAACCTGAAAGAAGTTTATTAAATAATGAGATGCATTGATAGGGTAGCCAGTCAGAGTCATTTCTTCTCAGGATAGAAATGTCAATTACTAGACAGCATTGGTTTAAGCTGAAATGGGAAATGCTTAAAAGAGATTGATGATGGAAGTTAATTTTTTCATAGCGAGTGTAGGTGCCTGGAATGTTATTGTTGGTGCCCATCCATCTGTGAGAGATGATGGTGTGGCTTTGACGTTGTCCTGCTTCGAGAGGGGAATGTTTTATCCGTGGTTGCATTTCCTATTGCAGCTGACTTGGCCTATCCTTGAGTGGCAGCCTCTCACACAGCTTTCACAGGTGAAGTGTCTCTGGCCATTGGATTGGGGAGTGTGATGATGCTGTGGCTGTTGACCACTTTGCGGCATTGGTGCTTGGCCTTTGTGGTGTTGGTGCTTGGTCTTTGTGGCGTTGACGCTTGAGCCACATGCTGCAATGGTGCATCAAACCCGCCTGGAGATCCTTTATCCACCACACCCAGTCCTTTGCAGCTACTTCCCAGTTGTCAGTGCCAATGTTAAATTATGTCATATCTCTTTTAATCATATCCTTGTAGCAAAGCTTCGGTTTTCCTCTTGGCCTCAATGCATTGGCAAAATCCCCGCATAACACATCTTTGGGTATGCATATTTTTCCGCTGTCTTCATCGCATCCTGGGAGTTTCTTGGCAAGATAAAAATCACCAATGAATCTGACCGACATCCCTGTAATACTCAAGCAGAAGCCTCTCGGCTGGCTTGGACACATACACAGAATGGAAATTGGATGCCTGGAATGTGCAGCCAGGGGGAAATGGAGGAAGTAGATACAATAGCAATGTTTAAGAAGCATTGCAATAAACACATGAGCATACAGTGATATGAGTGATATGTGAGTTGTGCAGGCAGATGGAATTAGTTTATTTCCTCAAACATGGTTGCTGCAGGAATGGTTGAGCAAAGCGTTTGCTGCTATGCTGTCCTATTCTATGTTCTTTGTGGTGTATATATGTGAGGGTATGCTCATTTTACTTTTTGCTGTTGTCGATATTCACTGTTTGGAATCATTTGTTCATCATGATTCTTCAAACATGTGATTGGAACAGGGAGCAGAAGTCAATGCTCCACTTACTGAATGACTCCAACACAAGTAGTTGCTCCAGTTTTCAGCATCTGCAGTTCTTTGCATTTCTGTTTCCTGAGGCGTGTTCCTGTGCAGGACACCATGATTTTGTATCCCCTATTTTCCCTGCAATATAACTAATAGGGACTAAGATGTACCCTGCAGATGTAACAGTGTAATATCAGTTCCTGGAGTTCAAGGTTCCATGCCAGGTTATAGAGGGTAAAATCGAATGTAAAATAGTCCAAAGCAGAAACATTGCAGCAAACTAGTTCATGTAATGGCAGGATTACACAAAGGTAAAAATTCAGCCTTGCATTCGGTGTTGCCTTCTGACAGCTCCACCTCTCCTTCATCTCAGTGAACCCAGAGTGACTGCTCCACAACCACCACATCGTTATTCTGTAATCATTTGACAGGCACAGTTTCTCTGCAATACATTGACTGAGTACCCTACAGACTTCATACGCAAGCATTCATGCAATCCAGCCAAGCAGTGATAATGCTTAATCACCGTAAAAAAAAAATTGCTGAAGGGGCTAAGCAGGTCGAGCAGCTTCTGGGGAGGTGGATGGGGGCGGGGGGGGTGTCGACATTTCGAATTGAAGTTGATGCAAGTTCTCAACTCGAAATGTTAACATTTTATTCTTCCCCCACAGATGCTGCTTGACCCATCTAGTTCTTCCTGCAGTTTGTTTTTTGCTCCAGATTCCAGCATCTGCAATCTCATTTTAAACAGAGCATTTGACTGAGTCGCAGCCATGACACAATCTGGTTGTTTACCAGACAATAGGAGCATTCCAAAGCTTCGTAGTCCTCAGTATTTCAAACCTAGGAGAGTGCAGTTACATATAATCATAAAAAGCTGGAGAAACTCAGCGGGTGCAGCAGCATCTAAGGAACGAGGGAGATAGGCGACGTTTCGCGTCTGAAGAAGGGCCTCGACCCGAAACGTCGCCTATCTCCTTCGCTCCTTAGATGCTGCTGCACCCGCTGAGTTTCTCCAGCTTTTTTTGTAACCCTCGATTCTCCAGCATCAGCAGTTCCTTCTTTAATACATATAATCATAGTTTGTTACTTGGCATAGTTGAAAGTAATGGCATTTTGATTCAGCACAACCTCTCTGGAATGCATGTAATCATGTATGTGAAATTCTGGTGCCATCATTTGGAGGAGGATTCAGATACTTTTCAATCCACCTTTTGTTCACCAGGTAACATAGTGGACAGTAAATCTTTTGATTTCTGCTGCGGTATATTTATTACTAGGTCACAAAAGAAGCCTGCTCACTCTCATCTTTTTTGATTTTCCTGATCTTGCTGTTAGCAGATACATTGTAGAGTCATTGAGCGATACAGCATGGAAACACACCCTTCAGCCCACAAAGTCTGCACCCATCATCAACAACCTATTCATACCAGTCCTATATCTAATAATCTCTACATATTCTCATCAACTCCACCCAGATCCTACCACTTGCCTACATACTGGGATCAATTTGCAGCAGCCAATGAACGTACCGACCTACATGTTTTTGGGATGTGGGAGGGAGCTGCCATATCCCGATGAAATCCCTGCTGTCACAGGGAGAATGTGCAAAATTCCACGCAGACCGCATCCGAAGCCAGGATTAAACCCGGATCTCTCGCGCTGTGAGGAAGTGACTCTACCAGCTTTGTTACTTACTAAGTCCGCTCAGCTTTATAGAGATTTCAAACTGTAACATCAATGGGCTGTCCCACTGTGGTGACCTAATCCGCGAGTTAAGAAGAGTGTCTTCGACCTTCAAGCTCGAGGGCACACACCTGGAAAACCTCGAGCTGGATTGACCGTCTCCCAGAGTTTGGGGGGGGGGGGGGGGTGGAGAGAAGTAGAGAGAGGGGGAGAGAAGGGGAGAGAAGAAGAGAGAAAGGGTGAGAAGGGGAGAGAAGGAGAGAGGGGGGGGGGGAGAAGGGGGGGTAGAAGTGGGGGGATAAGGAGTGGAGGCCCTTTTAGGAAGTATAATAAGTTCAGCGGGCATTTTGCCTACTGGTCGGTTTTTCTGGGTCCTGAAAACTCCAATGAGCCAATCAAAATGCCTGGTCAGCGAAGGAGATTGCCTACGACTGCCCTCGACTGCCTGTAACTAAATAGCAACCCCACTCCACTGCACTACAAGTGAAAAAGAACCACGCCGACCAAATTTTACTCACGGAAAAATTTTAAACATGCAGAAAATTTTTCCGCGACCTACCTGAGGATGAAGGAGAGTTCCAGTGACCTCATAGGACCTCCTAGGATCACGTGTCAACCATGCTGTGAGTTTGAGTCGAGGGCAAACTCTTCTAAACTAGCAGATTAGGTTGCGCCATGGGACAGCCCCTTAACTGAAGACATACTAACTGGCTTCTATATTTTTGCCATGTAACAAAACTTGAAATTGTTAAAATTACAACACTTTGGGAGTGAAGAAAGCTTGCCCTCAGAGAGTCATTTTCTTAAAAATTGATGCCAATTTGACCAATAAAATTAACAATGAACACAACTGTGATATCTTATTTTTTGTTCTTAAATCAATGATTACCCACGAAGAAAATTTAGAAAGAATCTCAAAATCAGTCTCCATTTGGAATTTGTAAACAGATCACAATTGTACTTTTACATGCTATTTTATTCCTTCATTGAAATTCATGATATTCAGTGGCCTTTGACCTGGTCATTTCATCATATTGTATAATGAATACAAGTGTATAGTACTGAATGTATGTGGAGTACATAGATGTCCACTGGATGGTGCGATACATGGCAGCCTCGCCAACAGTCAACAGCCTGTCTCGTCCCTTTCTTCTACTGTTGTTTTTAGTCTGTTTTTACTTGTATATTTTAGTGTATCTTTAGTTTTTGTATTATATTGGGTGGAGAGGGGTTGGGGGAAACTTTTTTTTATCTCTTCCCTCAACGGAGATGCAACTTTTTCCGTATCGTATCTCCGTCCACACTGAGATCGTGGAGCTGGCAGTCCCTTTGTTCGGGATCGACTTTGGGAACCCCAACCGCGGGAGCTTCGACCACCCTGATCGTGGGAGCCTCGATCGCCCCGATGCAGTGGCTTCGATCGCCGACTGCAGGAGCTTCGATCACCTGCACTGCGAATGTTTTGATTGCCCCGGCCACAGGAGAAAAGGAGGAAAGAAGGTAAAGGTTATTCACCTTCCATCACAGTAGGGAATGTGAGGACACCAAAAAACAAGATGGACGTGCCGCCTGCACTGGTGAGGACTCGGACGGAATGCCGTGAGTGCAGTGATCTCAGTATTGGATGGCTTTCTGACTGCTCAGGCGGGCAGGGACTGCAGAGAGAGTGACAGCGGTCGGTACAACTCTGGTCACATCACGATGAAGGACCGTGTGTGTGGCCCGGACATTGAACTGATGGCTGTGGGTCTCCACTCAATGCTGTGTGCTTTGCAGATTCTCACACGCCGCTGTGGTGGCTATGTTTAATCTTTATGTAGTTATGTATCTTGTTGCTTTTTTTTCTTTGACCGTATGGTAAATCAAATTTCACTGACAATACATGAAACACTAAAGGACCATTGAACCATTGAGTATCAACCAGTCATTCCACTGATGATTGGTCTACACCTTTGCTTAACAGAGGGATCTTGTAGTGCAAGTCTATAGCTCCCCAAAGTGGTTATACAGATGGATTGTTTTTTTTTGTTGTAGATTGTTGCAGAACTTCAGTTCCTTGATTTACCAGAAAGTTAATGCCGACTCTATAGTTCAATGGTGAATGAAGGACACTTGCAGACCTGAGCTGCCAGAAGAGAAGAGATAATCAGGCTATGTGTGAGGGATTTGCCCGAAGTTTTGCATTGCAGGAAACATGGGGATATTTTGGAGAAGGTGCTGAAGATGTTCACCAGGTTGTTACCTGGACAAGAGAGTATCAGCTAGAAGGAGACATTTTGGTTTTGTGGCCTAAAATAAACTTTATGCAGAATAAAAATTATGTACTAAACAAAAACTGCAAAAAACACTTCAAACATTAGCGCCTTCACCAGAACAAACAAACAAACACAGACTTATCCCTGGGCAGAGGATTCTAAACTATAGAACCCCCCCCCTCCCCCACACTGGGTCCCCCTTTGTTCTCCCAACGTCCCACATGATGGTCCCCCCACGCCGGGTCCCCATTGTTCTTCACAGACATTGTGGTCCAAATCATCTCTTCCTGTGGAGTACAGTTTTATGCTCTTTGTACTCCCATTTAGTTGCATATCAATGCAATCAGATGTTGGGTTGAGAACATAGTGGGTGTCCGATATTCTCAAATTTAGCTGCATGGACCAAAGTTCAATTTCTACCTGAGCGTGCTGTCAGCAAAGACTGAAATATTTAATAGAATGAATATTTAAGTGAATACTTAAATTTCAACTATGCAATGCATTTCAGAAGTGGAACAGGCCATTATTAATATTAATGTGAGTAGACATAATATTATCCAGCCTGTTGGAAGTGCTATGTTTCGATTTGCTGAAAATAGCCAGAATTGAAAGCAATGTCTATGTGTAATGCAAATATGAAATAAACTTACTTTGAAAACAAGATTATTCTACACCAGATATGAGGAGCATTTCTTGCCCCCTTATTTACCTAATTAAGAACATAAGAAATAGTATTAGGATCAGGCCAAATAAACCATTGAATCTAAGGATGGGCCATAGAGGGCGAAGAATTTTGGAGAAAGTTCAGAACTCTCTTTGCGTGCACATATCTGGAATAAGTTCAAAGGCCCAAGAGCATTGTTGAATTTTCAGGAATGAGGCAGACAAAGTGGAGGAAATATCCAAGGGGAATCTGTTAGGAAACAGCAATCATAAAATTATTAAATAGTTATCTAAAAGGATATGTTTTTTTTTTGTATTAAAAAACAAACACTATTTGAAGAAGGGCCAGTTTCAGAGGGATGAAACTGACTTAGCCTGGGTCACCTGGAATCAAAAAATGGCAGGCAAGTTGAACAATGGTTGCACTAGAAGGAGGAAATAGTTCAGGATAGTTTGGGTGCACATCCATCAGGAAAAAAAGTAGGGCAATTAAAGAAAATGTTCCCCAATTAATCAAAGAAATAGGATGTAAGATATAGGAGAAAGAAAGTCATACAATAACAGTTATCAGACCTGTTCTTCAAGAGTGAGGTAAAAAACAAATAATTTGATGAAGCAAAGGAAGGGTTTGAGAAAAGATTGGTGGTAACCATGAACAGACAAATACCTTCCTTTGTAATCCCACCCAGATTGGATTCTTTCAAAGTTGTAAGGGTGGAAATTGTGGCAGTGGCTTTATTTTTCCAAACATCCGTAGATTTAGTGTGGTGCCTATGTCATGGAAAATTGTGAATTACGAACTCCGTAAAACACTAAGCTGTAAGGTGAGTTAGAGATTTTTACCAGGATGTTGCCAGGATTTGAGAGTATTAGCTATAAAACTTTGGACAAACTTGGATTGTTTTCTCTGAAGCCTCAAAGAGTGAGGGGCAACCTGATAGAAGTGCATAAAATGGAAATGGAATAATGGAGGCAGATTCTGGCATGCAGTTCAACAGATGACTGGATAGGAACTTGAAAGAAATCATATTGCTGGGACAATGGAGAGTGGACCAGAGGGTAGGAATTGGGACTTGATGGATTTCTTTCTGAAGAGGTGGAATTAACTTTGTGGGTCAAATAAGCTCCATCTTTGCTTGAATGTGTCTGTGATTCAATATTTCTGAGCTGAAATTTCCATATTCTCTGGTTCTTTTTGCATGCAAAAAGATATCGTTCTCAGTCTTGAATACACTTTATGACTGAGCATCCATACCCATTTTCCATATGAGGAAATGTTTCACTACCCCACTTCTGAACGGGTCATGCTTTTTCTATGTCCTGTGGTGTTAGAATTTGCAGCTGGAGGAAACATCCCCTCATCATCCAGTCCGCTGATCCCTCAGAAACCTGTAAGTTCACTCTAAAGGGCCTGTCCCACTTACGCGACCTTGGCTCGCAAATTTCGCGACCTCATGGTCGCTTGAGGCGCACGGGCACAGTATGTCCGAGCGGTATGTTCCCACTTAGAAGCGCGGAGGGGTATGGAGTTGTACGGGGCTGGTCCGGACTTCGCGCGGGGCTCCGAAATTCTTGCAGAGACCGAAATCTTCGTGCACCAACAGTTGGCCCGCATACGCACGCAGGAGCATTGCGGTCGTACACAGCGTCTTGACGTCGTACGCGGTGTCTTGACGGTGTACGCAGCGTCTTGATGGCGTTACTTGGTAGGATTTACCAGCATTTACCTGCTTAATGACGGAAAGTCAAGAACCCCTTCTACCTACAGTGACAATACTTTAAGTACCCACATCATATTCTATCTGTAACTTGCATCTATGTGTTCCCTTCTGAACCCAAGATACAAGCTGTTCAAAAAGTGCAAAATACTTCACAGTGTCTGTTGAAAGGAAAAGCAGTGTACTTGTTGACCATCCTTGTGCTATCCCCACCAGATGCTTTTATCTGTTTGCTATTTCTCAGCAGCCTCCCCACAGCACTGCAGTTAAGCTTCTGGGTACTTGTGCTTGATTAGTGGTTACAACATGCTGACAGAGGGGATCACAATCATAAGATCCTAAGTGATAGGAGCAGAATTAGGCCATTCAGCCCATCGTCTACTCTGCCATTCAATCATGGCTGATCGATTTCTCCCTCCTAACCCGATTCTCATAAACAATTCTCGGCCTAATTGGCTTTGCTCTGGACACTTTCATTGTAATCTTGCAACCCATGAGCAGTGTAGGGGAGACAGTGATGGGCGGGTGACCACTGTTATCCTGAGAGTGGTCAGCTGATTTCACACCCTGTGTCCTGGTCATCACTTTGGCATGCTGGTCCAACATGTAGATTATCACTTATCTGGAGAAGAGCTTGCTACAAAACGTCACTGCTATGAATTTCATGGCAAAAGCTGATGTCAACAATCTGAACTTGGTGACCTTTGGTGGCAGAAGCAATGAACTGTAGATGCTAATTTACAAAAATAAAGATACAATGTGCAAGAGTAACTCAGCCGATCAAGCTGCATCTCTGGAGGACATGGATAGGTGTTGTTTTGGGCCGCGTCTCTTGTTCATAAGATGGGTCCAAACCCGAAACATCATCTATCCATGTTCTCCATAGATGCTGCCTGAACCCCTGAGTTACTCCAGCACTTTGTGTCAACCTTTCATGACAGTAAGTCAGATATCCATTGGGTGGATCTACCCTCTGATGCTGCACCATTGTTTCATTGATAATGAGTTGGGCACTATCTCGACTCTGGAAATATTTGGTTGAAAGATCCTTGCTCCTAAGTATTTTGGACAGATTGGATTATGCCCCAGGAACTTCATGAGTATATTCACCAGAGCCTGAGAACCAGGTGACCCCTCATTGACCCAAACTGAGTCCCCTGGGGAGCTAACCCATGGACTGCCCTTGGACCTAACCTGGGTCCAGATCACAAAATGCTCACGTCTGGCAGCAGAATTCCAGCATTTCAAGTGGTGAATACAAACATCAAATACAGAGGCACTGAGCCTTCTTTAATCCCTTTTAAATCCCATTGGCTCAACTGTATCACATTTATTTCCAAACAAGGGATAATTTTTATTATTTGTGAATCTTGTCGTTCCTGCTACTATTTTAGAGATTGCAATTCAAGTCATACTGTGTGGAAACAGACCTGTCAGCCCAACTTCTCCACACCGACCAACCTGTCTCATCAACACTATTCCCACCTGCCTGTATTTGGCCCATATCCCTTTAAACTTGTCCTATCCAATGTACTTGTCTAAATATTTCTTTAATGTTGCAATAGTACCAGTCTCAACCACCTCCTCTGGCAGCATGTTCCATACACCCAGCACCATTTGTATGAAAAGGATACTTCTCAGGTTCTTATTAAATCTTTCTCTGGCCAGGGGACTCTACCTGATCTATTTCACTCATGATTTTGTACACCTCTATAAGATCATCCCTCATCCTCCTCCAAGGAATAACGTCATTTGCCTGCTCAACCTCTTCCCATCACTCAGTCCAATGTCAAGCCAACTTCCTCGTAAATGTTCTCTGTACCCCTTCCATCTTACACCATCATTCCGATAAAATGGTGCCAAGAACTGAACATAATACGCTAAATGCGGCCTCACAAATGTCATGTATAACTGCAACATGACCTTCCAAGTAGTAATTTAAAATAGTGTGTGATCCAGTTAAATTGTAAAAGCCAATGACTCACTTGGCAATCAGGAAGCAATTGCCATCATATGTGGCTAAACATTAGAATTAGTTCAGATTATAAATGTTAGTTCAGCATGGATGAAGAATTATTCAATAAATCTTGCTGAAGATGAAGGGAAATTTTTAACTAGGTTCATCGGCCACTTTCCAACAACCTCCATTCTATCCGATGCAGTCAAGAGGAGTTCTTTGGAATTTTCACCTCTGCAGCATTTCAGAGATTCAATCCAGACTTCATTAATGGCATTTCAGCCACCCATGCTTGTATTTTTAGCTAGCTCATACATTGGTGAAGTCATCCATTAGATTACAAATTGCTCACTTTTTTTGCTAATGCAGGGTAGATAGGCTGCATATAAATCAGTCTAATTCATTTTTGGTTATACTGTCAACAAAATTGGAGTGAGGATCCCTTAATGGGGGCAGAAGTGTGTGATGGGTAAGATCTCAATAGTATATTACAGTTAAAAATAATTAATTGTTTATGGCAAGCTATCGCATTAACGATGCACACAGGGCTACAATGTACAGCTCATGAAACAGCAGGGTTGCAAATGGAATCTGTCCTTTTCCAGTCTTTTAAAGTATTGGCATATGATTTGAATGAAGCCCCCAAAGTCTTTTGTTTCCCTTCATGCTTACTTATGCTCGTGCAGAGGCTGAAAATACAACTGACAATAATGTCGCCAGATGAGCAATGGTGCAATCGGAAAGGAAGTTAAATTAAGGCTGAGCCACAGAATGATGAGGTGCTCAATCACTTATCGGTCCTCTTTGCACAGCACCACATCTAATCATTAAATGAAAGATGATTACATTACGTGTTTACGACCTGCTGATTAGTCTGGATGCTCTTCCTTCAATCTCTGTTTATACTCAATTACTCTTTTAGCTGTTATGATTATAAAAAGTCCAGCAATTTCTGTGCACAATGTAGACAAGTCCAGCTGCACACAGCCAAACTCTACTTTCATTTCATTAACCTGCATGCCATGTAGGTTGACCAGCACAGTACATGTCACAAAAATGTCATTTCTGCATATTTAGTTGCTACATTTATCAGCAGGCTGCTGGGAAAACACAGATAAGCAGTTTTAATGAACTGTGTGAAAAGAGTCATTCGTCCCTGAGCTTACTTTGCACATGTATTGAATAAAATGCTCCTCTTCTCTTTGAAAATCTTGGCAAATAAACATGTCTCACTTTTCCCCTTTTCATCTCTTAAGGACTCACTTTATATGCAGGAGAGCTCACTGAGAAAAATGCTTCAGCATCATATTTAGAATAATATGCAGTTATTTAGGATACAAACACCACCTTGAATTGTTAAGTTAATTGCACATAGCTACATGGAAAGGTTATACATACATGTACAATTTCCCATACCCAAACCAAATAAGACCAACCTTGCAATGCATTTCTAAACAATAATTACTGTATTTTCCCCTTCCGCAATTTCCATAAATAATTATTTAATATTTATGCAGATCGGCTGAATGCTTGGCGAGAAAGCTATTGACAATGAGAATCAATAGGAAGAAGCAACACTATAATCACCAATCAGCTTTTATATTGATGAAAAAACATTGAGCATTGATAGGCTAAGATGGAGAGAAGCAGGAAATAGAAGTGTTTCTTTTTCAATGGACCAGATATGGTTCGATGTCAGGACTACCTTCTTCCCAACAACCATCACACTCTTGAACACTGCAAAACCAATTAAATATCTAACCACAAAGTGTTTAGGATCATAGGTTCATAGTTTGTAAATTCCAGGAACGGAATTAGGCCATTCAGTTAATTAAGTCTATTCCGCCGTTCATCATGGTTGATTTATATTTCCCTCTCAACACAATTCTCCTGCCTTCTCGCCATAACCCCTGACACCCATACTAATAACTAACCCTATGGTTAAACAAAGGACTTCAGATTTTCTTTGCACTGATACTGTTTTGTAATTTATTTAACTTTTTTTTGTTTATTCTGCTATCTCTTAGTACTTTGTTTACAAACCTGTTATGCTGCTGTCAGTAAGAATTTAATTGTTCCATTTTTAAGTACAAATGACAATGAAACACTCTTGACTTGACTCTCTTGAATCTTGACTCTTGAGTTGCAAGCTTAGTTCAGGAAAATATGGAATGGTAACATTACAAAATGTATTCTTCAGTCTGTCAGTGCGGGCTCGTAAGAAAGTACAACTCAGCCCTCCCTGATTGAAATATGTCTTTCTTCAGGGACACTAAATATCCTAAGAGTGTGGATATTTCCAAGAGATGCAAATCCAAACTCTCTTAACTTTCAAATGTTGCTTAAAATATCAGGATAACTAAAAATATATATATGCTTTCCCTGAAGTTTGTTGAGGTTTATGCCAGCTCTCCATGATAACATGGTACCTCTTGATGCTGCATCACTAACATGTTTGGCAAGTCCATTCTTATTGTGTTTTCCTATCTAATCTTTCCAAAGATTTTACGTTCATGTTTTGTATGAGTTCTCAAGACTTAAGACAAGGGTTATACATCCTATAGAAAGGACAGGCAGGTGGGCAGAGGAGGGGGGGGGGGGGGGGGGGGGTAGCTCTTCTGGTGAGGAATGGAATTCAGTCCCTTGCGAAGACATAGGGACTGATGAGGTAGAGTCACTGTGGATTGAGTTGAGGAATTGTAAAGGCAAGAAGACACTAATTGGTGTTATCTACAGACCCCCAAATAGTAGCCCGGATGTAGGGTGTAAGTTGCAGCAGGAGTTAAAACTGGCATGCAACAAAGGTCATGCCACTGTGGTGATGGGGGATTTCAATATGCAGGTAGACTGGGAAAATCAGGTTGGTTCAGGACCCTAAGAAAGAGAGTTTGTAGAATGCCTCTGAGATGGATTCTTAGAGCAGCTTGTAATGGAGCCGACCAGAGAAAACGCAATTCTGGATTTAGTGTTGTCTAATAAACCAGGTTTGATAAGAAAACTCGAGGTCAAGGAACCGCTTGGAGGTTGTGATCATAATATGATTAGTTTTAATCTGCAATTTGAGAAGGAGAAGATTAAATTGGAAGTGACAGTGATGCATTTGAACAAAGGGGATTATGAAGGCAGGAGAGGGGAGACTGGAAAGGGAGCCTAGCAGGAATGACGGTGGAACAGCAATGGCAGGAATTTCTGGGCATAATCCGGAAGACGCAGGATCATTTCATTCCAAAAAGGAAGAAAGTTTCCAAGGGGAGTAGGGGGCAACCGTGGCTGACAAGGGAAGTTAGGGATAGAATAAAACTAAAAGAAAAGTTGTATAACACAGCAAGGAGTAGCCGGAAACCAGAGGATTGGGAAACTTTCATAGGATAACAGAAGGAAACAAATGGGCAATGCGGGCTGGAAAGATGAAGTACGAGGGGAAGCTGGCCAGGAATATAAAGAATAATATAAAAGCTTATTTAGCTATGTAAAGGGAAAAAGAATAACAAAGTCAAATGTGGGTCCCTTGATGGCAGACACAGGTGAAATTATCATGGGGAACAAGGAAATGGCAGAAGAGTTGAACAGGTACTTCGGATCTGTCTTCACTAAGGAAGACACAGACAATCTCCCAGAAGTACTAGAGGAAAGAGGATCTAAGGGGGTCAAGGAACTGAAATAAATTTTAATTAGGCGAGAAATAGTATTGGGGAGGCTAATGGGACTGAAGGATGATAAATCCCCTGGGCCTGATGGTCTGCATCCCAGGGTCCTCAGAAACAGTGGACGCATTGGTGATCATTTTCCAATGTTCAATAGATTCAGGATCAGTTCCTGTGGATTGGAGGATAGCTAATGTTATTCCACTTTTCAAGAATGGAGTGAGAGAGAAAACGGGGAATTACAGGTAGACAAATGTGCTGGAGAAACTCAGCGGGTGCAGCAGCATCTCTGGAGCGAAGGAAATAGGTAACGTTTCGGGCTGAAACCTTTCTTCAGACTGATGGGCATCAGTCCAGCACTTTTGTCTACCGTCGGGGAATTACGGACCAGTTAGCCTGACTTTGGTGGTGGGAAAGATGCTGGAGTCAATTATTAAAGAGGTAATAATGGGGCATTTTGATAGCAGTAAAAGGATTAGTGCAAGTCAGCATGGATTTATGAAAGGAAAATCATACTTGACTAATCTTATGGAATTTTTCGAAATTGACAAGTAAAATGGATGAAGGGGAGCCAGTGGATATAGTGTATCTAGACTTTCAGAAAGCCTTTGATAGAGGGAATTAGGAGCAACACTAACAGGTTTGCTGATGACACAAAGCTGGGTGGCAGTGTGTACTGTGAAGAGGATGCTAGCAGGTTGCAGGGTGACCTGGACAGATTGAGTGAGTGGGCAGATGCAGGCAGATGCAGTATAATATAGATAAATGTGAGGTTATCCACTTAGGTGGCAAAAACAAGGGGGCAGATTATTATCTCAATGGGGTTAGGTTAGGTAAGGGGGGGGGGGTACAGCGAGACCTGGGTGTCCTTGTACAACGGTCACTGAAAGTTGGCATGCAGGTACAGCAGGCAGTGAAGAAAGCTAATGGAATGTTGGCCTTCATAACAAGAGGATTTCAGTATAGGTTCTTCTGCAGTTGTATAGGGCTGGTGAGACCACATCTGGAGTATTGTGTACAGTTTTGTTCTCCTAATTTGAGGAAGGACATCATTGTGATTGAGGCAGTGCAGTGTAGGTTCACGAGATTGATCCCTGGGATGGCGGGACTGTCATATGAGGAAAGATTGAAAAGACTATGCTTATATTCACTGGAGTTTAGAAGGATGAGGGGGTATCATATAGAAACATATAAAATTATAAAAGGACTGGACAAGCTAGATGCTGGAAAAATGTTCCCAATGTAGGGCGAGTCCAGAACCAGGGGCCACAGTCTTAGAATAAAGGGGAGGTCATTTAAGACTGAGGTGAGAAAACACTTTTTCACCCAGAGAGTTTTGAATTTGTGGAATTATTTGCCACAGAGGGCAGTGGAGGCCAAATCACTGGATGGATTTAAGAGAGAGTTAGATGGATGTCTAGGGGCTAGTGTAATCAAAAGATATGGGGAGAAGGCAGGCACGGGCTATTGATTGGGGACGATCAGCCATGATCTCAATGAATGGTGGTGCTGGTTCGAAGGACCAAATGGTCTCCTTGTGCACCTATTTTTCTATGTTAAACATAGTACTCAAAAAGTCCAAATTAGTACTCAGCCAAAGAACCTATCTGAGATTGTATTTCTGATCTTTGCATGTTAACTAATGTGGCCAGAAATTATATGAATGTTACACTCATGTTACACTCTGATAGAAGAGCTTAATTTCTTCAGCTCAGTGACGGGTAAACACTTCAACTGCAAGTTCAGGTTTAAGTGTATAGTCATCTACAGGACCTCTACCACCCATTTCTTGCACTTTCAAAGCAAGGAAAAAAAGATAATTACAAAAAAATAAATCTTCAATTAACAACAGTGGCATTGGTCCAACATACAGTAAAGCTTGGTTGGAAGGATGTTGCTTTTTTTTATTTTAATTTCAGATCCATAATCTTAGCATCACTACACTTAGAGGTGGCTCATGGGTGGTAGGTGTTTTTGTGTGGGTGGTTGGAGGTAAAGGAAATTCACTTAAGTAAGCCTTTACTGGGAAACTGCCCCAATCATTACAGCACATTTTCGCTTATCACAGTGGACGGCATGGTGGCACAGTGGTAGAATTGCTGCCTTACAGCGCCAGAGACTCGGGTTGATGGTCTGCATCCCAGGGTCCTCAGAAACAGTGGACGCTGAGTGCTGCTGTACCGAGTTTGTACGTTCTCCCCGTGACCTGCATGGATTTTCTCCGAGATATTCGGTTTCCTCCCACACTCCAAAGATATACAGGTTTGCAGGTTAATTGGCTTGGGATATATGTAAATTGTACCCTAGTGCGTGTACGATAGTGTTAATATGCGGGGGTTGCTGGTTGGCGAGGATTTGGTGTGGAAGGGCCTGTTCCGTGCTGTATCACTAAACTAAACTAATCCCACATTTAAGCCGAAAACATCTGCAGAGAATTAAAGTCAATGCCAAAACTATTGGTGAGATACTATATGTAGAATGTATGCCGTGTTTCAAAGAATATCCAAACTATTTTGTTGCTCATCCGCTTTGGATACCACAGTATATTTTTCATGGTGTTTGGCTTTCCGCCAGGACAACAGATTAAAAACTCAAACTTGTTTACACCTTTCCCTGAACAGATTAGATAATGGGGATCATTTTTACACAAATGAAACAAATTTCTTCAGGTGAATGACACATCTCAGTACAATCGCTGTTTATGTTAAGTAAAGAAGTTTCAGATACATTAACTGCTTTTTATTGCAGACAAATGCAGATTAATTCAAAATTATGTTACCTTTATTAATATTCTTTTCATCCTGTTTTGATTAGGTGAGCAATCAAATTCTAATTTAATGAACAAATAACTAACAAGTATAAATCAACAGATATTACAAATTAAACATATTAGTAAAATGATATACCCACAAAACTTTATAGGTGACAGGACAAAGACTTTTCACCAGAATCTCAGTTCTCAATCAAAAGGCATCAGTCTGAACAAATAACTTTGTTTCTCACCACCGATGCTGCATGACCTGCTGAATATACCTTGCATTTTTGTTTATTGTTTCAGATTCCCAGGCACCTGCAGTATTTTGCTTTTTCAAGTATTTAAAGTAGACTAATATTTCCTGATCTCTTCTTTTTTTCAGGCATGACATTGGTTGAATGACAATCCCCAACCATGAACAGCTAAAGTAGGTGAGGATAGCGTAGTGAAATAGGTAGAGAGTTTTATTCAAAAACAGGAAATGCTGGAACAACTTAGTGTATCAGGCAGCATCCAAATGAAAAGAAGTAGTAAAATGTTCAGGTCTGAGCCCTTTTATCAGAACGGAGAAAAGAGAGAACGTACCGAGATTGTCCATTCTCTTGTGACCCCGTGGGTTTTCTCTGGTTTCCTCTCACACTCCGAAGACATGCAGGTTTGTAAGTTAATTGGCTTGGGTAAGTCGTAAAATTGTCCCTAGTATATGTAGGTTGGTGTAAGGGGTGATTGTTGGTTGGCGTGGATTTGGTGGGCCGAAGGGCCTGTTTCTGCGCTGTATCGCTGAAGTAAAGTCTAACGAAAAGTTCAAGTTCTTGTTCACTTTTATTGTCACTTAACCAACTAAGGTACAGTGAAGTTTGAGTTACCATACAGCCATACTAAGTGAAAAGCAACATACACACAGCCACATAAAATAAAATTTAACATAAACATCCACCACAGTGGAATCCACATTTCTCACTGTGATGGAAGGCAATAAAATTCAGTCATCTCCATCCTTTGTTCACCCATGGTCGGAGCCTTTGAAACCTCTACGCTTGCCGCTACCGACGGTCCGATGCTCACGCCCTCTTGTCGGGATGATCAAAACTTTGGCGTAAGGTTGGATCAGAACACTCCACATGGAGCTCCCGATGTTAAAATCCGCGCCATGTCCACGGCTTGAAGCTCCGGGCCGGTCTCCAGGAAAGGCCGCACCACTCCACGTTGTAGGCCGCGGGGGGGACGGGTATGGAGATGCTACACAGAGAAAAATCGCATCTCCGTCGTGGTAAGTGACTGAAAAAGGTTTCCCCCGATACCCCCCACCTCCCCACACCCCACATAAAACAAACCAAGAAATATTAAATCATACTTTTAAAATATACTTAAAATAATAAAAAATAGAGAAGGGACTGACAGACTGCTGGCGAGGCAGCCACTGCGGTGGCCCCACCCGATGGAACAAGATAGACACGTTTTCTTTAGACTTTATTTTAGAGACACAGTGCAGAAACAGGGCCTTTTCTGCATGCTACTCTAGGAAGCAGAGAAGATGGGAAGGAAATTGGATGGAATACAGAGAACTTCTTTGATATGGTAAAATGATATGGCAGTCAAAAGGCAGGTATGCTCCTTTAAACGTGTAGCTCATGCTGTAACGTTTGAGTGATGATGAGCCCAGAATATGCAAATGGAAAGAAAAAAGTGAGAAATGGCAGGCAAAAATGGTCAGTCTGGATATAAACAAAAAGAGCAAATTATCTAAAGTTTAAATCTCGATAAAGAGTTCTGCAGGCTGCCTTGCCCCCAGATAGAAGAATTGATGTTCCTTGAGTTTACACTGGGTCTTGTTTTAAGAGGCCACATATACATTTCCAAATGGGAAAGGCCTGGGGTAAAATGATTGGATGCCGGGGGCACAGAATCAGTGTTGCAGATTTAGAGCAATTGTTGCACGATGCAATCGCCAAAAATATATTTGTTTTTTCTCGTGCAAAGGAGGTCACACTGTTACCGCCAAATGCAGTCAGTCAGATTGAAAGAGAAGCATGTGCATCAAATCTGAAAGGGTCCTGGCCCAAAATATCACCTGTCTATTCCCTCCCTGAATGCTGCCTGAGTTCCTCCAGCAATTTGTTTTTTTCCTGAAGATTACAGCATCTGCTGTCTCTTGTGTCTGCAAATGCATCATTTTCATACTTGGAAAGACTTTAATGTTTTTCGTTTAAAACATGTAAATTATGTTTCCCAAATCACCGTCCTATCAGCTAAACAAGTCAGAGACAAGACCTTCTCCTGGTAAAATGTGACGAACAATCCTCACTTAGTCTGCAGTCTTATCAACACTGCCACTCACCGAAGAAAGCATCTTACTTGCAGCCTCCTGCATGGCCAGAAGCAAAACCTTTTTAGCCATGTGACTTTCTGTCAGGAAACCTGCAAATCAAACTCTAGATGCTTGGTCCTCTCAAACACAGCCTTTCCTGCCCTCGTAGCCTACCCTTTAAAATGTCACTACTTGTGTACATTTGTGGAAATTCAGAATTTAAAATGTTGGGATATCATGAGACCTTTGCTTTATGAACAACACATCAGTTACAATATATTTAAGAAGGAACTGCAGATGCTGGAAAAATTGAAGGTAGTTAAAAATACTGGAGAAACTCAGCGGGTGAGGCAGCATCTATGGAGTGAAGGAATAGGTGACGCGACACAAAATGTCACCTATTTCTTCGCTCCATAGATGCTGCCTCACCCGCTGAGTTTCTCCAGTATTTTTAACTAGTTACAATATATATTACCTGTTTCAATAGACAATAGACTATAGGTGCAAGAGTAGGCCATTCGACCCTTCGAGCCAGCACCGCCATTCAATGTGATCATGGTTGATCATTCCCAATCAGCACCCTGTTCCCGCCTTCTCCCCATATCCCCTGACTCCGCTATCTTTAAGAGCCCTATCTAGCTCTCTCTTGAAAGTATCCAGACACCCGGCCTCCACCGGAGAAGAGAATAACAGAGAGAGTTGACATTCAATGGGACTGCCATTAATAAATTCATCATCATGTCTGACCTCCAATACACAAACAAAAGAAATAATAAACTGGACTGTTCTCCTAATGTGACTGCATTATGGGAATTCTGCTGTGAATTGCTCACTTAATAATTTCACAAAGCCTTTACATTGCTTAAAGATGTTCTGTCAGAGGTACTTTGGAGTACTGTCCAGTCGCCTCGATAAATACACATGCCATAAACACTTAAGAAGCACAGCACCATTGAGGACAAAGCTGTCTGTCTGATTGGCACTCCATCTATCAGTTTAAGCATCCATTTATTCCATCAACAATGCACCACAGCAGGACCATGTTCTACATATAGAATGCACTGCACGAAACTGCACATCATTCTTCAAACAATTCATAACCTCCACCCTGTAGACCAGAAGCAAGTCCATGGAAACATCATCATCTCCATGTCATCCACCATTATGATTTTGAAATTACCCCTGTAGCCCTTGGGCTGAGGCTGTGAACATCCTCCCGGACAATAGATCTATAATCACAGGGATTTCAGTGGTTTGGAAGTAGGTCTACCACCGTTTTTCAAGGGGATCTAAGCATTCCAAAAAGGGTTGATAGTTCAAATGGATTGATTATTAGTCAGGAGATCACAATGCTGAGCAGTTATGTCCTAATGGGCACAAAATTGTCGAGTAACTCGGAAGGACAGGCAGCATCTCTGGATAGAAGGAATGGGTGAAATTTCGGGTCAAGACCCTTCTTTAGACTGAGAGTCAGGGAGAGGAAGGCACAGAGATAAGGTTGGGTAATGTGTGAAAACAACATCAAAGAGGATGAAGCTCAAGGAAAATGTAGAATAGATCATTGTTAGCAAGGGGAAGTTGCAACAAAGCAGACAGAGATAAAACAATCAGGGGGACAGTCGGACTTGTCAGGGAGGGGCAGAGATGGGGAGGGAGAGAAAGCAAGGTTAGCTTGAAGTTATAAAAGTCAATATTCATACCCTTGAGGTGGAAGCTGCCCAAGCAAAATATGAGGTGCTGTTCCTCCAGTTTGGGCTGAACCTCACTTTCACAGTCTGACCCTTCCTTATTTCTGTGTCTCCCTCTTCACTGACAGTCTGAAGAAGGGTCTCGACCCGAAGCATTTTGTGTCTCCTTTCGATTTAAACCAGCATCTGCAGTTCTCTCCTACACATTTACAGATCTTTCCTACATGTTCTAATGGGGTTCTTAGTAAGGCAGATTCTTCACCAGTTCTAAATTAGAAGGTATGATTTTGTCCTGCAGTAGGAAATACATAGCAAGCAAATGCACAATCCTCGGGCAGCTTGACAGAGGGTAATGGATTTTGGTTCATTTGAAAATAGTACTTTGTGCAGGCAGATAAGGTTGTAATAACAATAATAAATGCCTCTCGGCTCACTCACACTTCATTTAAGTAAGGACATTTGCTGGCAAAAAATGGGATGAATGAAGAGGAAATGTAAAGGCAGAACAGAAATGTTTAAAAATAGCAAAAATGCAATAATGCAGTGTAATTCCTCATCAGCTAAAAACTAGATTTATGATATTTTGATAAGTAAATCAAAATAGCAATTCCAGTAAATCATTTAAAATACAGAAGAATTTTAGTGACTGATAAAAACTGATTTATGAGAAAAACTTATTTTCTGAACAACTTTAGATTTACACTTTCTAGATGTACATGGCTGTCAAAATTATTAATTGAAAATTTTAAATGCTGGCTGTTAAATTTAACTTATTCCATTCTAGACTTTCAGTCTATCAAACATTATTCTATTTCAAATAATTCCCAAATCATTCTCTTCTTACTCATTTTCTTTTCCAATCATTCTCACCCCAATGTTATCATTTGTTTTGCTCTAACATTTCTCTATGTTTTAAGTCAAGTATGATGATTCCGGGAATACTTATATATATTTAAAATGTGATCAGTGGACATCATGGTCGGCAGGGATGAATGGGCTGAAGGGCCTACTTCCATGCTATATGACAATGATTCTTGATGTAAGGTGCATGTTGCTAGTCTTTAGCTTTGGAAAACATATGATGCCTTTGGCAAGAGAGCGAGAGATAATGATGCATTCAAAATTGTACACAAATCTCTGCACATCCCTATGTTTATATCAAACTTTGTATTAAAGGTGAGAAGTGATTGGAGTAATTGAGATATTTCTAGGTGAGTGAATTAATTTCTACAAAGTACTTGAGACTAACGTGCTTACATTATCATCAAAATTCAGAGTCAGGACACCAAAAACTGCAGGATGAACTAAGGTCCTTCCACAAGCTCGGGTATTGTTCAATCTTTCCTTAAACTCGTGTACCGTCCGATTCACCTCTACACCATTGCGGACATTGGACTTTGGCTATGGAACTGATGTGCAATGATGCTGAGAACTATATCCTGAACTCTGTATCTTACACCTTACTCTTATCTATTGTACTTGAGCTTGACTTGATTGTATTTATTTAAAGTATATCTGATCTGTTTGGGTAGCATGCAAAACACTGTTCCATTGTACCTCGGTACACGTGACAATAATAAACCAAAAACTAAACCTAATAAGCACTGTCTCAAATACTGTTGCAATTGAGGAAAATGAGTTGAGGAATGGAGACAAATGTGAAAACTGATAGGATAGACATTCTGCGATGGACAATAAACCCTATCGTGACAATGGAACACTTGGGGTGTGTATTAATTGCCACAATATATATTTGTGGGATATAATTTGTGGGATACAATGAAATAATTAGAGAAAAAAGTTATATACAAATCTCTGTATCAAAACTATAGTGGATAACATTAATCTTCACATCAGCCCTGAATCATGCCCCCTCCCACCTCATTAAACTGGCTATCTTCGCTCTACATTCTCAGTCCTAACACAAGGTTTTGACCCAAAATGACAACCATTCCTTTCCCACCACAGATGCTGTTAGGCCCACTGTGTTTCTCCAAAAGTTTTTTTTTGTTCCAGATTCAATCACCTGCAGTTTCTTGTGTCAGCAACTACAAGCTTGGATTATTTCTCATTCTGCTATTATCATACCCGAGATCTAACTTGCACCATTGAATTTTCTATTTCTGAAACTGTTCATGACTCTTTGTAAAAGCCCTAAAATTATTGTTGTGTTGGATAATTGTTCTTTTAATTTGTACATAGGTTGCACGGAGAAGTGAACATTTTCTCAGTCTTCAGTGTGACAGAATGTTAAAATTATAAACTCATGCATGAACGTCATTGCTGGAAATAACAAAAAAAATACTCGCCAAGTTATATCACTGTTCACAATATCCTCACAACACACGAACAACATCGTCTAAGTGTTAGGTAGAGGAAATACAGAACACAGGGAAGATAGTAATTAAACCAACTTTACAATAATTCATTATTTTAGAATTTTGGATTTAATCTCTTTGAAAGTTGAACCCTCAATTATATTCAAAAGCATATTCCAAATGGTTAATGTTGCTAGACATATTTGTTTTAGGTTGAAATTATGCACAGTGTTCCAGGAGTTGAAAGATATAGTTACTTCAGGATTTCTGAATGCATCAATTGCTTACAGAACTTGTGTTCGTGGCCATACCTCTTGCGATGGAGCATAACCGGGAAAATGAGCAAAGGGGGCGGAATAAGCTCTGATAATCGGAAGGGATAAAATAGGGAAGAGTGCTTTCAGCAAGAGGCCATTTTCTTCCAATTTGCGCAGGGACCAGTCTTCCTTCTCAGAACTTTAAAGAAAATTGTGCTTGACTCCAACATTTCACCAGCTGCAATCTCTGAGCAGTGCAAGGACAGCACTGCTAATTGCTCTTTTCAGTGGCAGTTGTCGAGAAACCAACCAAACTGGTTTCTCCCAAGCTACAGCTGGAAATATCTGCATACTCTGGCAGTTTGATGTCCACTGTAAAGGGCCTGTCCCACCAGCATGCGATTCCATGCGGTGAGCACGACCAAACCGGCAGCGGGGGCCGCGCGGAGGTCAGGTGATCCCCGTAGAGGGCCCGTCCCACCAGCATGCGCCTGCATGCGGCAAGCATGACCAAACCGGCAGCAGGGGCCGCGCGGAGGTCGGGTGAGTGGCGCAACGCGGCGCAAAGTGAGGCTAACTTAGAGCGAAGTCTTAAAGGTAAGTTCGCCAGGACAGAGAGGGACACATAGAGAGGGCCACGGAGCCACACACAGAGAGGGTCACGGAGGCACCTACAGATAGGTTCACGGAGGCACGATGTCGAGGCGGTGCGTAATGCGTCGAGGCGACAGCAAGCCGACAAGCCGTTGCCGCGCAGAATTTTTGAACATGGTCAGTTTTTCGGAGCCCCGCGCGATGTCGGGGCGAACTCTGCACAATTCCGCACAGCTCCGGCGATTGAAGTGGGTCCGGCACCGCGACGCCGGATGGCTGAAGCGATCACATTAGGTCGCGCTCATCGCATGGAGTTGCATGCTGGTGGGACAGGCCCTTAGCGGAGATCACTTGAGGGTCTCCATCGAAAAAGAGCCAACTACATCTTAGTTTCTTGCCAGTGTCCCAGCAGGCAGACAGAGCATGCACCTTTTCTCAGATTGCAAGTTCTACCAACACATCATACTTTGAAACAAGGTAGACAAAAATGCTGGAGAAATTTAGTGGGTGAGGCAGCATTTATGGAGCGAAGGAATAGTTGACGTTTCGGGTCGGGACCCTTCTTCAGACGGGTCTCAACCCGAAATGTCACCTATTCCTTCACTCCATAGATGTTGCCTCACCCACTAAATTTCTTCAGCATTTTTCCAGCATTTGCAGTTTTTTCTTAAATACTTTGAAACAATATCAGTTCTGCCTAAGATAGACACAAAATACTGGAGTAACTCAACGCGTCAGGCAACATCTCCAGAGAAAGGTTACTGGCAAGTAAGCTCCCCATTGACGTACAAGACCAATCAACAGTGGAGTTGGTGTAGACTGCACGCAGAAATAATTGTGCTGAGTGGTGTGCTACCCACATTGTGTTCTGTGGGTGCAGATAAATTGGGCACTGTAAATCGTCTGTCATTATCCCATTTGGTCTTTAGTTTTTTAAGCTACTACTATCTACAAAAGTCCTCCTGCTTCGCAGCACATAAAAGTACTTCATAACCAATGAATTACACCTCAAACTTAATTATTACTTTCTACACAAAATGTGCAGAAGCGAATCACAACAAAGCAAGTCCCATTATTGACAATATTAATAGAAGGACTTGTTTTCATTTAATTAACAGTGCCCTGGGATAATTTATATCTATCTGAATAAGCTGTTGTCATTGAAAAGACTCGACCCAGCCAACACAGCAAATCTTTCAATACTGCAGTGAAATGTCAACCTGGATTATGTGCTTGCAATGGAATGACACGTGAAGTACAGGTGTCAGAGGTTATGGGGAGAAGGCAGGAGAATGAGGTGAAACATCGAAACATAGAAAATAGGTGCAGGAGGAGGCCATTTGGCCCTTCAAGCCAGCACCGCCATTCATTGTGATCATGGTTGATCGTCCCCTATCAATAACCCATGCCTGCCTTCTCCCCATATCCCTTGACTCCACCAGCCCCTAGAGTTCTATCTTACTCTCTCTTAAATCCATCCCGTGACTTGGCCTCCACTGCCCTCTGTGGCAGGGAATTCCATAAATTCACAACTCTCTGGGTGAAAACGTTTTTCTCACTTCAGTCTTAAATGACCTCCACTTTATTCTAAGACTGTGGCCCCTGGTTCTGGACTCACCCAACATTGGGAACATTTTTCCTGCATCTAGCTTGTCCAGTCCTTTTATAATTTTATATGTTTCTATAAGATCCCCCTCATCCTTCTAAACTCCAGTGAATACAAGCCTAGTCTTTTCAATCTTTCCTCATATGACAGTCCGGCCATCCCAGGGATCAATCTCGTGAACATACTGCCTCAATCACAAGGATGTCCTTCCTCAAATTAGGAACTGTACACAATACTCCAGAAGTGGTCTCACCAGAGCTCTATACAACTGCAGAATAAACTCTTTACTCCTATACTGAAATCCTCTTGTTCTGAAGGCCAACATTCCATTAGCTTTCTTCACTGCCTGCTGTACCTGTAAGCCAACGCCCAGGTCTCGCTGCACCTCCCCCTTACCTGACCTAACCCCATTGAGATCATAATCTGCCCCCTTGTTTTTCCCACCAAAGTGGATAACCTCACATTTATCTATATTATACTGCATCTGCCACGCATCTGCCCACTCACTCAACCTGTCCAGGTCACCCTGCAACCTCCTAACATCTTCTTCACAGTTCACACTGCCACCCAGCTTTGTGTCATCCGCAAACTTGCTAGTGTTGCTCCTAATTCCCTCTTCCAAATCATTAATATATATGGCTAACAGTTGCGGCCCCAACACCGAGCCTTGCGGCACTCAACTCGCCATTGCCTGCCATTCTGAAAAGGACCCGTTCACTCCTACTCTTTGCTGCCAACCAATTTTCTATCCATGTCAACACCCTACCCTCAATACCATGTGCTCTAATTTTAGTCACCAGTCTCCCGTGCAGGACCTTATCAAAGGCTTTCTGAAAGTCTAGATACACTACATCCACTGGCACCCCTTCATCCATTTTACTTGTCACATCCTCAAAAAAATTCCAGAAGATTAGTCAAGCATGATTTCCCTTTCATAATTCCATGTTGAATTGGACTAATCATTTTACTGCTATCCAAATGCCCCATTATTACCTATTTAATAATTGACCCCAGCATCTTTCCCACCACCGAAGTCAGGCTAACTGGTCTGTAATTCCCCGTTTTCTCTCTCGCTCCTTTCTTGAAAAGTGGGATAACATTAGCTATCCTCCAATCCACAGGAACTGATCCTGAATCTACTGAACATTGGAAAATGATCATCAATGGGTCCACTATTTCTAGAGCCACCTCCCTGAGGACCCTAGGATGCAGACCATCAGGCCCAGGGGATTTATCATCCTTCAGTCCCATTAGCCTCACCAATACAATTTCTCGCCTAATAAAATGTCTTTCAGTTCCTCTACCCCCTTAGATCCTCTGTCCTCCAGTGCATCTGGTAGATTGTTTGTGTCTTCCTTAGTGAAGACAGATGCGAAGTACCTATTCAATTCTTCTGCCATTTCCTTGTTGCTCATAATATTTTCACCCGTGTCAACCTTCAAGTGACCCACATTTGACTTTGCTACTCTTTTTCCCTTAACATATCTAAAGAATCTTTTACTGTCCTTCTTTATATTCCTGGCCAGCTTCCCTTCGTACTTCATCTTTTCAGCCGTATTGCCCGTTTTGTTTCCCTCTGTTGTCCTATGAAAGTTTCCCAATCCTCTGGCTTCCGGCTACTCTTTGCTGTGTTATACATCTTTTCTTTTAGTTTTATTCTATCCCTAACTTCTCTTGTCAGCCACGGTTGCCCCCTACTCCCCTTAGAATCATTCTTCCGTTTTGGAATGAAATGATCCTGTGTCTTCCGGATTATGCCCAGAAATTCCTGCCATTGCTGTTCCACCGTCATTCCTGCTAGGATCCCGTTCCAGTCTACCTTGGCCAACTTCCCTCTCATGTCTACATAGTCCCCTTTATTCAATTGCATCACTGACACTTCCGATTTAACCTTCTCCAAATTGCAGATTAAAACTAATCATATTATGATCACTACCTCCAAGCGGTTCCTTTACCTCGAGTTGTCTTATCATATCTGGTTCATTCGACAACACTAAATCCAGAATTGCCTTTTCTCTGGTCGGCTCCATTAAAAGCTGCTCTAAGAATCCATCTCGGAGGCATTCTACAAACTCTCTTTCTTGGGGTCCTGAACCAACCTGAATTTCCCAGTCTACCTGCATATTGAAATCCCCCATCACCACAGTTGTATTACCTTTGTTACATACCAGTTTTAACTCCTGCTGCAACTTACACCCTACATCTGGACATTTGGGGGTCTGTAGATAACACCAATTAGTGTCTTCTTGCCTTTACAATTCCTCAACTCAATCCACAGTGACTCTACCTCGTCAGTCCGTATGTCTTCCCTCGCAAGGGACTGAATTCCATCCCTCACCAGCAGAGCTACCCCCCCTCCTCTGCCCACCTGCCTGTCCTTTCTATAGGATGTATAACCCTGAATGTTAAGTTCTGAATGAAAGCAAGGACTACCTGAAATTGGAGAAGTCGATGCCTTCCTGATTCACTTATCCAGACTCACCATAAAAGCTGCAGTCTAACTCTCTCTAACACTCTCTTTGATAGCAAGATTCACTTGTCCACCACTCTCAGGATAAATAAATGTCTTCAACATTCCCTCCTTGATCCTAATCTTTTGTTAATGGGCTTCAGTTTGCTCCTCCCAATAAATTGATATAATTTCCCTGTGTTTACCTTTCTTAAAATCCTTCTGGGTGGCAGAGTGGTGCAACTATTAGAGCTGCTGCCTCCTAGACCAAGTGACTTGGGTTTAATCATGACCTCGGGTGCTGTCTATATGCAGTTTGCACATTCTCCCTACATCACCAAGATGTATGGGTTGCTAGGCGAATTGACCTGGTTAATTTATCCTTGGTGAGTGATAGAATCTGGTGAAAGTTGACAACAATGTGGAAAGAACAACATGGGTTAGATTAGGATTAGTGTAAAATGGGTGTTTGATTGTTGACATGGGTGTGGCGGTCCAAAAGGCCTTTTTCCGCGCAGCTACTCCCTAATTTTGAAGCCTCTACCCACTTGACCATGAGCGTCTCTTGACCTCTGACTCAGGCTAATCTTGATTAACATGTTTTGCAGTCTCACCAATAATGCAATATCCTTCTTATAATTTGGAGACAATAAACATACAGATTTCCTTTAGACTTGAGAGATACAATGGAGAAACAGGCCCATTGGCACACCGAGTCTGCGTTGACCTGAGTTCACTCTGTATACTGGCACACTCCTACACACAAGGGAGTGTTTACAATTTACAGAAGCCAAGTAACCTACAAACGTGCACATCTTTGGAGGGAGGAAACTGGAGCACCTGGAGGAAACCCTTGTGGTTACAGGGAGAACGTACAAACTCTGTACAGACAGTATGCACAGGGGCTTGAACCTGGGGCTCTGTAGCTTTAAGGCATCAACTCTACCACTGTTCCCCCATGCACCCTTTCTCTAAGTGTGTCTCATTAAAGTTTGATATGAGTTCTGCTAAACTCTTGAGTTTCCAATTCTAGAAATAAACCCTTCTGCTTGGTTTGCTATTTTCATGGCTTATTAAACTGCATCATTACTTGAAATAAATTGTGTATTTGTATTCCCAGATCCCTTTTCTCCTCTATTTTATTTAGATTCTCATTTTCCCAGTAATATATGGCCTCTTTATTTTTCTACCCAAAATGTAATATTTAACTGCGTTGAAATTCATATGCCAATTATGTGCCTTTTCTGCAGATTTTGACAACATCTTGTCAAAATTCTGTCCAATTCTCTCCTTAATTTGAGGTTACGTTCAGATTTATCTTTGGTTCCAAACTCAAAGTGACTGGTGCATTTGTGAGCATCAGTGGTCCCAACGACTGATACCTTGGGAACTCCAGAGAGCAGCTTGCACCAATTTTTGGTTCTGCTGTTTGCTTTTCAGGATTGCAGCCCACAAATGACCAAGATACAAGGGAGGTACATCACTGACCATTAGCACAGAGATACTAGCATTGGTGATGAATCTGTGAATCTTTGCCACAGAAGGCTGTGGAGGCAAAGTCAGTGGATCTATTTAAGGCAAAGAAAGATAGATTTTTGATTAGTATGGGTGTCAGAGGTTATGGGGAGAAGGCAGGAGAATGGGGTTATGAGGGAGAAGTAGATCAGCCATGAATGGTGTAGTAGAGTTGATGGGCCGAATGGCCGAATTCTACTCCTATCTCTTGTGATCTTATGAGATACCTCAAGGCTATGTGCTCAGTTTCCTGCTCTACTCTTTCTATACATATTACTGTGTAGCAAGGCACTGCATCAACACCATCTATAAATTCACCAATTATACCATCACCATTGGACGAGTAACTGGTAAGCAGGGAGAACGATAATCTGAATGATTCATCCCAGAACACCAATCTCACTTTCAATATTAGCAAGACCACAGAGCTGATTGTTGACTCTAGGAAGGGAGAGCTACATCTGACGTCATTTGGAACACAGACGTGGAGAGAGTCAATAGCTTCAAATTCTGGGGGGTACACATTTCTGATAATTTACCTGGTCCCATTAATATGATTCAATCATAAATAAAGCTCACTAACACACTACTTTTCATAGGATTGATGAGGTATGGCATGCCACCCAATATGCTACCAGATTTCTACACATCTATAGTGCAGAGTGTAATGACGCGCTACATCATGGACTATTGTGGAAGTTTGAATGCTTGAGGCTATAGAAGGCTGAGAAAGTGATGAACATATCCCTGCCCATCAAGGGTACGGACCTTCTGACATTGAAGGGATTTATAGGAAGTGATGCCTAAGATCATCTAAGATCATCAAAGATCATCAAAGAACTGCACCATCCTGGCCCCAGCTAGCATCAGAAGATACAGAAGCCTGAAAATTGTAACATCCAGGTTCAAGAATAGCCTCTGCCCTTCAACCATTAGGTTCTTGCTCCAACCTGCACAATCCAAACCACAACTCTCAGCACTGAACCACAACAGACTTTGCACTACTGCGGTGGCTCTGCATACTTTGGTTTTTGCACTCTCATAGACTAGTTTACTAAGAATGACTGATATTTTATTTCTATTATGATTGTGGTTATTGCATCAAATGTGCCTGTAATGATGCAGTAGAGTAAGTATTTCATTGTTCCGGTCCTTATCTGATGCTCATGACAAATAAACACTCTTTAATCTTGGGGGAGGGGGGTTGGTTAGTGGAGAAATCTGGAAAAGATATGTGTGTGGGACAAAACCTGGTAAATGGTAGACGGACACATGTGAGGGGTAGAGATGGGTAGAGATGAAACATATACAAAATGGTGTCAGGTAAGGAGAGAAAGGGATTGAGATGGAATGCCAGAGGGAGGGATATAGTGGAAGAGGATGGGGTGGAGAGTGAAAGGGGAGCAGGATAATGGGAGAAATCGGTGCACAGGGTGGGTATTAGTGTACATGGATGCATGAAGGCAGTTGTATACCTGGTGGATCAAAGAGTCTGTTGCTGTGCTATATAACTTATATTTGCCTTGAGAGTGCAGTACACCCTCAGTAATACATTAAAGTGCCATTTTTGAATACATATAAGTCTCTGATGTAGCATTTAAACCCACAAACCACTGACCTGAAAAAGCTTCCCAAAACATGCTTGACACCTTATTCCAATCCTGGGCAATCAATCTTTGCTCAGACCCAAGTGGAAATGTAATTGATTTAGGCACACTAGTTCAATCCCTGCTTTGTGTGAGCTGTTGAATCAAGACTTAAATTCAGTGCAGTACACCCGACTTAACTGAAAGATGGCATGCTATTTGCAATTTCTATCAAATGCAATAACATGGACGTAGGTTCTGCTTATGATACTGTGAATGATAACATGTAACTGTGCAACACTACTCAAGATTGGGAAAAAGATGACTGTGAAACTACACGGTTAAATCACATCTGAAATATTCCTAGAAGGACCATAGAGCAGAGATTATTTTCACATTGTGATATCATTACATGAAATGGGAACCTATTAGCATTAAAATATATTTTTGTGTAAAAAAGACTGACATTTATGAAAGCTTTTCAAAATATTATTAGTGTGACAAGTTTCTTCTTCACAGCATTTATGGAACCATAAAATCATTTTAAGCATAGTTAATTAGCTATTGTAACATCCCTTCTTGGTCATCATTAATGCTTTTTACCTCTATGATGCTTCTTAACTTTTCTAATTTCTCTTAACTAGAATGCAGAGGAAATCCCCTTACATGCAAATCTAAAAAATCCATTCAAACAAGATTACATGGCTTTTCACTTAAGAATATTAGCAGAAGTTCACAGCATCGTTCATTGTCAGGTCATGCTTTTGTTGAGAAGGAGTGTGAATTAGCAACAAAGGAATTTGGGAACAAGTTTGGAAGCAACCACCTCAAGGCAGGGCAATAAGTGTTGTTTCATTGATCCAAAAGTCCATAAATTCTGTATATTTTCCATGCCTGCCAACAGCAGATCTATCAATCAATACCACATACTGTAATAGAATCTGCATTTGAAATGGCAAGTAAACTCTTCGCCATGTAAGGCCGATTCTCCCAGTGGGAATAGCAATCTCTCTCTTTAGGATGTATAAATTATTGAAATAATATATTATCCTATCATCAACATTTCTGCAATGGTATTGAGAGCGACTGAAATATTAAAAAAAAAATCAAAGATATAAACTTATAAAGTACAAGATAAACTTTAATCACATCATTCCTTTTTTTTAGCTTTTCTTTTATTCTGCCTGTAATTTGTTTTCATGTGCTCTTTAACTGTCCCTCTTGAAGCCAATTGGCATTCACAACAAAATATAGCAATGCCCAGTACATCAAATTTTGAAGTGCCGCCTCATTAGTTAATAATAATGTTTTATTTACTAATAACCTCAAGACCTTTAGTCACACACACTTTCATTAACAACTTACAGTTAATGCTGTGACATTTTGTGATTCTTCTATAAAAAGAATCCAATGATTTTTCATTAATAATATTTTAATAAAACAGAAGGGTTGAGAGGAATTGGAGCTACATGCTGCACCTTTTAATTTGCTCTGTAAATGGTTAGACTTTTATCGTTCATTAAACATTTTGGAAAGTTTCAGTTTGAGTTTCAGAGATACAGTGTGAAAACATGCCTTTCCACCCACAGTTTTAAGTTTTAGAGATCCAGCATTTTAGTTTTAGTGATACATCATAGAAGCAGGCTCTTCAGCCCACCGAGTCCATCATCGATCACCCATTCAATGTTATTCCACTTTTACATCCTGCACACTAGGGGCAATTTACAGAAGTCAATTAAGCTATAAACATGCACGTCTTTGGAATGTGGGAGGAAACTGGAGCATCAGGAGAAAACCCATGCGGTCACAGGAAGAATGCACAAACTCCATGCAGACAGCACTCTTAGTCTGGATCGAACCCGAGTCTTTGGTGTTGTAAGACAGCAGCTCTACCACTGTGCCACTGAGCGCCCCAAAAGGAGTATTGCTGAGACTAATCAGACAATAATACCCGTGATAAACCCTAAATTCTCAAATGTATTGGACAGGCATAAAAATTCATTAGTTCAGGACAATGCTGTTCTTAATAGCTTATTTTTCAACCATGGAAACTTCCTGTTGCTTGTATGAGAAACCTAAAGAAAGATCCAAGAGTTACAGGTGAAGTGCTACACCAGGAGCTCAGAGGTGTCATTTCCCTCCACAGGACTAAACTCCATTACATATGTTGTCCAATAGACCCAACATGTCCAGGGAGTTGCATTAAAATTACAAAAATCATTAAATTCAGAACCGAACAGGTCCTTCACATTTTCAAATATATATATATATTTTTTATGGTGTCTTGCATGCTTTTTGTATGAATAGTATGAAATTAATTGTCTTTCAACATAGCAAAATGTTGCTCCTTGAGGCCAGAATACATATATAACATTATCTTTCTTTTTCTCAGCACTCTTCGTCATAATGTTGAACTTGCTAAATGGGAGATGCATAAACTTGCTGTATAGTACACTCCTCTTCAAATAAATAAATAGAACTATTGTTTACATGTAGTAAAATGAAAGCAGGCATAAGTAACAACTCAGGATGCACAATGTACTCATAAGTATTCAAGTTTTTCTGAATACAAGTGATTTATACATTTATGTTTTATTGAAGGCCAATCCACGATCAACAGGATGTGAAATGTGTTTCCTTGAAGTCAAATTTGACCATAAAGTAATTTACAGAAGTGTAGAATCTTATAGCTCCTGAGACACTTTTGTCCAATATTGCATCTGGATTCATTGCAAAATTAATTATTTTCATCCGACGACCATCTCTGTCTGTAGTCCTGCAACTCAGAACAGGGTCATTCACTGTGAATGTAATATTGACAGATGTCCTGTGCAGACCCAGAATAACTTGGTTTACCATAGTGCAGGTTCTGCAAAGTTTTTGAACTGAAACAATGGTCTTCATTTTGCCTGGAAATATCAGCAATTAACCATACTGCTGCTGGCAATTCCTTACATAATTTAGATCAACTTTGGGATTTCTGCACCAATAAAATAATCCTGAAATTCCACTGAATAATTTGTGATATTTTTCCTGAATGCACTCCAATGTCAGATTCTGCAGAGTCCACTGCAGCAGTACAAATCTGAAGAGATTTCCCAAGGCACAGGTTACAAAGTTATAATTATACCACAATACAGCATGACCATTAAGCCCACCTTGTCCACCCTGAGCAAGATGGCATCCTGTTTATTCCTACTTTCCATTTGCCTGGTTTCGACCCATGTCCCTCCAAACCCTTTCTATCCATATATCTGCCTAAACATTTTTTTAAAGTAATTTTTATAGCTTCCTCTGTCAGCTCATTCCAGAGATGGGCTACACTCTGAAAATGTTGCCCCCGCGGTCCCTCAAATCCATTCCCCCTCACTGTAAGCCTGTGCCGTCTAGGTATAGAATCCTCTAACCATGGAAAAAAATAAGAACGTTCACCATCCATGATTCCCATTAGCTTCTACACCTTAATGTTGTCTCTTAGCTTCCTAAGCTCCAAAGATAAAAAGTCACATGCTATCCAGCCACTCCCTATAACTCAAGCCCACAAATCCAGGTAACATCCTCATTAATCTCCTTTGTACCTTTTTTTAACTGAATGACATCCTGCTGACAGCTGAACAACCAGAACTGCATAAAGCTCTCCAAATGTGGTCTCACATGCCAAATTCTTCACCACCCAGTCAGGTGGCCTGAGTCCTATTCCATAACTAATAATGAGCATTAGAGGAATTACAGCTTGGGTTGAGGGGATGAAACTAACAGGAGGCAAAAGAAAATAAGGCAACCTACATGAGGCATGTGTGAAAATGGGGTCACATTCTGAAATAACTCAATGACTGAACGAAGATGCTCGAAGAGAGATCGTGTTTTGAGGTCAGAGAAACAAAATATGAAAAGGTGAGTAGGTCAGAGGTTAAATTGGTGTTATGGTGGGCCAAAACAGTAGGAATCCAAATGTAAAGGATGTGCTTAGACTGATGCATGACATCCAGTTATGTTTAGAGCTGAGAAATTGCCATTCACAGAAATGTTAAGAAACATATCCTGAAGGGGAGAAAAAAAGCAATGAAGGGACGAGAAAAAGATGCCGGAATTTGGAGTAAAAATACATTAAAGGGGTTAAAGTGATAATAAACTATTTGAGTTTACATTTGAGTTCACGAAAACATTCAGCTTTCGTAGTGTTCTTAACAACCAAAATCCAGTATCAAGCCTCCAGAAAAATAGCATCATAGAAAATAACTTGCACAAAAAATATCATGAGATATCATCTGTTTAACAGTGCATAATATATCATTGAAAATGCAACAGAAGAATGAACACATGACATTCTTGGCTGGCATTTTCCCATTCAGAAATGTCTAAGTGTTAAACATATTTTACCACTGTTGAAGCAAAATACTCTAAAAAAATGTGGAATTGAATTCTATTCACCAGAGATGCAAAGTTTTGGATTAACAGCCAGTCAAATATTTTGGCAGTGATGCTCTATCCATGTTTCTGAATCAGCTAATGAATTACATGACCTATCAATAGTGCCAAAAGAAAAGGCCCCACAAGTGTTGTTAACGACATCCTTGTGGGATCTGTCTTCTTGCAGTTTCTCAGGATATCTTTAATTGTATTCCCTCCTGGAATGTGAGCTTCTTTGACAAGATTACCATTTATTGCTAAACTCTAATTCTGCAAAAATCAAGTTCAAAGAGAATTAAGACCTGACAACATATCCACAGTCTGGGGTCACCAGAAGTTAGACCAAGTGAGGACCAAGTGAGGAAATATATTTTTCTCAGAGAAGCATCAATAAACCAGATGAGCTAATAACTTTAATTTATGAAAATCAGTCTCGCAATGAACTCTGTATTGCCATTTGCAAATCATCCCTATAATTCAGTGAGCAACTTGTGCAGATTTTGAACAACTTATGCAGATTTTGTCAGCAAAGTTAGCTTTACACATTTTGACCATTGTGATCTCCGCTCTTCCTCCCTGCTCATTTCCTTAGTATTCTTCATAATCTCAGTTAGTCTAAGGTAACTAGGCCTTTTGCACCTTCTATTCTTTTTAAACAGTTATATATGTGGCCACGCTATGTAGTCCTCCACTGAAAAAGAAATCCTTATTTTCTTCACATTTGTTATCTGTTCATGCGACTTGTGCTGCTGGCTCACCAGATTAGTGTTACTCTTCCAGTATGTCTTATATGGTTTCAGACATGCTCTTCCATACCCATCATCAAATAAACATTTGTTGCTAAGCTAGCTGATATTGGTATGCCGATTCACATGATTATGGCAGAACATAATTCTGTAGCATCTCACTGATGGCTAATAGTTTTGGAGCTGCAAGGTTTGCTCTGCATCTGTTTCCTTTGGCATGATAATAATATCATATATCATGGAGAGTTTTAAAATGAGACGTTACCTTCAAGTGGTGGACATGACGATTGTCTCACTTTTCGATGCTTTTATGCACAAATCTGTGGTGGGAAGATGGTGGAAGAGCAAGAACAAGTAGCTTTCATAGGATTCCTGACCAAATACCCAGTTTGCTATTTAAGCCACTCTGTACTCAGCTAACTCTCTGAACAAAATTTCTCCAAGTGACTGAATGCTTCTAACCAAAATAAAATCTGTACTCTTTGCACACTCAGTGTTTCTTCAGCCATGTCCACAGCCTCCTTTGCAAAACTGGTGACCAAGCTGATGACCTAAGACAAGTGATGGAAATAGTGAGCTTGCAATGCTATGTGTACATTCGGATCCCTATCAATAAGCCTTCATGCCAACAACATCACACTCTCCATTTTTTTTTTAGCTTTGAAATGCAAGTTATCCATTGCCCACAGTGGCTTCACTAGCTCTAGTGTGTCTGAAGTAAATCTTTGGGATGGGCATTCACAACTGATATATGCTGCACCAGTTGCATGGAAATTAACTTTAATAGAGCTTCAACGATGTAAAATGGAGTACTGGAAGAAGAGCTCATCTATTTCAGAGAGAAAACATACATTTATTTTATCAAAGGGGGGGGGGGGGTGGAATCTTTGGAATTCTGAGAGAGTAGTTCAACATGTTCAAGGCAGAGTTTGATGTCATTTAATCGGTAGGGATTTCTAGGGGTGTGGGGAGAGAATGAGAAAGTTGTATGGAGAGCAAGTCTGTATCAGTCATAATCTTATTGAATGGGCTTCAGAGGCTAGTTAACCTAATCCTGTCTCTGTTTCTTATGTTCTTATTAATATGATGATGAATCAGGTGTATAAATAATATAATCAAGAAAAAAAAAACCCTGCAGATCCTGGTAACCTAAAACAAAAACAAAAAATGGTGGACATGGTCAGAATATCATCCAACGTTTGTGGAAAGATAAATGTTTAATGTATTGAGTCGAGACCCTTCCTCAGAGTGAGGAAGGGTCTCGACTCAAAACATCGCTTATCCCTTCGCTCCATAGATGCTGCCTCACCTGCTGAGTTTCACCAGCTTTTTTGTCTACCTTCGATTTTTCCAGCATCTGCAGTTTTAAACATTTAATGTATTTGCTTGGTTACTGATGTTGAGCTTTTAACAATTATTTTCAATGAAGTGCATCAGGTTGAGTTGACGAACATACTCCTTCTCCTTTAATTAGACCTATTTGCAGTTTGTAACACATTCAGAAAAACACCCAGAGTCTCACATATAAAGAAAATATTCCTTGCAAAAGATAATGTTGTGAAGTTAGCCTCTAATAATTGAACTTTCAACAATACCTTCTCTCACTCTCACAGCATCTTCAATATGCTAGAATATTTGAATTCAGGATACTATCAATTCTAAGCAATAGTGAAAGAGTGCAAAACACCTGAGTGTTAAAATTTATTTCAGAAACATACTAATTTTAAACTACAGTATATGAAATGCAGCATATTAATCTGTTGAGGATTATATCCAAACAAAATATTAATCTTTGTTTCATTTTCATTATTCTTTTCAGGATATTTACAAACCATAAGATGAGCAGATTCCTAAGTTACAATTTATCAAGTAGATTTTATGGTCAGTGGTAAAGAAACTGTGCTCACTACTGACCTTGAAACTTCAGTGAGCTTTTCCCTTTTCAGTCTGGTATCATCTGTGTAGGATCCATTGTGTCCAGGTGCAAGAAGTCACCATACTGATTCAACAATCAAGCACAATGGACAATTTACAGAGACTCAACACCAGGGAAGTAAAACTACAAATGATAACCTGACTAATCATTTTATAGAAGATGCAAGATTCGGACACAAAGACAGAAACTGAAATGTCATACATTTTTTAAAAATGGATTATTTGTCATAAAGTCATAAGGAATAGGAGTAGAATTAAGCAATTCGGCTCATCGAGTCTACTCTGCCATTCAATCATGGCTGGTCTATCTCTCCCTCCTAACCCCTTTCTCCTGCCTTTTCCCCCTTTTCCTCTGACACATGTACTAATCAAATTTGTCACTGAATAGATGCAAGGTAATCATTTTAGGAATCAATTTAACTGCTCAGTTTAGTTTAGTTTAGTTTATTGTCACGAGTACCGAGGTACAGTGAAAAGCTATTGTTGGACGCTATCCAGTCAGCAGAAAGACTATACGTGACTACAAATAAGCCATCCACAGTGCACAAAAACTAAACAAAAGGAATTCAGCAATAATTATGACAGAACACACAATTAAAAACATATTTTAATTATTAAGCTACGAAGATGAACATTTTTAACAGCTCACAGTGAGAATAATGCAGAAAGCTAGAAAATCACTGATTCTCGATGTGACTGCATCTGCATAGACCGGCTATGTTGAGTTTGTGGAAGAACAGAGTGTCAACAAGAGCAACTTTCCAAATTGTGCATTTGACTGAACTTATTTGGAAGCCAGGAGTTGGCACTTTTGTACAGGACAGATGGTGAGCTGGCATTTTCACTATAACAGCCAACTTTGCACCTTTGCAAACCTCTGAGATTTTCCCACCCTCATAGCACATTTCATACTTCCACTTGAATTTATGCAGCCGGATAATTAGAGTATTTCAGCAATATGATGTGATTATCATCAAGAGGCAGGAACAGTGGAAGAAATGTGCTCCATCTAAAGTTTTGAGGCAAAAGATGCTATAATGCCTTGATCTGTCCTGTAATTTGTAGAATAGAAAACAAAGAGAAATGAATGATCAAATAATTTAAGATGTTGCTGCTTTAATTTGATAGAGCCTGGTCGTTCAAGGCAAGCTCAACAGGCCATGACTCTTTTTATCGCCGTTAGGTCATACGGATCGGATAGGGTCAGGCTCCCCTTTTTAAATAAGTGCATGGAGGCTCAGCACTTACAATGTGCCTTCCTCTCATGAGCCCAGTGGAACTCGATTTGATGCTCTTGGGCTAGCGTTGGGCTCAGACTGGCAGTGGGCAGGTATAATTTTGGTCAGGCGGATATAAGTGATCTCTCATGCTGATACAAGAAATTGCAGGTGTTGGAATCTGAATTCTTCAGTCTGAAGATGGGTCTTGACCCAAAACATCATCTGTCTATTTCCTCCATAGCAGTTTAGTTCCCCCAACACTTTGTACTTTGTGTAGATCTCTAATGCTTTTCACTTTTAGTTAATCAGTATTTTTTTCTTCTCTTATTACATGACTGCAGTCAAACAGGTACAAATGACACCCACACTCTGTCAACTGGCGTCCATGTGCTTAGCGAGCAGAAACTCATAAAACAGGATAGTAAGACATGACTTTATAATTGCTGCTTCATATACAATATCCCCCACCTCCTTTTGCTCTGAAGGCTCAGTGAAATTTGAAAGAAATGAGCTTTGTACCATGTCTTCACGGAAGATGGACACAAAATGCCGCAGTAACTCAGTGGGACAGGTAGCATCTCTGGAGAGAAGGAATGGGTGACGTTTCAGGTCGAGACCCTTCTTCAGACTTCACTTCACTGAATCTGGCTTTCCCTTCCAGAATTCAACACACATCTTGTCCCCAGAGCACAGTGGTGGCTGCCAATTTTGCAGAATTATCTGATTTCACTAATTTGCAAAAACTTCCAACATAGTTTTGATCTTGCATTATCACTTAGCTTAATGGGGTAATGGACAAAATTGGGAGAATTAAGCGTTGTAAAATTGTAGGAAAATGGTTGCACGTAGATTTTCATGGTGTGTATGTGGGGAGGGTGTTGAGGAGTTGGGCCGCCAAGCCTTAGTTCAACCTTCAAAATACAACTTTAGAATGATCTGAGTATCAAAAAAAACATTGAGTGGAAAATCAAACAGTGAGGTTTCCCTTTAAGAATCCAAACTATAAATGACTGCAAAATGCTACCTGAGGCTCATTAACTTACTATTAAATTGGGTAACAATGTACAGGTCCTCCCCAGGGTTACACCAGGGTTTAGTTCCTGAGAACAGTTCGTAATCCGGACACTTGGCAAGTCAGAAATGTGTCTGTATACCGAGTTTTCAGACAGGGGAAAATCCATCCGGCTGGCAAATCCATCTCACTGTTTGTCCAAACGAACCTGTTGGTCCTATGCACAAAGTGTTAAAGAAGGAACTGCAGATGCTGGAGAATCGAGGGTTACACAATAAGCTGGAGAAACTCAGCGGGTGCAGCAGCATCTAAGGAGCGAAGGAGATGCACTAGATAATGCACATCTGCTGATCCTGAGAAAATCAGCTTGAATGCATTCACATCAATCCAAGCTATGCAGAATTTGGGCAGATGGAATAAAAGAGGCAGCACAATGCCATCTGATCTCGAATGTGTCTTTTATTTCTCTCATTTTGGTTTTTCAGCTTCAACATGTCAAGTTTCCTGCTTTTAGAAACATAGAAACATAGAAAATAGGTGCAGGAGTAGGCCATTCGGCCCTTCGAGCCTGCACCGCCATTCAATGTGATCATGGCTGATCATCCAACTCAGTATCCCGTACCTGCCTTCTCTCCATACCCCCTGATCCCTTTAGCCACAAGTGCCACATCTAACGCCCTCTTAAATATAGCCAATGAACTGGCCTCAACTACCTTCTGTGGCAGAGAATTCCAGAGACTCACCACTCTCTGTGTAAAGAATGTTTTCCTCATTTCGGTCCTAAAGGAATTCCCCCTTATCCTTAGACTGTGACCCCTTGTTCTGGACTCCCCCAACATCGGGAACAATCTTCCAGCATCTAGCTTGTCCAACCCCTTAAGAATTTTGTAAGTTTCTATAAGATCCCCCCTCAATCTTCTAAATTCCAGCGAGTACAAGCCGAGTCTATCCAATCTTTCCTCATATGAAAGTCCTGACATCCCAGGAATCAGTCTGGTGAATCTTCTCTGTACCCCCTCTATGGCAAGGATGTCTTTCCTCAGATTTGGAGACCAAAACTGTACGCAATACTCCAGGTGTGGCCTCACCAAAACCCTGTACAACTGCAGTAGAACCTCCCTGCTCCTATACTCAAATCCTTTCGCTATGAATGCTAACATACCATTTGCTTTCTTCACTGCCTGCTGCACCTGCATGCCTACTTTCAATGACTGGTGTACCATGACACCCAGGTCTCGTTGCATCTCCCCCTTTCCTAACCTGCCACCATTCAGATAATAGTCTACCCTCATGTTTTTGCCACCAAAGTGGATAACCTCACATTTATCCACATTATACTGCATCTGCCATGCATCTGCCCATTCACTCAGCCTATCCAAATCACCCTGCAGCCTCCAAGCATCCTCCTCACACCTAACTATACCCCCCAGCTTGGTATCATCTGCAAATTTGGAGATGTTGCATTCAATTCCCTTGTCCAAATCATTAATATATATTGTAAATAGCTGCGGTCCCAGCACTGAGCCTTGCGGCACCCCACTAGTCACTGCCTGCCATTCTGAAAAGGACCCGTTTACTCCTACCCTTTGCCTCCTGTCTGCTAGCCAGTTCTCTATCAACATCAATACTGAACCCCCAATACCGTGTGCTTTAAGTTTGTATGCTAATCTCTTATGCGGGACCTTGTCGAAAGCCTTCTGAAAGTCTAGATATAACACATCCACTGGTTCTCCCTTATCCACTCTACTAGTTACATCCTCAAAAAAATCTATCAGATTTGTCAGACATGATTTACCTTTCGTAAATCCATGCTGACTTTGTCCAATGATTTCACCACTTTCCAAATGCGCTGCTATCCCATCTTTAATAACTGACTCTAGCAGTTTACCCACTACCGATGTTAGACTAACTGGTCTGTAATTCCCCGCTTTCTCTCTCCCTCCTTTTTTAAAAAGTGGGGTTACATTAGCTACCCTCCAATCCTCAGGAACTACTCCAGAATCTAAGGAATTTTGAAAAATTATCACTAATGCATCCACTATTTCTGTGGCTACCTCCTTGAGTACTCTGGGATGCAGACTATCTGGCCCTGGGGATTTATCGGCCTTCAATCCGTTCAATTTACCCAACACCACCTCCCGGCTAACCTGGATTTCACTCAGTTCCTCCATCTTATTTGACCCCCGTTCCACTGCTATTTCTGGCAGATTATTTATGTCTTCCTTAGTGAAGACAGAACCAAAGTAGTTATTCAATTGATCTGCCATGTCCTTGTTCCCCATGATCAATTCACCTGTTTCTGACTGCAAGGGACCAACATTTGTTTTAACTAGTCCCTTTCTCTTCACATATCTATAAAAACTTTTGCAGTCAGTTTTTATGTTCCCTGCCAGTTTCCTTTCATAATCTATTTTCCCTTTCCTAATTAAGCCCTTTGTCCTCCTCTGCTGGATTCTGAATTTCTCCCAGTCCTCCGGTAGGCTGCTTTTTCTGGCAAATTTGTATGCCTCATCTTTTGTTTTTATACTATCCCTGATTTCCCTTGTTATCCATGGATGCACCACCTTCCCCGATTTATTCTTTTGCCATACTGGTATGAACAACTTTTGTACTTCATCCATGCAGTCTTTAAATACCTTCCATTGCACATCCACTGTCAACCCTTTAAGAATCACCTGCCAGTCTATCTTGGCCAATTCACATCTCATACCTTCAAAGTTACCTTTGTTCAAGTTCAGAACCCTTGTTTCTGACTTAATTTTGTCACTCTCCATCCTAATGAAGAACTCAACCATATTATGGTCACTCTTGCCCAAGGGGCCACGCACAACAAGACTGCTAACTAACCCTTCCTCATTACTCAATATCCAGTCTAGAATAGCCTGCTCTCTCGTTGGTTCCTCCACATGTTGGTTGAGAAAACTATCCCGCATACATTCCAGGAAATCCTCTTCCTCAGCACCCCTGCCAATTTGATTCACCCAATCTACATGCAGATTGAAGTCACCCATTATAACCGTGTTACCCTTGTTGCACGCATTTCTAATTTCCTGTTTGATGCCATCCCCAACTCCAATACTACTGTTAGGTGGCCTGTACACTGCTCCCACTAGCGTTTTCTGCCCCTTAGAGTTTCGCAGCTCTACCCATATCGATTCCACATCCTCCACGCTAATGTCCTTCCTTTCTATTGCATTAATCTCCTCTCTCACCAGCAATGCTACCCCACCTCCTTTTCCTTTTCGTCTATCCCTCCTGAATATTGAATATCCCTGGATGTTCAGCTACCAGCCTTGGTCATCCTGGAGCCATGTCTCCGTGATCCCAACTATAGCATAGTCATTAATCGCTATCTGCACCTTCAACTCATCCACCTTATTACGAATGCTCCTCGCATTGAGACACAAAGCCTTCAGGCTTGTTTTTACAACACTCTTACTCCTTATACAATTATGTTGACAAGTGGCCCCTTTCACATCGATCCCTATTACACTTGGCCATACTCTCCTATCCCTTTGTGAGCTTTCTTTCCTGTTAATTCTGGGGTCATTAACCATCCCTTTACTCTCTTTCCCTTTAACTCCGTTCTCGATTATCCCATTTGACCCCCCACCCCCCTTATTCAGTTTTTTAACAATATTAAACAATATAAAGTAAGTTGCCTGGTGGAATTCTCTCTTCCATGCAAATAAGTCCGGCTCAACCTCAGATTGCAGAGATTTTTTTTAAATTTACCATCTGCCTCCACAATTTTGCTATTTTACACAGAAATAACATTTATTACAGAAAGTAAATGCAATCACTGCATTTCAAGTGCCTCTGCCGAAATTATAAACCATAGAACCAAAGACTGAAAGCTCAGCAGATATGAAAAAATGAATTACACTCATGACCCTACTGCCAGCTACTTATTCATCATAATGTACTATTAATTTACAAAAATATCAGTGCATGCGACAAAGCAGCATAAAATAGGCAAATAATGTCTTAAAGGGTATTCTAAGAGGTTACGTTTAAAGACAATATGACAATGCTTGGGAATAAAATGTTATCTCGCTGATGTGTTGGGTTGTATAGGATGGTTTACAAGGCTGTGGCAGACCCTCCTGGGCATGTGGGTTTTAAACAATTAGATGGAGGACTGAGTAGGTTCCATTTTTCTTTTATATGACGGCAACAAGCTACTTGACCTTGCTCAAGCTCCCACCATCCAAGGTTTCTCTCACACATGCACACTTTCAGCAGGAGTCATCCATCAATGATCAGGGGCAAAGAGATCAATGTGCATTCAAATCAGGAGAAGATCCTGAATTTACAGTGGTGCAGTGGTAGAGCTGCTGCCTTACAGCACTGGAGACCTGGGTTTGGACCTGACTACAGGTTGTGGATGTATGGAATTTGTTCGTTCTCTCTGTGACCGCATGGGCTTCCTCCGGGTGCTCCAGTGTCCTCCCACATCCCAAAGACATGTAGGCTTGTAGATTAATTGCCTCGAGTGTGTCATATGAGAAACTGGGATGACATAGAAACTAGTATATACTGTAGGTTATCCTTGATCAACATGGACTTGGTGGGCTGAAAGGGGTTGTTTCCACACTATGTCTTTAAACTAAACTAAAATAAAATAAATGGTTGATTAAATAGTGAGATTCTCAACAGGTAACGGGTTAAAATTTCCACTGGTCTTAACTCACTGTTTAGGAATCAATCTAAACACTACATTATCCATGGAAGAATTACTGGAAAATAATTTCAGAGGAACTGAACAGATTTCTCCACTTGCAAATTGCAACACTTTTCTAGTAACACTAACGTAATTCATTGTGAGGAACAGCCACAGGAGATCTGCTAGAACAGACACTATACACGCTAAATTGCAATCTGTTATTTGGTTGACTTTCTTAAATTCCAAAAAAAGATAAAAATAGAAAATAAGGCACAGAGGCAGAAACAGCTGAAGTCAACTGGACAATAGATTAAATGGCATTACATGAGATAAGCAATGGCAGATATTTAAAGAAATGTTGCATAATTTTCTGCAAAGGTATATTCCATTGAGAAATAACAAATCCAAAAGAGGAATGCTCCATACATTGCGAGCCACTAATCGCAACGACACATGCCATTCAATCATATCAGTCCACATCAGCATTTATGCTCCACCAAAGTTCCTCCTTAAACATATCTGTACAATTCTCTTCAAACGCTTCCTGTGGTAGCAGGTTCCAAAATCTTACCACTCTATTTGTCAAAATTGTTCTTCTGAATTCTGTACTCGAGAAAATCAGTGACCAATTTATAGTCATGGCCTCTAAATGTGGATACATTCTCCCTGCATCCAATCTATCAAAACTCTTCATCGTTTCAAAAACTTCTGTTAAGTCACTCCTTGGACCCGTTTGTCAAGAGAAAAGAGATCCAGTTTTGTCACCTCTCCTCATTATGTACAGGCTAAATCATTTTGTTATCACTCTGACAAATCTTTGCTAAATCTTCTGAGTTCTCTCAATTAACTTCAAATCCACTAAAGTCTTTACGGATTGTATCATATTGAATGACGCACCATATGGCAAAAATGAACGGAGCCTTGATAATCAGAAATATATTCGGACACAGAAATGGTGATGAAAATAAAAATCGAGTGATGAGAGATTATGAGAGAAATATTGAGAAATAAGAAGGATTTATCATAGCATATTAAAATAAAGATGAAAGCAGTAGTGTATGATAGTACTTTTAGAATACGGTACAGAGAAATGAATAGAGGGAAACAAGGAAATTGTAGAGTTCAAACAAATAATTTGAAGCTCTATTTACAGTAGAAGACTCCCAGAGCCAGTAATATCCCAATGATAGTAGTGAGTTCAAGATTAAAATGGAGAATAAAATGTAAAACTATCACTCTCACTGAAAAAGAATTTCAGCCAAATTAATGGGAACAAATGCTGATAAGTCATAAGGTTATAAGTGATAGGAGCAGAAGAAGGCAATTTGGCCCATTGTCTACTCCACCATTCAATCATGGCTGATCTATCTCTCCCTTCTAACCCCATGCTCCTGCCTTCTACCCGTAACCCCTGACACCCATACTAATCAAGAATCTATCTATCTCTGCCTTAAAAATACCCATTGACTTGGCCTCCACAGCCTTCTGTGGCAAAGAATTCCACAGATTCATCACCCTCTGACTGAAGACATTCCTTCTCATCTCCTTCCTAAAGGAACGCCCTTTAATTCTGAGGCTATGACCTCTAGTCCTGGACTCTCCCACTCATGGAAACATCCTCCCCACATCCACTCTATCCAACACTTTCACTAGTTACGTTTCAATGTGGTTCCCTCCTCATTCTTCTAAACCAGCGAGTCCAGGCCCAGTGACATCAAACGCATCCTGGAATCATTTCTGTAAACGTCCGCTGGACCCTCTCCAGGGCCAGCACATCCTTCCTCAGATTTCATGCCCGAAATTGCTCACAATACTCCAAATGTGGCCTGACCCGCGCCTTACAGAGCCTCAGCATTACATCCCTGTTTTTGTATTCTAGCCCTCTTGAAATTAATGCTAGCATTGCGTTTACCAAGTCCCTTGAAGCTATTGATCTAGACTATAGCATCTTAAAATAAGTGGCTGTAGAGATAGTAGGTGGATTGATTGTGATTTCTTCAGTTCTGGGAAGAAACTATATGCCTGTTACTTTAACATCTGCCATTAGAAAAATGCTTTGATCCATGAATAAGGAGCTACTGATGGACACTGAAAAAATCATCATACAATTAAACAGAATCAATATGTTTTTATGAAATGGATAAGATATTTGACAGTTATTTGAGTCCTTCGAGGAATCAGATCTGGGGCCTCAACAACTTACAAGCTACACTATTAATTTGGATTAAGAAGCTAAGAGATTTGGTGCTAAATTTGCCTGTTATACAAAGACTGATGGTAATCAAGACCTATTCCGGTAATCAAAAACGTCACCTATTCCTTCGCTCCATAGATGCTGCCTCACCCGCTGAGTTTCTCCAGCATTTTTATCTACCTAAGAATCAAATTCTGTGCCTTTTCAAACCTTTAGTTTCCCTTTCCACTGACTCTCAGTCTGAAGAAGAGTCTTGACCCAAAAGGTCACCTAATCCTTTTCTCGAGAGATGCTGCCTGATACGCAGAGTTACTGCAACATTTTGTGTCTATATTCAATAGAAAAATCAGGGTGGTTTTAACGTGTATCATGTCCAAATAACTTTGTCTGTGCACTTCCTGATAGCAGCGGGCTCCAGAGCTTAGTCACTGTATTATTGTTATACTGAGTGTCAAAAGGCAAATCAGCATCATGGTCACAACAGTCAAGTTGTATAAAAGATATCAGGGAGGTAATGGAAAATGTGGCTGAAAACCTTTGGTTGCAAGTCATGATTTTTCAGCCAATTTCTGCCAGTATCAAAAGTGAGCTCCATACACGGCATGATGTTATGAAATGCCAAACATCAAGTGAGCAAACTTCAAATATATTGAGGTGAGTTCATTTAAAAAAAAAAGTTTTATTTTTCCAGAGATTCAATCTGGAAACATGCCCTTTGGCCCACCTAGTCTGTGCCAACCAACAATCTCCCGTACCTTAGTTCTATCCTACACACCACATACAATTTATAGAAGGCAATTTACCTACAAACCTGTACGTCTTTGGAATATGGGAGGAAATCAGAGCATCCGGAGAAAACCCATGCGGTCACAGGGAGAACATATAAACTCAATACAGATAGCTCCCATAATCATGATTGAACCTGGATCTCTGGCGCTGTTTGGCAGCAACTCCACCGCTGCGCCACTGTCTGGAAGTATTCGGGCCAATTCCCAATGTGGCTGATCCACCCAAAAATGGTCACTAGTGTGGCCTAAGTGGTCCAAAATTGTTTTTATGTGGAAGTAAAGAAATATTGCTGCAAATGTGCATTATGTTGGTTGGGCCACATATAGAGTACAGCATATAACTATGGTCTCTGCACTTAATTAGAGATAGATTATATTGGAGGGAGTTGCAAGAAGGTTTAACAATTTAAATCCTGAAATATAAGAATTGTCATGTGAAACGTTTGACCCTCCACTCATTAGACTTTTGAAGAATGAAGTGATCTTCCCTAAACAAATAAGAATTTAAGGGGAATAGGGGGTTGGCATAATAAATACTGAGAGGGTATTTTATCTAATTGGGATATCTAGAATAATAATCTAGAAGTTATACAGAATAAAGGGGTCACCAATTTAAGATGAAGAGAGTAATTTCCTGTACCTTAGAGTTGTATAGTGTATAGATAGGTAAGTAAAAGTGAGATCTAACTCAGATCAGCCACGATCATGTTTGAAGGACGATATTTGAAACATTCCTTGGAAAACATTTCTATTTTATAGCAAGTGTATAGCTTTAATTGTTAATCCCCAATTTTGTTAATGCAAAATGTTTCTTGCTCGCATAAACACAGGTTACTTGGGCTAATGCTGGTTCTTCTGACTGAAACAGTCAGTGACTGGCAATTTAAACAGTGGGTTTAGGAGTTCTGCACATATACTGTCAAATAAGGAAGTTCTAAAACTACTGACATTTTATATGCTGAACCCATCCATTTGGCTTGTCACAGGATTCCACACAGTGCATAGTATCGCTGAGGGTTTCCAATAATTGAACAGAAATCAGCTTTTGGACACTGGTCCACAAGGGATCTGGACGAGGATCTGCAACTATTGATTTCAATGGAATTCAGGGGCAAATATATGAGAATTTAAGATAAAGTTAAGTTATTCCTTCAAACAATTATTTCACTTTGGGTTGCTTAAATTTTTGTTTAGTTATTGTGGCTAATCTTTTAAAAAAATATTTAGAAAGACTATGTACAATTAATTTGTTTATTGGTTATTAATTGACCAGAATGCCTTGTTAAAGGCAAATTTCTTACAGAGCCTGTGTGACTTCAGATTTTTAGTTCAAATAATCATGCACTTCATCATTGTAAATGAAATTAGGCTACAGCTTGACAAGATATAATTCAGAAAATGTGTGCAAGGTCATAGCATTGATTGAAATAAATTACAAATAATGTGAGGAAACTGAGTCTTCAAGCATAATATGTGATACAATGACAATGACAATCCCACCCTCAATTTTATAATTCTGAACATTTTTCAAAGCCTGCCAATGCCTCGTGCTTCCAACCTTCATTACTGTTCTACTGGGGAAATACCACCAGCTACATCGAATGGAGAGTCTGGAATTCTTTCACTTAACCTCTGCCTCTTCTTTCCTCAGACTTCTCTCACCACTGCTGATTTTTGTTATTCTCTCATGTGGCTCAGTGTGAAATAATATACAAGTAAGCCACCTTAGGTGTTTTACTGTTTCAGATTTGCTTTATAACGAGTTGGTGTTGTATTTTATATTGTCCTACTCTTTGTCCTGCTCTTCATGCGAGCTTCACAATCCATAGAAGGAATTTAGTGATTCTGCAGAGGTTTTGTGATGAATGTTTAGTATCATTATAGCTGACCAAGCTCCAGGTATCCCGATTCAGAGGATATCCACTGATCACATTGATGTACATTGAAAGCTATACTGAAGCAATTTACCAAGCAAAGCCTCGTCTCCATGCTTTTTATCTTCTCAGTAAAATACCTCTGAAATTCATTGTGACATTTATATTTTGAGTCATAAAGTTATCAGTGGCAGTTGAAAATTGTGTCATGTAAGGAGCAATCCTACACTAATTCCAGCATTTAAACTCTACTTATCGACTGCATTAGCAGTAGCTGTAACCAAGCATTAGATGCCCACTGGTCTCATTCATCATATATTTACTACCTTAGCTGGTTGGAGTGAATGATGAATTTTGTCTGCAGCCAAGCAAAATCAAACCATTTAAAATGATTCCAAACATCCCTTTAATCATTAAGCTTAATGTGATCCCCCTCCAAGTAGCTTTTAATCTATTAGTTTGGAGAGCATCTGCATGGCATTTATTTGGAAAACAATCCCAGGGTTTTTATTTAATGTTTCTCAGCACATATTTTTGCACCATGGTAATAATAATATTGGAATGAATCTTTTCTGCTAATTATGCTTACAAATTCTTGCTGTTGTAAGACACTACCACAACTCCAAGTGACATGTCAGCAAGCAGGCTCAAACTTAGGAAATGAAGGGGAGTAAACTGGATACCACTTCAAACAGAGCACTAGAATCATTTTTGTTTTATATTTTAATGGTACACAAGCACATAATTAACCACTGTAAGGGAATATTAGGAGAGCTGACTAAACATCTGATTGTAAAATTTGTGCTGCCTGCTTGTCATCATGGTTTATGGCAGTGTCTGTTAGAGATCACACTGACTGGCTATTTCACGGCCTGGCTCAGTAACTCAAAATTTGCCTCAAAAGGGCAATTCCCTGACCATATGTTCATTGCACTGCTACCATTGGGAGGAAGGTGCAGGAGCCTGAAAACTCCTGCAAAACCATGACCTCCAGGTTCAAGAACAGCTTCTATCCAGCAACCATAAGGTTCTTGAAACACATGTACAACCCGATCTAGCAAATTGCATTGTTTTTGGCATTATTTCACCTTTTCAAAGCCCAAATTTGCGAATGGCTAGCTATTGATGATTTAGACCAACCAGCACATCCTAAAATGCATCGTCCATCGTGGTCAGAGATGCTTAAAATCATTGCAGAGCGAGCGGGTGGGAAAGAGCCTCCAGAATTTCCAACAGTGTGTTGGATGTCTTGGAAAATGAGGTAGAGAAGAAGGTCATAAGATCATAAACGATAGGAGCAGAATTAGGCCATTCAGCCCACCAAGTCTACTCCGCCATTCAATCATGGCTGATCTATCTCTCCCTCCTAACCCCATTCTTCAGCCGTCTCCTTATAACCTCTGACACCATAACCTGAGGGCCACCTACAAGGGTCCAAGGAAGCTTCCAGGTAAATGTTAAGACAAGAGTGGAGGAACCACATTTTTGAGGTCAATGCGCAAAATAAACCCCAACAACATAGAAACCCCAACAACAGCAGAAAAAAATATAATGATTTCATAGATGGAGCCAAGTTGGTGAATGCCTCTTTAAATTCAATCCCTCACATACTACTCAATCCCTTAAATCCCAATCACTGCTACCAATTCCTATCACTCTGAACTTTGAGTTAAGGCTTATCAAAATGCTGAGTTACACATCCACTTCATTTTATATACAGTACATTCAAACAACAGTAATAATTTCATCTAAACACATCATGTGACTCACTATCATTCTGTTCTCTCCCTTCCAGAACAAGATGGCACAATATTATATGAAATAAACACTGTCAGACTACCTTCAGGTGGATAAAAGCAATGGTTTAAGAAGGCAACTCATCACCGCCTTCTCAAGGAGGTTTGGGGATGGGTTATGAATTCTGCCCTTGTCAATAATAACAATGGGTTGCAACTAAATTAACGATAATAAAAAATGCTATTGGCAACAAAAACCAGCAGGGTTTGTTGTGAATGTAATTTCGCTCTCTATCGGAAAGGGTGCCTCTGGACGGGCAGAATGAGAATAGTGAAGGAGATGCTGTGCTCAAACTGAATCTTCCTCAAGCCCCACTTCCACCCTCATTTCACAATCTCTTCTAATTGCAAGCCTGAGTTGATGCATCCCACACTTCACAGCATCCTAACACCCAAAGGTCACCCTTATGCCTTTTCCCTTTCTGATATCCGTATACTGCCACCTCCTCCCACATCCTCTCTCCATCCAAGACGCAGCAGTAGGAGAGCGAAAATTAAGCCACCCGTCATTTGATCAGACACTCGTAACTATGTACATGGAGGCTGGATCTCCATGTAATACGTTATTGTCTGCAAATACCTTGCCACCATGGAGGTGGGAAAGATTTGCTCAGTTGCCAGCTTCCAGGAAGGCAAGATGGCATACACTATATAAATTCTGCTCCAGAAGACGCAGCTGAGAATTGTGTGAAGACGCAGCTGAGAATTTGTGTGAAGCTTGAGTATATCTGATGCTATTTACAATGGCATGCAATGTGACAAGATGCTTGCCACAATGAAAGGCCTGCCAGAAAGTAAGCATTCAACATCAAGGAACATGGGGAGGAAGGAAGGGTTGGCATGGGTCACCATAGCCACTCTTTCCAGCACAGGAGTGGTGAGACCTTTTCCCTACAGTTATATTTCCAACCATCACACAATCTGTCCTCATACAGTGAGTGTTGATGAAGCTGTGCCCTGGGAGTGAAGCACGTCCTCCATAACGACTGCATTAATGCATGCTCTTGAGACCCTACTGCCATTTTGGACCTTTCCTGAATCACAAAATGAACTGAATGCCAAGTATATCAGGCATTACCTATTCATGCATTTGCAGTGCAAAATTCATTTTCTCCACATGTAGGCACATCATAGCTCAGAGGTCCACAGTTATTCTTATCCTGTCCAACTTCAAAGGGATTAGTCTTCATTGTGCCTCAGCCACCATTATCCAAGATAGTTATACATGAGTGTACATATTATTAGAATTGCATTCCATTCTAACTTTACAATGTACCCTGTACTACCAAACCCTATTTCCCCCCACCCATCCTCAGTTCGAAAATCAAAGTTTTAGTGGGAGTAAAGTGAATGCGCTTGGTACCAAGCACAATATTTTCAGATTCAAGATTGTATCGATGCACTATTCTTGAGTCTGACTCACGGGAAAAGAATCATTAATGTGTACAACTTACAGAAAATAATAGACACCTATTAACTTTAGAAAGAATGAATGACTCCCATCGATTTAGATACCATCATAAAACAGGCATAGTTCTCCCTGAGGTGCATTGAAAACATTGAAATTGTTGTGTAGTGGCTATTTGTTTGAGTAACACATGAACTAGGATGTTTGTGGTATGCCATAAACATTCTTTGAATCATTTTCTGGTCAGCGGCAAAAATCAGGCTGGAATATATCAATTAACACGTAATACCGGACATAATGTGCGGGGATTGCTGGTCGGTGGGGACTCGATGGGCTGAAGGGCCTGTTTGCGTTCTGTATCTAAAACTAAAACTAAAAACTAAAACTAAAATGTATAATGAATCATGCAAGTTAGGCACAAACCCTTGGTATTGGTCAACCACTCTCTGGAACATCATCGCAACATGCCAAAGACTTAACATGAGTTAGCTTGCTGCGAGGTGTTTATGATATGCCAAATCCTGAAACATTAATAAAATGAATCTATGTCCTATCATGACAATGTGAGAAATTGAATTCTGCTAAAAATGTGTGGAAAATGTTTTCAATACTGAAAAAAAAGTAACTGTGAACCTGTCAGTGTCATAAAATTTTATTTGGCTTATAAAGTCACCGAGCTTTATAGCATTGAAACAGGCCTTTTGGCCCAACTTGTCCATACTGACCAAGTTGCATATCTGAGATAAACTTGGGTACATTTGGTTCGTATCCTCTTAAGTTTTCCTTTCTTTGTACCTTTTTAAAAGTCATCATTAGTGTCAGCATACTCTTACATCCCACATTCTCAAGGGATTTGCTTGAATCCAGCTGCCTTACCTAACATATAGTCCTTTTAACATATACGTCCTGACATCCTCAATATCCTTCATCGACCAGGATTGCACAATAGTACCGGCCTTGCCCTTCACTCTAACAGGAACATGCTGGTCCTGAACTTTCTCTATCTCTCTTTCAAAAGACTCCCATTTGAGAAGGGAAACTGCTACATTTCCTCATGCTGGCCTATATCTGGCTCAAACTTTGCACTACTGTGGTTGATTTCTCTGAAGTAGTCATTTAGTTTAACGTGGAAGGAAAAAGCTGATAAAGTATTAATAATAACAAAAACTTCCAGCTCTCTTCCCAAATCTTGCCCAGAGCTATTCTAACAGTTCCAGTGGTACAGAAGTGACAAATGGGCAGAAACTATTGAGGAGATGAGGACTGCAAAGAATAAAAGGGAAGGATATGGAGGAGAGAAGTTATGCATTGCAAGAATCAAAAAGTGGAAGAAGTGATGAATGAAAAGACAAGTAACCAAAGCCAAGCCAGAAAAATAAACAAGAGTAAACAAAATGTAGAAATAAAAGAGGAGAAAACAGCAAAGGATGAGATCAATTTTCTTTTGCAAGATAAACATTGCCACACAGAGGCTCTATCTGTGGAGTATAATTTAATAATAGGTGGTTATTTTAACTGCCGTCAGTCGTGAGAGGATCAACCATCAAAGGAATAATATTTGGAACATTTTGAAACCAGTCTCAGCTCTCTGTGAACAGATCTGCTGCTAGCAGAGGTATGAGGATGTTGCGAAACTTCATGGTTAGTAATTCTATTATTCAACTGAGATTGCATGTCTCAGGTCGTGGGTATCATTTAAATGTTCCCTTTGGTTCTGATTTCCAAAGACACAGGAAACCCTGCAAGTGACCCTTGTTACCCCAAGACTGATAGTTCTCCAACTAGTTTCACTGTCCTCCTGATTAATTTTACCAAGCGTATGATTCGTTGTCTTCTTCTCCTCAGCCAACAATGAACCATTCTACATTTCCTTATTAATTGTCTGCTTTGATCTGTCATTTTCACAACTTACCCTTCCATATATCTAGTCTCCCACTCCCCCGACTCTCAGCCTGAAAAAGGGTCATGACCTGAAACATCACCCATTCATTCTCTCCAGAGATGCTGCCTGTCCCGCTGAATCACTCCAGCATTTTGTATCTATCTTTGGTGTAAATCAGCATCTGCAGTTCCTTCCTGCACTGATAAAACTTTACAGACAGTTGTGGTTCTAAATTGACAGTCCCTACCCCTAGCTATTCCACCTACCCCTCCTGCATCATCCCCACCTTTTCCTGATCTTTCAAGAAACCCTACATGATCTCGCCTTTACATGTGATTGACTCACTCGATCCAACCCCAGTTCTCTCAGATACCAATCTCTTCAGATGTCCCACTCTCTCTGCCATTCACTACAATTTATCGCATCATCCTGCAATCTTTCCAGGTATCCCACTGACCTCCTATCTTTTCAGTGGCAACCCTCTAGATATTGATGCTCAGATGTTGCCATGTATCACTGGCTACTTCTGCCCCTCATTCTCATCAGCTGCTACGCAGCAGAGAGGGCAGAAGTATTTGGATAAAAACTTGTCGAATTTAACAGGGGAATCAGTCTTTTCCTGATGTTTCCTGCTTTATCTACCACTAACAAGCATCACCACTCATTCCCTACCCATAAATATAATGCTAATGGGTCTGTCTCTTAACTATTTATATATATAAAAACATATTTTGTTCTTGCCAACCTTGAACTATGCTGCAAGGGAAACACATATGTCGATAAGCACATATGTTGATATTGAATAATGACTCTTTAGTGTTTAACCCTGTAAACTATGGTGCCACAGCTTGCTGGTACCTTTGGGAATCATGTTTGGGTTAAATCTTGTAATTCAGGACCTATACTTTAAGAATGTGATCTCATACTTTAATTTGACACAAGACATAATCACTTCAGAAAACAGCAGTAAAATTGGAAGTACAAAGCTTCACATTCAAAGAGCAAAATACTGAAATTTGAAATGTACCATGTAATTTAATTTCAATGCAAAATGTAAGTTCACGGTGCACAACTTCTAGGCAAAGAGCCTTATTGCTTTGTAAGCTTTTGCATTAAGCTGTAGATTAGATCATGTCAGATCAATTGAACAGAAATAATATCAAGAAATATCAGAATCTGTAATGCCAGTGAACTACTTGTATTTGATGTTTTAAATTAAGATTAGTTTGTGTTCTAAATTGCCCAATTCCCATAAGACAGTATTAAATTAAGCATAGACACAAAAAGCTGGAGTAACTCAACGGGACAGGCAGCATCTCTGGAGAGAAGGAGTGGGTGACGTTTTGGGTTGAGACCCTTCTTCAGATGTAATAATTTTCAGGAAAATTATTTGGTTATCAAAGTTACAAAAGATGACAAGATAGTAACATTGCAGGACTTTTGTGAAGAAAGACAAAGAGAGTTTTATATGCATTACACTTCCTGGCTGCATATTAGAATCTTGTCTACGTTACACGCACAGAATAAGATTTAGACTCACACTCACACCAGCCTCCTTTGGCAGGACAGTGTGATAATAGTTTAAACAGACTTGTTGCAAGCTGAATTTAAACCACAAAAGTCAAAGTAAGCATGGTAGCATACAAATAAGTTTAAATACTAAATAACGAAACATGAGATCTCCTGTAGATATACTGTAAATACATTGGGTCAGAATATTCCTGTTCGATATATCAATGTTTTTGAATCAGTCAAATTGCATTTTTCTTTTAGAGCACTGGAGGGAGGACATTTTAATTCTCAATGTATATATTGCAGACAAAACCTGAATAAGTCAAATTGGTTATTGCTACATGAACCTAATTTCATCCTTTTTAAAGAAGAGGATATTAGTTTATTATATCTAGATATAGGATATTATTATCATGCACAGTTAAAAAAAAACTTTGTTTTACATGTTATCCATGTCAATCATACCATACACGGGTCCATGAGTCCAATCCAACCATGCATAAGTACAGCAGGTAGTGCAAAATGTGAAAGGAAACAGAACGCACCGCCAACAAGGGCCGCACCGAGGCAGATCAGGAGGTCATGATTACATTCAGAGCATATGAGAGGTTTGCCTGATCTATAAGAGGAGAAAGAGCTGTCAATGGGATATTAACATGGTGGTAGTTTGGGCTGAAGATACCTGGGATACCTCTGGCATTTGTTAATATGACATTATTATTATTATTATTATTATTATTATTATTATTATTATTATTATTACTAGTTATTAGGAGAATTGGGCCATTGGTATTGGGAAATATTTGGGAAATGGTGGGCAGTGATATAGAATTCTTTGAAGCCAATAGAATAAGGCCAAGGGTGTCGGAATCCAAACAGTGGGATCAGTGAGACGACCTCAAGAAATTTCAACGCAATTAAACTCTGATCATCCAGTAATTTGGAAACCCCAACGATTTGGCATCTGGCTCACTGGGTGACATTTCTCAAGCACTCTTTAACTCACTGTGGCCCTGTTGCCATGCTCTTTGTAACATCACATATTCCTCATGATTCACCAGGCCGTTGTTTCCAACACTCCCTTTAAGCTCACCTGGTGCGTTAGAAAATGCATTATACAGCAGCACGATATCCTAAAAAATAAGGTAAATGTGTATTGGGATATTAATAGGGAATCACATCAAAAAGTTTGGAAATTTTGGCATTTTGGCTCCAAAGATCCAAGGGTACTAGGTTATCAGAATCTTACTTCACAGCGAAGGACACAAACTAGTACACTCAATGATGTGATAAATGTTGAAGGCTTTAGTGGGAGGAATTTTTGGTGGGAGGAATTATTCAGGGATACGATTGTACTGAGCATGTTAAACCAGGTATCAGAGAGCATGTGGAGGAGTTATGAGGTACAATAAAGTTCAGGATCTGACCATTTTTATCCACTTCTGGGAAAATTAAATTATTTTTGATCAGTTATAACACCAACATTAGAAAGTGTGAGGGACACTTGCAGCCCTCGTGTTTAGTCATCAAGACCACACATCAGGAAGTTTCATTTACATGGTTTCATTTACTTCACAATCTTACAATCATTTAAATCAATAATAATAACTAGAAAGAATTCAACTAAATAACCCATGGATACAGAAGGGACTGTAGATGATGGAATCTTGAACAAAACACAAAGTGCTGGAGGAACCGAATAGGTCAGACATCTGTGGAGGGAATGGGCAGATGTCCTTTCTGGTTGGGGCCTTTCTGCAGTCTCATTGCAGTAAGGGAGAAAAGAGTAAGGGCAAGGACAACATTTGGTAAGTGATAGGAGGATACATAGAAATATAGAAAATAGGTACAGGAGTAGGCCATTCGGCCCTTCGAACCTGCACCGCCATTCAATATGATCATGGCTGATCATCCAACTCAGTATCCTGTACCTGCCTTCTCTCCATACCCCCTGATCGCTTTAGCCACAAGGGCCACATGTAACTCCCTCTTAAATATAGCCAATGAATTGGCCTCAACTACCTTCTGTGGCAGAAAATTCCACAGATTCACTACTCTCTGTGTGAAAAATGTTTTTCTCATCTCGGTCCTATAGGACTTCCCCCTTATCCTTAAACTGTGACCCGTGTTCTGGACTTCCTCAACATCGGGAACAATCTTCCTGCATCTAGCCTGTCCAACCCCTTAAGAATTTTGTAAGTTTCTATAAGATCCCCGCTCAATCTTCTAAATTCTAGTGAGCACAAGCCGAGTCTATCCAGTCTTTCTTCATGTGAAAGTCCTGCCATCCCAGGAATCAGTCTGGTGAACCTTCTATGTACTCCCTCTATGGCAAGAATGTATTTCCTCAGATTAGGAGACCAAAACTGTACACAATACTCCAGGTGTGGTCTCACCAAGGCCCTGTACAACTGCAGCAGAACCTCCCTGCTCCTATACTCAAATCCTTTCGCTATGAATGCTAACATACTATTCGCTTTCTTCACTGCCTGCTGCACCTGCATGCCTACATTCAATGACTGGTGTACCATGACACCCAGGTCTCGTTGCATCTCCCCTTTTCCTAATCGGCCACCATTCAGATAATAGTCTACTTTCCTGTTCTTGCCGCCAAAGTAGATAACCTCACATTTATCCACATTATACTGGATCTGCCATGCATTTGCCCACCCACCCAACCTATCCAAGTCACCTTGCCGCCTCCTAGCATCTTCCTCACAGCTAACACTGCCCCCCAGCTTCGTGTCATCTGCAAACTTGGAGATGTTGCATTCAATTCCCTCATCCAGATCATTAATATATATTGTAAATAGCTGGGGCCCCAGCACTGATCCTTGCGGTACCCCACTAGTCACTGCCTGCCATTCTGAAAAGGATCCGTTTACTCCTACTCTTTGCTTCCTGTCTGCCAGCCAGTTCTCTATCCACATCAATACTGAGCCCCCAATACTGTGTGCTTTAAGTTTGCATACTAATCTCTTATGTGGGACCTTGTCAAAAGCCTTCTGAAAGTCCAGATATAACACATCCACTGGTTCTCCCTTATCCACTCTACTAGTTACATCCTCGAAAAATTCTATAAGATTCGTCAGACATGATTTACCTTTCATAAATCCATGCTGACTTTGTCCATTGATTTCACCACTTTCCAAATGTGCTGCTATCCCATCGTTAATAACGGACTCTAGCATTTTCCCCACTACCGATGTTAGACTAACTTGTCTGTAATTCCCCCTTTTCTCTCCCCCTCCCTTTTTAAAAAGTGGGGTTACATTAGCTATCCTTCAATCCTCAGGTACTACAAAATCTAAAGAGTTTTGAAAAATTATCACTAATGCATCCACCATTTCTGGTGCTACTTCCTTAAGTACTCTGGGATGCACCCGATCTCACCCTGGGGATTTATCGGCCTTTAATCCATTCAATTTACCTAACTTCACTTCCCGACTAACCTGGATTTCACTCAGTTCCTCAATCTCATTTGACCCCAGGTCCTCTGCTATTTCCAGCAGATTATTTATGTCTTCCTTAGTGTTCCAAAGTAGTTATTCAATTCGTCTGCCATGTCCTTGTTCCCCATGATCAATTCACCTGTTTCTGACTGCAAGGGACCTACATTTGTTTTAACTAATCTTTTTCTCTTCACATATCTATAAAAGATTTTGCAGTCAGTTTTTATGTTCCCTGCCAGTTTTCTTTCATAATCTATTTTCCCTTTCCTAATTAAGCCCTTTGTCCTCCTCTGCTGGACTGAATTTCTCCCAGTCCTCTGGTAGGCTGCTTTTTCTGGCTAATTTGTATGCTTCATTTTTGTTTTGATACTATCCCCGATTTCCCTTGTTATCCATAGATGCACTACCTTCCCTGATTTATTCTTTTGCCAAACTGGGATGAACAGTTGTTCATCCCAGTTTGGCAAAAGATGAGGAGGGAGTTGGATTGACAGATGGGTGGAAATAGCGACAAAAGCCAAAATATTTTCAGAACAGGAGGGAAGAGCCGTGAAATGTAAAACCAGAGAGAGGGATAGAGCTGAGGGGGGATTAAAAGGACAATGAAAGATCGGTAATGGGAGATAAGCATATGAAGGAGAGGAAAGTAGCAGCATGGCTGAGGGGATGGGTGATAGTGGGAGAAATGAGGGAAGATGGGGATTGGAGAGGGTACAGGAAAGAAAGCGTGTGTTGGGAGGTATTACTTGAAATTGAAGAATTTAATGCCAATAACGTTGGGTTGTAAGCTACCCAAGTGGAATACAGGGTGCTGTTCCTCCAGTTTGCGTGTGGTCTTACTGTGGCATTGGAGGAGGCCAAGACAGGAATGATTAGAAAATGAATGGGAAGGGGAGTTAAATGTTCACAACCAGGTGATCCAGCAGGCCTTGGTAAACAGAGCACGTTGCAAACTGCTGGGTCTCCCGATTAGTTTGTACTATTTGTATAATTCTCAGTAGGATAATATGAATACATGAGCATGGTGGAAGGAGATAAATCAATTATTTTGTTGTGGGAGGTGGTGGTAACTGGGAAAACATATAGTTTAATTGGAGATGGAATTTGCATTTTTCTCAATGCGCAGTTGTTTGAGGCAAGCCATTTGCTGGAAAAGTGAAGATAAGCAATGCTCCTTGCATTTGGTTTAGTCACATGTACCATCAACTTAAGATAACCAAACCGTTTTCCTACCAAAAAATTCAAGGATGCCATAACAAGTCCCACCAGTTAATACAACGGTTTTTCAACATGTAGAATTATACTAAAAAAATATCAGGACGGGATTTACAATAAGGCACAGTGCATATCACATGTGGTAAATGTTAAGCTCTCATTGCTGGCACCCATGTTAAATGCAGTGGTTTGGTTTGTAATAATTTGCCAATCTGATTCAATGTGCAGCATTGTGCATTTGTCATTCAGAATACGTGGCAAGGCAGTTGAATTCACACAAAAAAATAGGAAAACAGTGTAAAACTAATCAGCTAATGCCAACTTATACCGTTCCTTTAAACTCACGTTGTTCCAACAATCTGAAAGATGAGCAAAATGAGATCCATTTATGCGTCTCAACAACACACATGTAATGGGTCTGTTACAATGAACAGCATTGCACTGAACTGTCAGCAGTTATTTTAATGCTGCTCTCAGCAGCCCTCATTACACGTAAAAGAGTAATGATGTGCACTTCAACTGTATAAGAGTCAAACCACAGTGCGAACAGATTGAGCTGAATTAAAGCCCTGAGCCCTCATGTTCTTCGAGTTCTCTTTTTGCTTGAAAAGGATAAATTGTAATGGACCTAAAATAGATAAACAGTTGACAAGTCAACTAATGGATGGATATCATAGGTGGTTGTTCTGTTGCATACCAACTTGCACATTTAGATTAGTTTGTGTTAGATATACAGCATGAAAACAAGCCCTTCAGCACATTACGTCCATGCTGACCATCGATCACTTATTCACACTAGTTCTATGTTATTCCTCTTTGCATGCACACACATTGGGGTAATTTACAGAAGCAAGTAAACTTACAAATTTCACATCTTTAGGGTGTTGGAGGAAATCGGTGCACACAAAGGAAACCCATTCAGACAAAGGGAGAACATGCACACTCTACATAAACAGCAGTTGAGGCCAGGATTGAACCTGGATTTCTGGCACTGTGAGGCAGCAGTTCTACAAGATGTGCCACTGCATTACCAGCTATCGTCTCTTTAATAAAAAGGATTGTCAAGAAAAATTATGGAAATCTTACCTTGTTTGGAAGCTGAGAAATGCATCAGACACATTGTATGTTTAAGAAAGAAATGAAGATGCTGGAAAAATCGAAGGTAGACACAAATACTGGAGAAACTCAGCGGTAACTTTGCCTGTGGTGCGCAGGTTTAGGGAAAGTACGGTCTCAACCCAAAGTGTCACCTATTCCTTCGCTCCATAGATGCTGCCTCACCCGCTGAGTTTCCCCAGCATTTTTGTCCACCGTACTTTCCCTAAACCTGCGCACCACAGGCAAAGTTACTGATCGTGCTGTGACCATGATGGTCAATAACAAACCACTGATCGCCAAGGTCTATACTGGTGTTCAACAATAACCACTGAGCGCATGAGAAAAGACTCCTCCACTTTACATGCTTACGGAGGGGAAATTCCTCACCCACTGGGCAAAGCCGATTTCAAATGTACCATCAATGAACAGATGAAGGACTTGCTATATTACATCGTTCAGCCATGTGCTGAAACCCTGCTGGGCATCGATGCGTGCCATGATCTGGGTTTGGTCTATTTCGGGCGTGCTGTTCACAAACTGTTTGACAGAGGGACCACCAAAACAGGTGCTATCCAACTACAAAGACTTGTTTGACAACCAACTCGGCAAACTGCCTACAATATAAAATAATTGTTGCCCATACAGTCACCCCGATCGTACGTGCCCCTCACCGTGTCCCGCACGGTACGCGTGAGCAAATACATGATAAACTTGAACGTATGGTCTCCATTGGGGTCTTCGCCGAATTCAGTGAGCCCTCTGACTGGGTCTCCACCATAGTTGTCACCACAAAGAAAGACAAGAAGGAGTTACACATCTGCATCAATCCTAAAGATTTGAACACAGCAATCAAACACCAACACTATCCTATGAGGACCATCGAAGATTTTGCAGCACAAATTGGTAATGCAATGGTTTTCTCAGTTTTGGATGCCACAAACTCATTTTGGCAAATCCCGTTAGACTGTGCTTCATCGGCATTAACAACATTTGCCACCCCGTTCAGACGTTACCGGTTCCTAAGAATGCCCTTTGGCATCAATTCTGTCAGCAAAGTTTTCCAGCGTGCAATGGAACAACTGTTTGCAGAATTCCCCTGTGCTATCATAGTTGACGATATTCTAGTTTATGGCCGTGATGCCACCGATACAGATGCAAACCTACGTAAAGTACTGGACCGTGCCAGAGGCATCAACTTAAAGATGAACCCACTTAAATGCAAGTTCAGGGTTCCCGAAGTCACTTACATAGGTCACGTGTTCACCAGCAACGAACTAAAACCAGATCCATTAAAGACTGCAGCAATCAACGAGCAGCCCGTATCAACTGACGTCACCAGCCTACAACGATTTCTAGGCATGGTTAACTACCTGGGAAAGTTCATCCCCAATCTCAGCGAACTTTCAGCCCCCCTACATCAACTAACTCACAAGGACATCACTTGGTCCTGCTACCCAAACCACCAGCGAGCTTTCGAGTCTAGTGCACCGACTTAAATTCTTACTTTAACCTCAACCTGCCAGTTACAATCACCTGCGATGCATCCCAGTATGGACTAGGCGCTGCATGCCTGCAGACCTCTTTCAACGGCGACGTATTGCCAGTATCCTACTCGTCCACAACACTAACATATATCGAACAGCACTATGCCCAGATAGAAAAAGAGCTGCTTGCCGTGGTTTTTGCCTGCTCCAAATTCAAGGACTTCATTTTTGGAAAAACCTTCACGGTAGAAACTGATCATCAACCTCTGGTTACAATCCTGAGCAAGCCTATCTACGCTGCTCCAGCAAGGCTTCAACGCATGATGATGCAGCTCCAACGGTTCAACTTCCGCATTGTCTACAAAAATGCTAAAGACATGCACATCGCAGACACTCTATCCTGGGCACCATGCGCCACCAGTGAACAACAGAGGAATTTTCCATTCTAAAAGTTTCATTCGTTCCAACTGACCACCTGTGCCGCCTCGCCAAACACACTGCCATGGATAAAACCTCCCAGCTGCTAACCTCTGTTATTAAAGGCGGCTGGCCAAACAAACAATCCAACACCCCCACTGAATTAAAACCCTAATTTCTGGTACGTGGCGAACTGGTGCTTCAGGACGGAGTGATCGTAAAGGGTCACAAAACGGTCATCCCCCCATCCCTACGTAAAGAGTACTACGAGGAGATCCACGGTGGCCACCCAGGCGTTGAGGCCACCCTACAACGAGCCAAAGAAATGATTTACTGGCCCGGTATGACCAAGTACATTCGGGGAAAAACGGAGTCATGCGTGATCTGCAACAGGCAGGCACCGCACCAGCAAAAACAACCGCTGATGTCCCAACCAGCTCCGTCCCTACCATGGTCATCCCTGGCCACCGATATGTTCGAATGGCACGGGATACACTATCTCGTGTTAGTGGACTCATACTCGAGTTGGTTCGAAATCGATCTTCTACCAACCATCTCCTCAGAATTAATCATCCTGAAAGATGCTTGTATTTCAACCCGTGTGAGTTTGTGCTCTTTACAGTATCCATTTCCTGCCACCCAATGAGCTCCTCCAACAGCTCTCCTTTTCTTGGCTTCTGGAAGTAGTTTTTTAAATTTCAAGAATGCTTTCGCAAAGGTAATGCATATAAGGGTTCTGCACGAGATGAGATAGTAGAGATGTAGGGTAATATTTAGTCTGGAGAAGGAAATGGCAATGACAAAATTGGAGAGAGGAAGATATGGGTCATTTTCGGATTAGCAACTAGTACAGTGTAAAAGGGACAATATATTTACATTCACATTGGTGACTTGGGTGAAAGGACTGAATGTCGAAGGCTGTGAGAAAATCAAGTGAGGAATGAGAATGAGAGTGTTTGAGGTCAATATTGAATCAGCCACAACACTATTAAATTGCAGAGCATGTATGTGGGGCCAATTAGCCTAACCTTGACGCTGTTTCTCATGTTCAAACCATCATTAACTATTTAATGTGGATCTTCCTGCAATGCATCAGCAAATAGACAGGCAGGCATGAGGTTAACTCTTCCATACAGATATTCTAACTCAAATTACTGTGAGATGGAGAGACCCTGCCCTTTAGTCATTTTTTTTTTACTTTAGAGAGATAGCATAGAAAAAGGCCCTTTGGCCCATTAAGCCCGCGCCGACCAGCGATCACCCTGTACAGTAGCAGTATCCTACACACTAGGAACAATGTACAATTTTACCAAAGCCAATTAGCCTACAAACTTGTACGTCTATGGAGTGTGAGAGGAAACTGGAGCAGCTAGAGAAACCGCAAAAACTCAATATAGACGGCTCCAGTAGCCAGGATTGAACCTTTGTCTCTGGCATTATAAGGCAACAGCTCTATGGCTATGCCATTGTGCAGTCCCTTTCCTTTAGTCATATTTCCTTTTCTTTAGGCCGATCTAGTTTACAACTCAATGCTCAGGAAATTTTTCTGTTGCAGACTGCCACCAGGAATAAGAATCATTTGCAGTGCCATGTTGTTGCACAAATCATGACACAATGTCATAGAGTTGTATGGCACAGAAACAGGCCAGTCAGCCCAACTCTATCATGCTGACCATGATGCAGATCTAGGCTAATCCCAATTTCACCGCATTAGATCCATATCTCTCCTTTCCTATCCAAACGCTTCAACCACAAAGGCATTCTCCTGCTCCCCACGGCTGATGGGCAGGAATCTTACCAGAAGGGGGGAAGGGATGGGGGAGTCTTATAATGGTGGAAAGGCAGGCAAAACTCAGATTGTTCTCCAAGGGATATGTGGGGCTTTGACTGTGCGAGCAACTGTCTCTAGTGGCAGAAGGGTTGTAAGCAACACAAACAGGTTTCTGATGGAGTCCCATTGTCAGAGAGAGATACAGCAGAGAAACATGCCTTTCTGCTCATCACCTCTACGCCAACCATCAACCACCTGTTTACACTAACCTTACACTCATCCCCTCATTTTATTCTCCAACTATTTTCACTGGTCTCCTCGCATTCTAGTACTTACCAACACACTTGTGGCAATGAGCATCGGCCAATTAACCTACCGACCAGCAGAGCTCTGTGATGTGGAGGAAAACAGAACACTCAGAGGAGTATTTCCGGTATTTTCTGTTTTTATTTTAGATTTCAAGAATGTGCAGATTTTATTTTTAATGAAACCCCTGACATTTCAACTCCACAAGTTTTTGTTTGGTGTCCTTGGTAAATATTGAGATTGCTTTCTCCATGCCTGAGCCCATCAATTATCTATGTGCAGGAAGGAACTGCAAATGATGGTTTACACTGAAAATAGGCACAAAATGCTGGAATAACTCAGCGGGACAAGCAGCATCTCTGGAGAGAAAGAGTGGGTGATGTTTCTGGTCATTGATCATCTATCCATCCATCCATCCATAGAGAAAGTTTGGACAGGCGAGGACTTTATTCTTTGGATTGCAAGAGGCTGAAGGGAGATCTTAGAATCTTCGAGAGGTGTACAAAATCATGAGGGCAATAATTAATATACTGAGGCTCTTACTTATTGTCGGGTAATCAAGAGCTGATAAAATTGGATGAAAGTCTCCAAGCAGCTGTGCTACATACTCAAGGGGGAGGGTGAACAGCCAGATGTTATTGTGCATGTTGGCACAAATTACATTGGTAGGAAAATGAATATAAGGAGTTAGGCAACAAGTTAAACAGCAGGACCTCCAGGGTAGTGATTTCAGGATTACTACCAGGGGCACGTGACAGTGAGGGTAGGGACAGGGAGATCAGACAGGTGAATGCATGGCTGAGGAGTTGGTAGAGGGTGCAGGGATTTAGAATTTTGGACCATTGAGATCTTCTCTGAGGCAGAGGTGGCCTGTACAAGAAGAATGGGTTGCACCTGAACAGGAGGGAAATGAACATTTTGGCAGGAAGGTTTTGCGAATACTCCTTGAGTGGAATTAAATTAGATTGGCAAGAAAATGGATCCAATGAAGGACTGAGGCAGGCGAAAGGCTGGAAGTTGGTATGGAAGGTGATGTATGAAAGCTCAGTGGACCGGATAAGCAGAAGCATGGCGGGGAGTGAGGATTGAATTGCATTCCTTTTAATGTGAGAGACCTGATGCGTAAACTGGGTGAACTCAGGACATGTACAGGTGCATCACACTTGGTCTTTGTAGCTGTTACTAAAACCTGGCTAAGAGAAGAACTGGACTGGCAGCTTAATGTTCCAGGGTACAGTTGCTACAGGCGACGTAGAGGAGGGAATGTCACTTTATTGATGAAGAAGAATGTAATGGAAGTAGTCCAAGATGACATTACTGATGGTTCATCCAGTTGAACTATATGGGTGGAGCTGAGAAATAAAAAGGGGTGATCACCCTGTTATGAGAGTACTATAAATCCTCCTCTTCTGTTCTCCGCTCACCAGGCGACGAGCAGGGTCTTGGCTTGGTGGCTTCCCCCTTTTACGCTGCAGCACACTGGGTCCTTCTGCGTCAGCCCGTGCGACCCAACGGGTCTATCCGGCAGGATCTGGGTCTGCAGCAGGCGAGCCAGGCCTGCAGTTGGGTATGATTGCAGATAGAGTCAAAGAGTGATACAGTGTGGAAACAGGCTATTCTGCCCAACTTGCCCACACCGGCCAACATGTCCCAGCTACACTAGTCCCATCTGCCTGCGTTTGGTCCATATCCCTCCAAACCTGTCCTATCCATGTGCCTGATAAGCTGTCTCTTAAACATTGGGATAGTGCCTGCCTCCACTACCTCCTCTGGCAGCTTGCTCCATACACCTGGTTTTCCGGGGTTTTCCTGTTCTTCTCTTAGCCAGGTTTTAGTTACTGCTACAAAGTGGCAGGTGTATGTACCTATCCATAGCCTTCATTCACCCACCTTACGCATCACGTCTCTCACATTAATAGAAATGCAATTCAATCCTCACTCGCCGGGATCGATCTGCCGCATGGCTCACCAGGACACCTCTGCAATGCGGCCCTCCAGGGCACTTCTGCCATGCGGCCCTCCAGGACACTTCCGCCATATGGCTCACATGGAACCCATTCCTTTTTAAAAATATTCTTAAGTTTCTTTATGCTTCTGCACCATTTTTTGAACTACCTAGTATTTTCAGTCGAGTGACCACATTGTGGGGGCTATCATAGAGCAATCTCATCCTTTTTAAAAAATCCTGTGAAGTGTTGGTTATTGCACCTTTGGCACACATTTCCTCCCTTCAGAGACCACTTTATTTCCTGACATCCTGACAAGCACGGATCATACATTGAAAAGGAAAATATTATGGCACAATGATATGGGAGCAATAAAGTATAATGATATGAAAGACAAGCAATCATAATACATTGAAGTGGAACAGTTGGCTGTTTGGCCCATTAGTTCTATTCATAGGTGTATGAATATGGTTCAAACTCACTGAATAGGTCTCTCATTACTTTGTTGCTGGTGAGTTACAAGGTCAAGAAAATAATAAAGTTCAATTAAAATCTTACAGTTATGGGCAACTAATTTAAAACCATGGATGATTTCCGCACAAAGCTCCCAGAAGAAATCTTTCTCCTTGTGGTGTTTGCATCTCCAGGACCTGCCACACAACTGAAGTGGCCTGTGCAATATTGCAGCCTTATCTTAGCCATTAACCTAATTCCTTCATAAAATAAACAGGCAACACAGCAATTATAGACAACTCTGTACATGAGTCATGAACTCCACCCCTTCAATCTGCTCTCAATAACATCACAAGGAGGCATCAGGATACCACATGGCTTGTCTGAGGTCTCTTGGTACCTGAATGAATAGATGCACTGCATTAATAGATAATGAGGTGTCATTTTAATGGTAGGATTTAATGTTTTAATAGTGGGATTCTGCTGTGCTGCAAATTGTGAATATTTTGAATCTGACTCTCCCCCACATATGTTTTCCCTGTAACATGATTTCCTTGTGATTTTTGTAAACAGAATGTTGCAGCAGTAGCAACCGTAAGCAGCAAAGTAAAATTAGTTTTGTATAGTAAATGAGAAAGGTATCAAATAAAGTTTTGAAAATCCTATTAAAAACAGACTGCGCCAGTCATTCTAGTTTCTTGTCAGTCATGTTAATCCCTTATTTTGTATTCATCTCAGCAGTCAGTCTCCAATGCTACCAAAGCTTTTGCTATCTGGAAACGTTATTATTTTTTTATTTCCACAGAAGCTTGTATGTATTTATTCTCTATCCCTCCTTCTCAGCATCAGTGAGATAAGTTAAATAACAACGTGCCTCATGCTGATATCAGCCTAGCAACGCTGAAGAATAATGCCCTTCACCCGTGATATTCAGCCATACTTCCTCATTGAATTCAGGTGACCATGAAACTAAACCCAGGGCTGGATCAAGGCAAAGAAAAATGGAGGAACAAAATCTCTGAAAAATACACGCCTATTAAAAATGTGGTGCTGGGTTGGTGCCATATATTCAGCGCACATGCCTTTCTCGATTGAAGCTTTTTTTTATGTTTGTCTGGAAAGATCTTAGAAGATGTCAATTCAATAATCACAAAACATAAAGTGAGGAGGGATTGGTGGCAGGAGTGGGTGATTGAATTAAGTATTATTACCTACTGCAGGCTTGCAACGCACTGCCAATAGGAACTGCCAAATAGCTAGCAGAAGAACCTTTATCCATCTCTCTAAAAATTGCACTTTAAATTAATCCAATTGTTGAGAACATCCTGCAATCTTAATATCAGTATTTGGGATGGATGCAATGGAGCCATACAGATGATTTTATAAACAGAGACAGAGTGCTTAGAATGTTAGCTCTAATTGTATATCTACTTTGTGCATTCCTTCCTTTACATGTGTGTGGAAATTTATTCTGGACTTTGACAACCATCTCCAAAGGATTGTAAATGCTAGTTGAAAGCACCAGCAAGAGTCTGAGTCACACTTTCTTAGCTCTTACCAACAACTCTTACCAATCTCCACAGATGCATCACAGAAAGCATCCTATCCGGATGTATCACAGCTTGATTTTTTAGCTCTGCTGTCCAAGACCACAATAAATGCAAAGTTGTGGATCCACTCCGGTTCATCACACACATCAGCCACCATACTCTCAACTTCATCTACACTTCAAGCTGCCTCAGAAAATAAACCAATTTAATCAAGAACCACCCGCACCCGTTTCATTCTCTCTTCTCCCCTTTCCTGTCAGCAGAAGATACGAAAACTTGAAAGCACGTACCACTAGTTTCAAGAACATCTCCTTCTCTGCTGTTATCAGACTGTTGAACGGGTCTCCTATAATTTATCGATGAATCCATGATATCCTAATCTATCTTGTTGAAGCATTTGCACTTGTTTTACCTGCATGTTCTCCGCAGTTGCAACACAAAATTCTGCACTCTATTGGCTTTCACTTTTTGCACAATCTGTTGTATTCATGTAAGAGATAATTGTACTCATGTGTGGTAACATTTGATTGGATAGCACTTAGTTTATGATAAACTAATACCAACACCAACATGTTGTGGATGCTTTGATATAATCAGTGAATGTGACAGAGCATGCCCTCTGCAATGAGTCTTGTATGTAGTCAGAAATGTGTTGTCCATCTGTTGTCCTCTCTGTTTGTGCTCGGATGAGATTGTACCAAGAACATCCACTGTCTTGGTACAATCTCATAATGTTGCCCTCTGTGTTTGTGCTCGGATGAGATTGTACCAAGAACATCCACTGTCTCCGTGCGATGTGGTGGGATGATACACAAAGATCCCAATGAATCTGATCAGATCTGCTCTTCATATCCTCAATGAATGTTTAAGTATTTATCTTTGTCGTTTCACTTCTCAGCAATGATGAAACTTAGATTTTGCAAATTCTTGTTCTAGGTGAGATAAGCAGAGTCAAATAATCAGATTGAAAGTCAATTGTTCCGTGCAGGTCAAAGTTTGTAATGAAATATTTTCTTTTTGGCATTTAACTTCTCGAATGTGCTCCCACTATTGCACCAAACCAGTGCCTCTTTTAAGTGCCATTTATAATGATGCAATAGGTTAAGCATATATCTGTATGAAATATATATATTGCATATAACGTAATTTGGGAACACTGGTTTTGAACCAAAATTAGTGAGGTGTTATTCAAGAGTTGGTCAATGCACACCTGATTGTAACCTCCAGGAGGAATTATAGCTTACTTTCACTACCAGTGAAGATTTAGATGTTCACATTCAACACAAACTCAAGAAACAACTAACCTGATTATGTGCCCTCCGGTCCCAACCCCTCCTCATAAAAGTCAGCTGGTAGTTCTAGTTTCTTGAATCTTACTATGTCACTTCAACTACTGTTATCTGTGATTTCACACCGCTGCTTTGAAGATTGACGCGCATGCGGAATGGCGGGTTCTTCACGTAATCCCTCATCATAACTCCTCATAAATTAAAGATCAAACTTCAAACTGGTAAATTCTCATTTAATCTTACTATTAACTTCTTATTAAAGGTGTCAAAGGTATTTTATTGTTATGTGTACCAATTAAGGTACAATGATATGCAAATTACTTTGCTTTTGTCTTTTGGGTAATTTTAAGTCAGGTGTTTTTTTGTCTTCCTACAATTATAACACAGTGCCCTGGCCTTTAATATGCAAGGATTCATACCAGATATTGTTAATGTGCGAGGTGAGCTTGATTGGCGATCTGCATCCAGTTCAGTTAAGTGTGATTTTGATGAGGTGAGCCATGTTTAGTTGACTTGAGCCTCTGGTGTCAGTAACACGTCTTCTCCAAGGTTATGGCAGGGTTTCGTTCCTGTTAACTGTTCATAACATGTAGTAGGTTTGTAGGTGCGAAGTGCAGCCACTAACCGAGTTCCCTCTGTTAATTGTTTCTGTTAAATGTAAAAAGTTGTGCATACGTTAAAGGGTTATGGGTCAGTGGATGATATATTACTAAGTGAAGATTTCAAGTAAAGGACAGTGTCGGGAGAAGACATGTACTTTTGCAATGAGAACTGCTTCACCCAAGACCACAAGAAACTGCAGAGAATTGTGGACATAGCATAGCCTAACCCATCAACCAGCTACCCCCGTCTCCCCTCCCTCCACCCCACTCAGCTTAATCTACAGTTCATGCTGCCTCAGGAAAACAGCTAACATTATCTAAGACAGCTCACACTCTGGTCATTTCTCATCTTCCCTTACCTGTCAGGTAGAAGATTAGATTCAATAGAATGATTCTTAGAATTAGCACCTTGTCTGATGGGATAGATCATGATTGGCCTAAACACCCTGGAGTTTGGTAGCGGTAGAGATTTCATTGACATACAGGATCCTGAGGGATAGACAAGGTAGAAACTGTGAGAATGTTTTTTTAGAATGGAGAGTGCAAAAAAAGGGCCATAGGCTCAGGACAAGCATTGACCTCCAAGTACAGAGATTATTTTCTTAGAGGGATATAGGGCTTCAAAATTCTTTCAGACCCAAGTGTCAGAAAAAATGGAGGGAATGGACATCCCGCATTTTAGGTCAGGACCCTTCTTCAGACTCTGAGGTCTGAATGGTCCCAACTCAGACATTGTATGTCCATTGCCTCCACGGGTGCAGTCTGAGCCGCTGAGTTCCTCCAGCAGTTTTGTGTTCATATCCAAGAACTCAGTTTAGTTTATTGTCACGTGTACAGAGGTGCAGTGAAAAAGCTTTTGTTGCGGGCTAATCAGTCAGCAGAAAGATGAAACATGTTTATAATCGAGCCTTGATAAGGGAATAACTCACTGGATGGTTTGATTTTCTGTAAATGCCAAAACCTTAATTTATCTTACATTCTCATACTTATTAATTTTAAGTAGATATTCACAGAAAAAAAATTAAGATTCACAAATGTAAGGATAAATATTCAAAAAAACTTTTGTAATCTCATAGTGTTAATTTGTTTTCACTGGTCATGGCTTCCAGGAGAAGCAAGGAGACTACAGCTGTGACTGCTGTTTTCTGAAATCTATGTCAACACGCTGAATGATTGAATAATTAAGTGTTTTATTACTACAAAATCATGTGTCATCACAGCAGTGCAATTCTGTTCAGATTTGTGCCATTAGCTGATGCAAGCTTAACAAGAGAGGGATATTAAATCCTGAAAAAATCCTTTTAATAACTCTCTGTTTGGAATTTTAAGCATCGGATCTATTATAACTATAATGCACAGTCGTTCCTTAATAAAATGCTTCATTACGACCCAGACGCAAAGCAGCACGCACCTTCAATAACATCCCATTAGTGTTAATTATGACTGGTGTAGGCATCCCATCCTCTCAAAGCCTGCACTAAACACACGCCATTTAGTGAAAGTGTCCATTGGAATTTGAAGAGATGGAGTAATTTTCAGCATCATCTAAAGCTCTGCAATTTCAGAAAGCATTGTTCCTGCACATGTACAGACTGCTGAAAGATTGAGTGGCTCCCTGTGCTCCACCTTCATTTTCTCTTCAAGGTTGAGTGATTTCCACTGAAGCTCAACACTTCGCCGAAGTAATGGTGGTGAGGTTGGTGGGTCAGAAAATAAACACTGATGTTAAACTTTAACCTGGTTCTTCATTACTTGTCATTATTTCTTGATGAATCTCATTCTTTAATCCACTCTGGGTATACAATATGATAAGCAATTGGTGTTTTAATCCGCTGTATTGATAATAAATGATTTGATTTTATCACTACTTTAAATTGAAGAGTAACTTTGAATTTGTAGTCGATTGCATGGCACCAGTGATTTATTTTTCTTAAATCGAAGAAAGGAATGTCTGTCCTGAGGAAACACAACAGCTCTGTGAACTGAGTGCAGGCATCAAACATTCCCAGTTGAACCGGGGAATTGACTTTGCCCCCAAGACTATGCCTTGAGTAACAACCTCAGATGAACAAACGCTTTGCACCAATGTGACACCATCAATTTCTCGTGCAACACATCCTGAAACAATTCTGTCAGAGACAAATTAGGGGCAGCTTTGTGCTGGAATTTATTTCCACCCAGGAAAGAGATTATAAATGCCCAAATGCATATTGCAAATATCTATTACGGAAAACCTCAGAACCATTATGTGCAGGCTGAATTCCACAGGCAGCCACATAAATAAAAATAATCCATGAAGCTTACCATCTAGTTTTACCCCTCCTGCTGAAAGGCAGAAACAATCGGTACTTTGTCTCTTCTTTTCAATGTATTTATCTGACATACAGTTTATATAAATCAAAAAGAAATATCCACTTCATTTCTCCAGATGGTACTGTTTATAAAAGCCATCTTCTCCAGTTTATTTAATTCTGATGTAGGAGGGCTCCCCTACTTCTGCCAGCCCTGTGAGCCTTCAAACTCCTCTCGCCTCAGGCAAGTGATGGATCTATTCAGAAATTTACTGCATCTGGACTCAGGCTTGTGAGCTGAATGTGAGGAATGAGCAGCTGCTGAATTACAACTTAACATGGTGGATTCAGGTTTCTAGGCTTCAACTGAGTTTAGTTTAGAGATACCGGCCCTTCGGCCCACCGTCAAACCCACATTCACAATAGTTTAGTTTAGTTTAGAAATACAGCGTGGAAACAGGCCCATCAGCCCACACCATCGAGTCCGCACCGACCAGCAATCCCCACACACTTACACTATCCTACACAAACTGGAGAAATTTACAATGATAGCAAGCCAATTAACCTACAAAACCTGCACGTCTTTGGAGTGTGGGAGACCCCGGAGAAAACCAACGCAGGTCATGGGGAGAACATACAAACTCCGTACAGACAAGCACCTTTATTCAGAATTGTATCTGGGTCTCTGGCGCTGTAAGGCAACAACTCTGGTTCTATGTTATCTCACTTTTGCATCCAATCCCTCCACAATAGGGGGAATTTACAAAGGCCAATTAACCAGGAAAATCACACATCTTTTGGATGTGGGAGGAAACCAGAGCAGCTGGAGGAAATCTACACAGTCAAAGGGAGAACATGTAAACTCCACACATACAGCACCTGAGGTCAGGATTGAACCAGGGTCTCTGACACTGTGAGGCAGTAGTTCTACCAGCTGTGCCACTGTGCCACCAGTGGTCTACAGTTCTATTCTTCCTTTATAAATGCACAGATCATGAGATAGCCAGAATTCTTCAGGAGCAATAAAGTGGCATATATATATGGGAACCAAATATGGGAACCGGCAACCCATGTGCAACTGACCTGCATACTGTATATCCATTTTCAAAGTCACCATGTTCATAAGTGATAGGAGCAGAATCAGGCCATTTGGTCCATCAAGGCTACTCCGCTATTCAATCATGGCTGATCGAACTCACCCCCTCAATCCCATACTCCTGCCTTCTCCCCATAACCACTGACACCTGTACTAATCCAGAATCTACCTACCTCTGCCTTAAGAATATCCATTGACTTGGCCTCTACTGCTTCCATATGAACCAAGGTCTGTCTGCTGATCATCATAATGTATAATGGCAGGAAATTGACTCTGTCCATTTGAACATTCTTCTTGCATCTGCATGCATTTTCCGTGGGTGCACCAGTTCCTCCCACATCCCAAAGACATGCGAGTTGGTGGCTCAATTGGCCTTTCATGTGATGGTCAGTGATAGAATATAGGGAGAGTTGGTGAGAATTAAATAATGTGGTTACTGTAGGATTAGCGTAAATGAATGGGTGATGGTGACTAAGTACTCAAAAGGCCAAAGGATATGTTTTTCACTGTATGGTGGTTACACATGACAACAATGAACCAATTTATTGGTACCCCTCTGGGTTGTGTTCTCAGTCCCTTGTATCACCTGTGACTGTGTGGTTAAGTATAATGCCAGTTCCATCTTTATCTTTGTTAATCACACATTGCACCGATGTGCAACAATGATAAGATGAAATAAAGGAAATACTTCAAGACCTTGTGTCATAGTGTCAAAACAACAACCTAGCTCTTAATGCCAGCAAGACAAGGGGGTCAGTCATTGACCTAGAGAAGAGTAGACAAGGCTGAACGTCATCCTATCCACATCAATGGAACTGCTGCAGAGATGGTCAACAGCTTCAAGTTCCTTGGCATCAATATCAACAGCAGTCTAACCAGGTTCTATCCTATTGTTCTCCGATCAAGAAAGTGCATCAGCGTATTTACTTTCTCAGAGGTCTGAGAAGATTCGGCAAGTTCACATGATTTGTTCAAACTTGTACAGATGCACTCATAAAGTATTTTGACGGGGTGCATCTCAGTCCAATATGTCAACTTCCCTGTCCTTGACTGTCCAAAACTGCAGAGAGTAGTGAACATAGCCCAGTCCATCACAGGATCATCACTTTCTTATATCCAGCCTGTCTTCACCTTCATCAGGAAAGTTGAAAGTATCAGCAAGTATGCTTTTATTTTTTCCCTCTTCTATCTTCTTGGAGAAGATGCAGGAGCTTGAATACCCAGACATCCGGACTTAAGAACAACTTCTTTCACATTGCTATCCGACTCCTGAAGCAAGCACCTCTTTCAAACCTCCTTCCTGGAGGTGCTGTCACAATCTTACTCTGACCTCTTCCTTATTAAGTTATTCCATTACTATAGTTTAGTGTGTATGCACTACTTCAGAGTGCATTACAATTTTGTGCCATTCTGCTATTTTCGGTTTGTCATTGTTTACTCTGTGGGCATCATGCGAACAAGGAATTTCAGTGACTCTGGAGTATATGACAATAAACTAACAGAGTAATACTGCATGGAAACAGGCCCTTTAGCCCAAAGTCCCTGCCAACCAAGATGCCCCATCTGCATTTGTCCCACCTGCCTGCGTTTAGGTGATATCCCTCTAAACCTTTCCTATCCATATACCTGCACAAGTGACCTTTAAATGTTACTGTAACTCGATCTAATCTGAATTGACCATTTTGCAGGAGCTCAATTATTTTATGTTTGTGGTAAAAGTTGGTGAATTCATCTTTTTAAACCATCTTCAATGACTACACTCACAGTCTCAGACAGCCTAATTCACAATAACACAATGCCGTATGACAATAGATCAGCTTGGTATATCTGTGCTTGTATTGCTAATATATTTGCATGCAGCAAATATTCCTGAATTACTGTTACAGCAGCCTGGGCTTAGTTCTCACCATGATCTGGCAGGATAGCAGTAACGTGTAAATCTCACTTCACAAGTGTGAGATATGTAGAGTTCAAAGTGTGCTGTGCTCCAAATTATGATCCACAAATCCTGCAATAGGTTGTTGCTGGCTCAGCTCCTTGAAGGAACAGTAATGTGATGCAGGCCAATTGGGTTCATAACTACCCAGGAGTTGCAGGAGATAGTTATAAGGGACTATTATATGGGGGTAGGATTGAAAACATTGAAGGCGTGAAGAAGAAGAGGAATTGCACTCTAATTGAAATTAAACAAAAATGTAAGAATCAAAATGAACAGAGATCCAGAGCACAAAACTGAAGGACACAGATATCAATCCTTAATGTTCTGTTATTAAACATTTATAAATGTGCTTCTGTTTGTTGATTATGCCTCTAAGATGTTACAGATGCACATTTTATTCAAAGAAGTGGAATGATATAGTTGGATGTTTAAAGGTGATATTATTTTCAGGTTGTGAAGTGAAGCAGCACGCCATCTTCTGGATTTCTTTCCATTCTGTCAATGCTTTGTACTTCAATAAATCCAATGTATGATGTTATTTATTTGGTCCCTATCGTGCACCTTCATATCTGGCACTGCACAGATATGAAGGTTAGTAAACAGCAGCACCGTCGTCCCAAAGGCATAACCATTGCATGACATGTTCAGATACTTCTATGATGTTAAGAAAGTCCCCTTGGTCCATCAAGTCTTTGTGGACTCTAGTATCATCCCAGCAATCTCATTCCCCCACTTTATTCCCCTGTAGCCTACTCTTCCTCACATGTCCATTAATTCTATTTTACTCCAACCACCCACAAAAACCAATTTACATACCAAATAGCAGGACTTGTTTGGGAAGAAACTGAAATATACTTGCCATTCCTGCACTAGCACTAGGGATTGAAGCTGGGATAGGAACACCAAGTCCTTTCAGTTATATGCAAAAAATGTATTCCACTGTACCTTGGTACACATGACAATAAATAATAATTGAGCCATTGAACCATTCAATGGGGAGTATTGGCTGCAAACAGGTAGGATGACAATAAAGTAATTTACAGGTAGGATGGCAATAAAGTAATTTTCATTTTCAACTAGTTGCAATTACTGTGATACTTTTATATATTTCAACTTCATTCTTTTATTAGAACAATTTTTAAAACTTGAATTGTTTCATTTTTAAAAAATAGTTAAAATTATTTCTGAATGTTAGGGACATCCAGAAAAATTAAAGCGATAAAGGTTTGACAACTAAAGCTCAGGGCAGAGTTTAATTGGCTGTCAAAGCTTCTTTCAGTCACTACCTGGCTTTCTGGGGGGAAAGGCTGATCTGGCCACTACAAACATCAGCAATACATCTCTCAAAGTAAATCAATTGCACCATTTTATATTGACACAACTGAAGGTATGTCAGGATAAACTTGAATAGTTTGACCTGGAATTATATTCTGGTCCAGTTGAAATTTAGGGCGAAGTGCTCAGCACAGTTAAATAATGTGGCTGCACATTCCAAAGGTTTAACTTTACCAGGATATAATAGATAACAAAGCAACAACTCTATAACTTAGTGAAATGTGTTAGATAGCTGCTCACAGTTAGTAACTTAGCATCAGCATATGATATGAGCTATCGGAAATAAGAATATCACCATGAATAACATTGAAAGTAAAAAAAGCAATGCCACATTTCACACTATTTTCAAGAGATTGCAAGTGATTTGGTGTAATTTATATCTACAAATTGTGAAGCAAAACAATGTGAAAGGATTTGTCTTCTCATAAAGCATTGACAAGTTCAACGGAACACAATTAATCTCCTTCTTCCTCCACCCACATCCTATCTTATTATGATATTTTTGACTTACTGAGCTGCTCACTATTTTTGCAGTCAAGTGATTGCACCACCCCACTGTTCCCAGATTTCTAACAAGGTCAATTTACACGGAAGGAAGAGGTAAATATAGTGAAAATACACTTCATACAGCATGATGGTTTGGGAAAGTGAAGCTCAGAACCTCTCAACATTTTCAATGAATTCCTGCAACTAACAGGAGGGATCCATTTAATTTTATGCTAAGTCAATGCAACAGCCTTTTGTCATTTCATAAGGTCATGTGATAGGAGCAGAATTAGGCCATTTGGCCCATCGATTCTACTCCGCCATTCAATCATAGCTGATTCAATCATCATCATCTCCTCTCCCTATAACCCCTGACATCCGTACTAATCAAGAACCTATCCATCAATGCCTTAAAAATATTTGGACCCATCTTTACACATTTGACCTGACTGACTTCATCAAATATCAGGAAGTAAGTGCAACTTGCAGAATAAATACTTACACACTTTTTAGGCTCATGACAACAACATTTCTCCTTAGACATACTCATTGTGTACTGGTTCATCATTGGGTACAGATATGTCAGTCAGCTTGTTTTTAATTGTATTGGTGGATGCTTATCAGAAAATGTGTGGGACGCCAACTTTTAGCTCACTGTCTCATCTTGAACAATTAGTAAATCTGTTTATATTCAACAAAAGACTACTCAGGAAGTAGTAAATGGTGTGCATCTTTACTCTTTTGATGATGAAATTGACAATATTCATTTGCAAGGAGAAATCTCAAAATTATTTATAAATAACACCAAAAGGCTTCTTGCATTTTGGCAAAATGGAGCTATCACTCAGAATTGAATATGACTTGACTCAGTTTACGCTGTTCTCAACTTGCTAACAATCATTTTTTTATTTACGAATGCATCAGTTGCATCCATTTCTCTTCCCTTTCAGCGTCATACAAATAAGCTCAACAGGTGGCTCCACATATTCTTCCAAGCAGTTAAGGAATTGCAACAGCAACGTGAACCACCAAACTTCAGTTACTTTCCTCTTCCACTGCAATATATTAATGTGTTTCATCTATGCCACAGAATGTTGACACTTCCAACATTGCATTGTCATCCGCCGTTAGAGCCAGTCATAGAGCTACATGGCATTTAAAGAAGCACTGTGACCCAGCTCATCCATCCATTCTGACCTAGTTGCCCAACTGAACTAACCCCACTTGCGTGCACACGGCCCATATTCTTCCAAACATTTTGAAACTTTGTACCTTTCACGTGCCTTTTAAATATTATAATTGTATCTGCCTCTATCACTTTCTCTGACAACACATTTCATGTCTTCCCCACCCTCTGTGTTAAGTTGTCCCTCAGGTCCCTTTTAAATGTTTCTCCTCTCATCTCAAACCATTGCCCTCTAAACTAGACTACCCTGTACTATGAGAAAGACTGTGGTTATTCACTTTATCTATGCCCCTTATGAACCTAGAAATCTCTATTTGTCAACCCCTCAGCATCCTCCCCTCCAGGGACAAAAATGGCCTGCCCATCCAGCCTCTCCTTATAACGCAAACCTTCAATATACTTGAAGAATCTCTTTGCATTCTACCTCCCCTTATCTGTCAAAGCTACCTGCCTCTCCAGCTTCTGCAGATGTGCCGTAGAGAACACTTTATCAGGATGCATCACAGCATAGTTTGGGATCATCTCCATCCAAGACTGCAAGAAATTGCAGAGAGTTATGGATACAGACCAAACCATCATGCAAACCAAACGCATTCTATTGATTCCATCAACATTTCATGCTGCCTTTGAAAAGCTGCCAGAATAATCAGGTCTCACCTGGGTAAATTTTGTTTGAACCTCAATGAGGTTCAAATGACAATAAACGGTATTGTATTGTATTGTATTGTATTGTATTGTAAAACCCTCTTCTCCCTTCTCCCATCAGCAAGAGGAACAGAAGTTTGAAAAGGATATCTCCAGATTCAGGGACAGTTTCTTCCCAGCTGTTGTCAGGCAACTAAACCATCCTATCACTAACTAGAGAGCAGTCCTGAATTCCCATCTACCTCATTGGAGATGGACAAACTATATTTAATCGGACTTTACTGGACTTTATCTTGCACTAAGTATTATACCCTTTCTCCTGCATCTGTACACTGCGGACGGTTGGATGCTAATCATGTAAAGTATATTCACTGACTGAAGAGCACGAAACAAAAACATTTTTCACTGTCCCTCAGCACACATGACAATAATGAACTAAACTAAATTATCTCATGTCCTCGTTTTTCTGATTTTCTAACTTTGATTTGAAACGTTTTAGGGGGACAGAGCTACTGAGTGGAATGTAACATGAACCATTATTCATAATAATTATGGAAATCCGCAGGTTAACTTATCATCAACAACAGATGAAGCAGTCTACTCCTGTTAATTCAAAGTAATTTCTTGTTCAACAAAATCAAAGTAAGTAGTAATTTAAACTGCCAATATTTGCCCATTTAATCTTGAATTAAGAGGAAATTACAATTGAGAAACAGTGCGGTATACAATTCCAATTACAATACAGGGCTAACATCAAATTAGAAAAATAAAAGTCACAAGTCTCTCAATAGCTGGTGAATTGAGTTAATGGGCACATTGTATGGTTGTGAAAGTTTCACCAGATGCCAATGGTGACGGCTGTAGTGAGTTGTCATAAATGGCAGAGGGTTTAATTGGTTTGGATATTTCAGGAGTGCAAACAAAGGAAATGTGAAACAAGTAAAACAGTTTTTTGAATGCAGAAGAAAGAATAATGTTTCAAATTGAACCATTTTGATGAAGAGCTTGACCTAAATTGTTAGCTTATCTTTCTCTTTCAGATGCTGACTGATTTATCTTGCATAGCCAGTTTTTCTTTCATTTTGGCAATTTGATGACAGAAATCTGATTGTTATTCTCATATTAAACTTCATAATGGATAGAATTTATGGAAAAAGTGATGGTGAAATTATTGATGTTTGCCATTATAGAAAAATAGAAAAATAGGTGCAGGAGTAGGCCATTCGGCCCTTCGAGCCTGCACCGCCATTCAATGTGATCATGGCTGATTATCCAACTCAGTATCCCGTACCTGCCTTCTCTCCATACCCCCTGATCCCTTTAGCCACAAGTGCCACATCTAACGCCCTCTTAAATATAGCCAATGAACTGGCCTCAACTACCTTCTGTGGCAGAGAATTCCAGAGACTCACCACTCTCTGTGTAAAGAATGTTTTCCTCATCTCGGTCCTAAAGGAATTCCCCCTTATCCTTAGACTGTGACCCCTTGTTCTGGACTCCCCCAACATCGGGAACAATCTTCCAGCATCTAGCTTGTCCAACCCCTTAAGAATTTTGTACGTTTCTATAAGATCCCCCTCAATCTGCTAAATTCCAGCGAGTATAAGCCGAGTCTATCCAGTCTTTCCTCATATGAAAGTCCTGACATCCCAGGAATCAGTCTGGTGAATCTTCTCTGTACCCCCTCTATGGCAAGAATGTCTTTCCTCAGATTTGGAGACCAATCTGTACGCAATACCCCAGGTGTGTCCTCACCAAAACCCTGTACAACTGCAGTAGAACCTCCCTGCTCCTATACTCAAATCCTTTCGCTATGAATGCTAACATACTATTTGCTTTCTTCACTGCCTGCTGCACCTGCATACCTACTTTCAATGACTGGTGTACCATGACACCCAGGTCTCGTTGCATCTCCCCTTTTCCTATTATTGTTCGACAAAACTGACAACAGGTATTGGGATTTATATACGTGTAGTTTAATATAAAAATCCTAAATCCTGTCAATGATTGAGTCTTGCAATGCAGAATGCACTGCATGGGCTTTCTCCACCCCAGTCATGGAAACTCAGAGTAACTGACTTGAAATTCAGTAATCAGTATAGTCTTGTTTTTTAGTTTAGTTTGGAGATACAGTACGGAAACAGGCCCTTCCGCCCACTGAATCCGCACCAACCACCGATCCCCGTACATTAACACTATCCTACACACACTAGGAACAATTTTACACATACACCAAGCCAATTAACCTACATACCTGTACATCTTTGGAGTGTGGGAGGAAACCGAAGATCTCGGAGAAAACCCACGCAGGTCAAGGGAAGGATGTACAAACCATACAGACAGCCGTAGTTGGGATCGAACCTGGGTCTCCGGCACCACAAGCGCTGTAAGGCAGCAACTCTACCGCTGCACCAACGTGGCCGCCGAAAGTCACATTACAATACGCAGTAAACATCTAATGGTTTGTTGCATTCGATTTTTGGATCTTGTTTACCCACAGAGCCAGAATGTTTTTTTCTGGCTGGAGGTTTGTGACCAGTGGTGTTGCACAGGGAGCAGTGCCGGCATCTTTATTGTTTGTGGTTACATATAAATGACTTGGATGTAAATGTAGATGGGTTGGTTAGTGAATTTTCAGATGACACAGAAGTCGGTGGAGTTACAGACAGTGAATAAGACTGTCAAAGGATAGATTAGATGCAGTTGTGGGTGGACAAATGGCAAAATTTAATCCAAGCTAATGTGAGGTGTTTCATTTTGGGAAGTTGAATGTAAGGGGGAGGTATACCTTGAACCACATTGATGCAAGAGGCATTTTATGGACAAAGTCCGTAACTCCCTGAAAGTGGCAACAAAAGTAGATAGCATGAGTGGAAATGGCAAAGGCTAGCTTTCAGATCAGAGGGGGAAATTTTAAAGGAAACCTGCAGGGCAAGTTTATTTTTTAAAGCAGATAGTGCTATGTGTCTGGAACACATGGCCAATGGCAGTGATGTTGGAAGCAGATATGAGAGTTAGGCTTTAGGTACGTAAGTGTATATACAGGGAATGGAGGGATATGATCACATACAGTGAGAGGAGATCATTTTAACTTGGTATCATGCTCCACACAGACAGTGTGGGCTGAAGGGCTGGTTGCTGTACTGTTTTATTCCTGCTTCTATGTTTTATCAGTTCTGGACCACTGAATGGAATATTAACTTATTCTTGCTTTTTAGTCAACCATCATAAATTTTTAGATACACAAAGTTGTTACACACCACGGAAGTAGACCTTTCGCACCAACTCAACTATGTTATGTTGTTACAATCTGTTATGATCTGTAGAACCAAAGAGGATAAATGTCTAACATTTCCTGATTTGAAATTGTCTGACAATAATCTTTGTGTCTGTAATAAGGTAAAATATCTTGGGCATTTTATTACAGAACAAATGACAGATGATGAGGATATTTATGGGCAACGACTTATGCTGTATGTACAGGCGAATATTCTCTTGCGTAAGTTTGGTGCGTGTACAGATGTGGTGAAGATGTCGCTGTTTAGAGCATATTGCACACCACTTGATACAGCGCACCTGTGGTCGAACTATGGAAAGACAAGTTTGCAGAGACTAAAGGTGTCCTATAATGATGCCATGAGAACACTGCTAAGGAAACCTTGTGGCTGCAGGAGACTCCTGCAACCACAAACATGTTTGTGGCTGCAGGAGTCTGTAATTTAGAAGCTATCCTAAGAAATCATACGTATAAATTCATTTGCAGGATAAATTACTATAAAAATGTAATTATTGTGGCCTTGTCAAACATAAGGTGTAGCACTACACGCTACGAATCCCAGTTGTGGAGACACTGGTATCGTTGTCTCATTGTAGGGCATTTATCATTCTTTTTCATTCTGGATTTTAATTCATGTGTTGTGTTTTTATTTAATATATAATTTATGATGCTTTTATGTGATATACTAAGATTTTATATGTATTTTATGATGTTTTTATATGCAATGTATTTGTATGTAACGTTGTCCCTAGTCTGGACCTTGAGTCCGAAATAAAGTTTATTATTATTATCATGTTGACTGACTTGCCTCATACAATTTGCCTTTCAGCCCATATCCCTCTGATCTTTTCAGAGGGATATGGTTCCTGCCTCTAGCGTGTCCAAACCCATAATAATCTTATATGTTTCAATACAATCCCCTCTCATCCTTCTAAACTCCAGCGTGTACAAGCCCAGCCGCTCCATTCTCTCAGCATATGACAGTACCGCCATCCCGGGAATTAACCTTGTAAACCTACGCTGCACTCCCTCAATAGCAATAATGTCCTTCCTCAAATTAGGGGACCAAAACTGCACACAATAGTCCAGGTGTGGTCTCACTAGAGCCCTATACAACTGCAGAAGTATTTCTTTGCTCCTATACTCAACTCCTCTTGTTATAAAGGCCAACATGCCATTCGCTTTCTTCACTGCTTACTGTATCTGAATGCTTACTTTCATTGACTGATGAACAAGGACCCCAAGATCCTGTTGTACTTCCCCTTTTCCCAATTTGACCCTTTAGATAATAATCTACTTTCCTGTTTTTGCTACCAAAGTGGATAACCTCACATTTATCCACATTAAACTCTATCTGCCACACATCTGGCCAATCACCCAACCTGTCCAAGTCACGCTGCATTCTCATAACATCTTCTTCACAGTTCACACTGCCACCCAGCTTTGAGTCATCTGTAAATTTGCGAATGTTACTTGTAATCCCTTCATCTAAATCATTAATAAATAGCTGCGGTCCCAGCACCGAGCCTTGTGGTACCCCACGAGTCACAGCCTGCCATTCTGAAAGGGATCCATTCATCGCAACTCGTTGTTTCCTCTCTGCCAACCAATCTTCTATCCATGTCAGCACTCTACCCCCAATATCATGTGCCCTAATTTTGCCCACTAATCCCCTATGTGGGACCTTATCAAATGCTTTCTGAAAGTCCAGGTACACTACATCCACTGGCTCTCCCTTGTCCATTTTCCTGGTTACATCCTCAAAAAATTCCAAAAGATTAGTGAAGCATGATTTCCCCTTCGTAAATCCATGCTGACTGAGACCGATCCTGTGACTGCTATCCAAATGTGCCACTATTTCATCTTTTATGATTGACTCCAGCATTTTCCCCATCACCGATGTCAGGCTAACTGGTCTATAATTCCCTGTTTTCTCAATCCCGCCCTTCTTAAAAAGTGGGATAACATTAGCTACTCTCCAATCCACAGGAACTGATCCTGTCTATTCCAGGAAGAAATTGCATGTGACACAGTGGTAGAGTTACTGGCTTACAGTGCTAGAAACCCGGGTTCGATCCTAACCAAGAAGGAACTACAGAAGCTGGTTTTCAGCGAAGATAGACACAAAATTCTGGAGTAGCTCAGAGGGGCAGACAGCATCTTTGGAGAAAAGGGATAGGTGACGTTTTGGGTTGAGACCCTTCATCAGCCTCCATTTCAGTTTGAGATCCTGGGCCAAGGGCCTATTTCCATGCTGTTTTTCTAAACTAAACTAAACTAACTAAATAGAAGAGAATTTCAATTGAAATGCATTTCTGGAAGGTTCATTGTTATTTTGATGTTGGGCAAAGACACAATTATGTCCAATGATTTTCACTTTCCAGATCTGAAGATGAAGAATGTCCACTTGCATGAAGTATTATTATTATTATTATTATTATTAATATTTATGTTTGTGCTCAATCCACAATCAATTCTCAGTGAGTCATGGAGGGCCCTTTCGCCAAGTCCACATCGACCATGAACATTAATCCCATTTTTAATTTGCCCTCCCATTTTTAATTGACCCCTCCCGGATTTTACCACACACAAAACATACTAAGCCCAAATTGCAGTGTCCTTCAAACTGGCAACTTACCGTCTGAGGGATGTGGGAGGAAACCGGAGCACCTGGAGGAAACGTGGTCACAGGGAGAATGTTCAACTCCCACAATTCCCTCACCATCTGAATTCAGCAAAGAACCCAGGTTTCTGTCCTGCTTCACACAGAATTATATCATTGAGTCATACAGGACAGAAACAGGCCTTTCTGCCAACCATGCCGACTATTGAGTAGCCATCTGTGTTTATCCAATTTTTCCAGCAATTGCTTCACACGCTTCTACACCTTAACAGTTCAACTGATCAGTTAAAAAACGTCTTAAATGTTGTGGGAGTCTGTGCCTTCATCACCCCCTTAAGCAGTTCATTCCAGATTCCAACCACTGGGTGAAAAAAATCATTTTTCTCAAAGCCCCTCCTTCCTTAAACATATAACATATATCAGTCAGTCAAAGACTCCTCTGCTGAAGGGAAATATTTCCCATAATCTACCCTGATTATACCCCTCATATATGTGTTTACCTCAATCAGGATTGTCTTCAGACATCACCATTCCAAGGAAAACAAACCGGCTCGTTCCAGTCTCTCCTCACAAATGAAATACTCCATCGCAGGCAATCTTCTGATAAATCTCCTTCACACCGCTTTCTGCATAATAACATTTTCCTACAGTGTAGTGACTTGAATTGAATACAGTATTTCATCAGTGAACTAAGAAATGTTCAACAGCATTGTACCACAAGCTGCATGCTCTTACATTATATACCCTGTATAATGATAGCAAATATCCTGTATGGCTCGTGCACTACTTTATCTACCTGTACCACCTTCAGGGATCATTGGATTTGTACACAAATATCCCTCTGCCCCTCAATATTCCTGAAGGCGCTATCATTATTTGTGCATGTCCTACATTGATTGGTCCTTCCAAAATGGTTCAGCTTATACTTAGCAGGATTTAATTCCATCTGCCATAGCTGCCCATCATATCAACTTATCAACAGATCAACAGCGACATCAGCCTACAGCCAAAGCCTATATTCTCTTCAACAACGACATTCAAATCCAGATCATTAATGTATATGATAAACATTAAGGGTCCAAGCACAGTTTACAAGCATCGCTTCACCAAACAAACAACCCTCCACCATTATCTTTGACCTCTTATCACCAACCAATTTTGGATCAGATATCCCAACTTGCCCTAGATTCCAATGGCTCAAAATGTTTGAATCAGTCTCCCGTGTGACACCTTGTCAAAGACCTTCCTGAAGTCCATGTAGAACAACATCTTTTACACTGTTTTCATCTATACGTTTTACCCTTTTAAAAATAATCAATTTGGTCAGACAGGTCCCCATCCTAGCAAAGCACTGCTGCCTATTTCTGATCAATCCTGTCTTCGTCGATTGATTATTAACTTATCCTTCCAATAACTTCCTTTCTATCAATGTGCAACTCAACAGCCTGATATTGTTAATCCTGGCCAGATTGGAGAGGCTCGGACCTTAAAATTGAGTAAAAGCTTGAGGGCTGCTGCGCCATTTGGTCAATTTGGAATTGCTGTCTGCAGAACTGGGACAAGCTGCAGAGTGGTGCCAGTTTGTCTCGAGCCTAGATCAAAGCTGCATGAAGGGATAGGGTATCTGCAGACCCTGACAATTGGGTGCAAAATGCATAGAATGGATTGGATGATTGCAAACCAGGCATACACCTTGTAAATAATTGTAAATAATGTTGCAAAGCTAAATGTTGATTATTGAGCCTTGTCTGGTTTTCTTGCATATCAGGGTAAATGTTGCGATGTTCGCTTCCTCTGAGAAACACAGTTTGAATACAATGTATTAGCCACTGTATTATTGGGTTAGGGAAATGTCTGCAATGTATGGGGTAAATCGATATCTGTAATTGAATTGCAAAGAGACCACTCCCATGTGGTTCGGCCCCTCGAGGTCCGGGAACAAATAAGAATCTGCTGCCACGAGGTCCTGCGTCGATCTTCTGGGAGAACGCTTAGGACTGTGTGACCTTCTGGAGTGTCTCTGTTTGAGCGAGGACTAGAGGGCTTGAACAGGCAGATATGAGGATTGAACCGGCGGTAGTTAGGTACAATAGTGGGAACCGTAATTGTGTTTTGTCAAAACAAAGTTTAGTTACACGAGTGCTTGATTCAATGGTTTTTGGCTGAAACTAGACTGGGGGAAAGCTTAGAATGAGCAATTTACATTATCGCCTGGCTCATCACTGCTTACGATTTTATAATAACCAAAGCACATTTGCTGTGCTACACTTTTCTGGCACCTCAACAGTTATCAGTAGAGATTTGAAAGTTTTTGTCAGAGCAATTGCGTCTTCTCCCTTTCCTCCCACAGCTTGTAGTATTTGCTTGGTATAGTAAGGTAGCCTGGGTGTATTAAGGTCAGAGGCTTTGAACCCTGCAGTCACTAACTCACCTTCTATCTCCCCAAAGCCAGAGCTCCATTGACAATGTTCAAGTCAGGGGTGAGATGGTATACTCTCCACTTGCCTGGATGATCATAGCTTCAATGACGATCAAGAAGCTGGATGCCATACAGGACATAATGGCCCATTTGATAGGCACCCCATCCACAATCAGTCACTCACTCAACCACCAATGAACACAGCAGCAATTTGTATCATCTGTAGCAAGCACTGCGGCAACTCACCAACACTCCTTAGATCTTCTAAACTCATGAACCTTACCAGCTTTGAAGGACAAGAGCACCATCCGGAATTTGCCCTCCAAGCCTGGGGAGGGCAATGACCTGGGAATAGATTGCTGTTCCTTCAGAAACTCTCTCCCTGACAGCATTGTGTGTATACCCAAAACCTCAACAACCGCAGTGATATAAAAAGTTGTTCACCACCGTATTTTCAAAAGCAATTAGTGAAGGGCAATTAAACACTGGTTCAGCCTACGAAGCACAATCCCTTGAATAAATATATATATTTTAAATCTCCTCAGATCCTGGGAATCTATCCACCTTTAATCCCACTATGACTTCTAAAAGCTCCTTTTTTTTAATAACATGTTTTAGAATTGTACTGTGCTCCTCAATGGATTTCAAATTACAGTGTCCTAATTAATAGAGATGAGAAGACTTAATTTAAGACCTAATTCCTTTGACCCTTTGGTCCACAGTGCTTGAGTCAGTAGCACCAAATTTCAGAAACACAGTTCAATACACGTGATGCCAAGAATACATTTCTACCTGATTCTTGGGTCTGCAGACAGACACAAAAAGCTGGAGTAAATCAGCGGGTCAGACAGCATCTCTGGGGAAAAGGAATAGGTGACATTTCGGGTCAAGACATTTCTTTGGTTCTGCATGTGAATTGTGCATTAAATTTTCTCTGGATGGTAAGGGCTTGCTTGCATTGAATAACGTGCTCATTTAATAATAAGTGTTAATTTTCTGACAATTAATTTGTATAATCCAGATAGCCCCAAATGATTTGATATTATTCCTGTCTGCAATAAATTCATATTACTTTATTTTTAAAGATGCAACATGGAAACAGGCCCTTTAAGTCCATGCTGATCAGTGGTGACCCGTTCGCACATTGTCCAAGTTATCCCACTTTCGCATCCACTTCTTGCACACTGGGGACAATTCACAAAGGGTAATTAACCTACTCATCTTTGGGAGGAAACACACAAATGATCACAGGGAGAACATGCAAACTCCATACAGACAGCACTTGAGGTCAGGATTCAACCAGGGTCTCTGATGCTGTGAGGCAGCAGCTCTACAAACTGCACTATTGTTCCACCTTCAAGACAAATTTAGAACATAGAACATAAACACAGAACAGTACCACACAGGAATGGGACCTTCAGCCATGCAAGGCAATGTCATTGAACTAATCTCATTTGTACACAATCCACATCCCTCTATTCCCTGCAATCCCATCTAAATGTGTCTACAATGCCACTGCCGTATCTGCCTCCACCACCACCACCACCACTGCACTCCAGGCCCCCTCTACTCTGTGTAAAAAACTTGCTCCACAAATCTCCATTAAACTTTCCCCCACTCACCTTATATCTGTGCCCTCAAGTATTGGACATTTCCACCTGGGAAAAAGGTTCTCACTGTCTGCCCTACCTATCCCCTCAACCTCTGTCATTTGAGAGAAAACAATCCAAGTCTATTCAATCACTCCCAGTAGCTGAAACCCTCTAATCCATGCAGCATTCTGGCAAACCTCCTCTGCACCCTCTACAAAGCCTTTACATTTTTCTGTAATGGGTAACCAGAACTGCATACAATACTTAGCAATGTTACAACATTTTGAGATTTTAAAAATCAAGTCTGCAATTTATCCCATCAGATAAAGCATAAAAATAATTTTAATTTGACACCTAATTAACTTTCATATCTTCAGTATTAAAAAAGTTATGGCCATTTTCATACTCGGAAATTAGCATCTTGTTCCCCATTGCCTTTCCATTGACTTAACTCAAAAGCTGTGATCAAGAACAGTCAAAAGCCCATAACTTTCTTAAAAATTAAGAGAACTCAATGACATTTTTAGTTATTATAGATTGAAGCATTCTGAAACAAATATGAAACAATCTTACTTGGATGACCTGAAATTAAAGCATATAATTAGTTAGTTATCTAATTGTAGCTAATTACAAAATTCAATTATTAGATCTAAACATCTATCCATTTCTTAAGAAAAGATAAACTTTTTTAAATTGCCTAATTGTCCAAATAACATTCACACAATAATCCACAATATAACATGATTTTTTAATCTCATTTTCATGAATTTATAGGCCAAATGGAAGGAATTTAGTGTTTAATGCCTGTAAATTAATGGCCATTTAAATCAACTAGCGAGGGGGTTTTAGTGGAATGCGGTGGATTGGAACGTTGTTGTTTGCGGTGAAGTCGGTATGAAAAATACAGCCGGTTCATACATTTTTTTTGTCCCCTTTTCGCCACATGAAAATTTGATTAAATGCTTCCTAAGAACCAAGTTTTAATGTAAAAATAAACTGTGCACTTTATTTTCTCCCCTACGTTAGGTCCGTTCTGCTGTCAGCGTTCAGAGCTTTAGAAGATGATTTTTAAACTATTCTAGTTAATAAATAATCTTGCATAGCTTAAAAATAGCTTTGTGAATGAAATGTCGGAGTGATTTCTCTTTAGCGACGAAATCACCCGACATGGATCGATTTGGACTGTCGAGGGAAAAACGGCATTTTAAACCTGCCCCCCTCTGAAAGGCGCCAAAGTCGTGCACACGGGTGGCGGCAGAACTGCAGCGCTGCTAAAGGTAGGTAATGTAACATACCTACAATACTCCAAATGTGGACTAACCAAAGTCCTATAGAGCTGCATCAAAACTTCCTGACATATTCAATACTCCTAGCAATTAAGGTAAGCATACAATGTGCCTTCTTTACCACTCTATCGACTTGTGCTGCTACCTTTAGTGGGCTGTGGGCTATGAACGTAGACTTCAAGATCCCTCTGAACATCAATGCTGTTAAGGGTCTAGTCATTAACTTACATTTTCCCCTCACATTCAATCTCCCAAAGTGCGACACCTTACGCATGCTTTCCTCCATCATCAATCTCTGCTTCATTTCTCAGGTCTTGAATTTGAGTGGTGACTGTTGGTTCAGCGGTGTCTCAAGGATGCCCCACTGCCCTCAACATGTCATTGTCAGCCATCACCTCTGGTGGGTTAATATGGCAACAAAGTCCTAGTTAAATTGGTGCAGGGAAAGTCTCATAACATATGGCAAACTTCAGCAGTATTTGGCCCATTATGTTTAATTACTAAAAGTAATTGCTTGGTTTTCATTAAAATTCGAACTAATGGCAATGAAAAAAAAAAGTTTAAATGTGGTTTGCATCATTATGGAATGTAAGTATCTCCTGTGGGGTTTGCTGGTGCGAATTCCACAGACTAATAATAAATAGAGGGTGAAATACAATCAGGACGCACATTCCAAATTTTATTTCACGAATGACTCCAGGGCTCCACATACAAGGCCAGCTAAACAAAGAAACCAAATGGGAGGCTTTGCTTTGACAAAAAATAAAACAACATTTCCTTACTGATGTGGCAATTTAAAAAAAATTGTTTTCCTAACCATAGTGGGTTTTTTTATTGGCCATCTAACAACAAATGGCTCAATATATCAATAATATTCTCACCGGAGTCAGAAGATGATTTCCAGATTTTCAATGCTATCAACACTGCACAACAATATCTCTTCTTATTCGCCCAATATGTCTTTCCAGTCAATTTAATGATCGTCTGGCAGGGTTCAATGTACTCTCTGTAATCTAGGTCTCTGTTTTTATACCGAGCCAAAGAAGCAGCATAGCAGCTTCTGTGCTGGACTATTTGCTCAGCATGTGAGCGATGAAGTCTGCTGCTGTGGTCAGATGTGGAGGACATATTCTCCAATTTCATTGTCTGTCTCTGCATCCCCACATGGGTTCCTTAATTCATGGCAGTTCATGTTATCCCATTGTCAATTTTACTACAGAGAAATATACTGGTAAGCCTAAGGGTTCACTTTTTCATTTTCATGTGGCAGTTCCATTGATACCTGGGTTTAAATAAAACATTCTATTTTATTCTTAAAATTAGTTACAGTTTTACAATTATAGTTCTGCAGTAAATGTACATGTAATAAATGTTACAGTAATTTAGAATAAATTATATTAAATGCTTACACTTAACAAAGACCGGAACTGATTGCATAAATGGTTCAGGTGATTAAGGGCTGCTGAGTTGTAATTAATTCCTTGGGCATACTTCCTCCGGTGAAGTGATGGAAATTTTAATTTCATCCTTTAAAAAGCTAAGATGAATTATACCATTTTAGAGTGTCTGTGTTGTACTTGTAGTGTGATTAAATAGGTTCTTGCCTAACATTTTGCTGCCTCAAATCACTCAGAATGTCTGCCCCTGCTTTTGGAGATATGGGAGAATTGGGGGAGAGGTGGGATTGTCGGAGTATTGGAATTGTGCCAAATCCTGTCAAACAGGCTCCTTCTGAAGTGATGTGAAGTGAACTGAAGTCTGGCCTGTGGTCACTTTCTGGACCTGCAACAATGCCGTTCCACAAATGGCTAACAGAAGGCTTCCTGACTGTGTCCAGAGACCCTCTGTGATGGGAGAGGAGAGCCCCATTTAACATGAGATAATGCAACCATGGTCCTGACAGAGAACTGACAAAGCAGGTTTGCAGGCCATTTTTGCATGCTCCTGGACCTGTGACCTCCTGGTTGTGAGGCAGGCACAGTGCCATCAGCAGTGCCAGGCTTCTGCCATCTGGTCTGTTCTCTGATGTTTAACAATTGGATGGCCCATTGCCAAATTTACTTCTGATATGATGTGCAACCTCAAATCCGATATGAACACTGTGTTTATACCACAACTTTAAAGATGCAGGTCAAATAAAACATCTTTATATGCAATGCTAAATTTTATATTTCAATTTAATGAAGTAAAAACTTTATGACAGATTGTATTCAAGTAATAAAAAATCACTGCCTTGTATCTCCACTCAGGACAAAGTAAAAAAAAAAGCCTTGGCCTCAAAATGGACAGAACCCCAGGATTAACTTGAACTTTTTAAGGCTCAGTTTTAGGTTTACCAGTTTCACACCCACTTACTACACAATATATCTCAGAGGTGATGATAAAATGATGTTAAACTTCCATTTGTATCTAAAAGCATTGCCATTTTTTGTTATATTGAAGCAATCTGATATGGATTTGACTATATTTGAATCGTCAATAATTCCTATTTGGGAGTCAAATACAAATTATTGTTTATTGACAGTGTTGTGTACACATTGAGTGTGAGCGAGTGCCTGCACACGTGTGTGTGTATGCGTGTGTTTATGTGTATGAGTGAGAATATATTGTATACACATACGTGTACAAACATGTTCATCTATGTTGCAAGTGGGGATAGATTTGCTGGTAAGTCCATTTCATGGAGTTCTTAGCCACATTCCAGCATAGTGTTACAATTCATGTGCCTCCATAGATTTGTCATATTATGCTGTGAAACAAATCACATTTTGTTACATTCCTCATCAGTAGTATTGTTTGTTATTGAATACTGGAGACCAGGAGGTCAATTTCTGCAGAAGGGAAAGAAAAAATGAACTTGATTGTTCATCTCCATCTCTAGGTGGGATCATGGTCTGCAATGGTGATGAGATAATAGGAGCAGACCCAACCTTGAGAGCTGCTAAAGCCCAGTCATTTACCAGCTGTGAAAAGCTGAGGACATTTTAATGGTATTTTAATAGCTCCGACATTCAGATATTTTATAACTGATAGATGTAACAAATTCAGCATTTTCAAGCAGCCAAAAACACAGAAAGAATGTAAATAATTAAAAACATTAAAATGATCCAAAATAATCTTTTCTACTTTGCTTCATAATTCCAGCCCAAATTGAAATAAATAAAATCATATTGCTTCATTAACAGTCAAAAAGAGAGCATAGCAGCCTCCTGGATAGGCAAATAATCTAGGGGAGGTACGGGGGCGCAGCACCAGAGATTGATCCTGACTATGGATGCTCTTTGTATGGAGTTTGTATGTTCTTCCCATGACCTGTTTTGGGTTTCTCCGGGTGCTCCGGTTTCCTCCCACACGTCAAAGCCATACAGGTTTGCAGGTTAATTAGCTTTGGTAAAATTGTAAATAGTCCCGAAAGTGTGCTAGACCGTGTTAGTGTACGGGGGTTGCTGGTCGGTGTGGACTCGGTGGGCCAAAGGACCTATTTCTGCACTAACAATAATTCACTCACTCCACCACTGACACACAGTAGCAGCAGTTTGTACCATCTATAGGATGTACCTCAGCAATTCCCCGAGACTTCTAAATTGCACTTCAAAACCATGACCACTACCAACTAGAAGAATAAAAGTCTGAATTATACAGCATGGAACGTGGCCCTTCAGCCCAACTTGTACATGCCAACGACGATGCCCCATCTACACTTGCCTGTGTTTAGCCCATATCCCTCTAAACCTTTCCTATCCATGTACCTGTTCATTTTTAAAATAATATTATAGTATCTTCCTCAATTACCTCCTCTGGCAGCCTATTCAATATGCCCACCAACATCTGTGTGAAAAAGTTGTCCCTCAGTTGAATCTTTTCCCGTTCACCTTAAACCCATGTCCCCTGGTTCTTGATTCCCCTACTGTGGGTCAAATTATTTGTGCATTTACCCTCGCTATTCCCCTCAGGACCTGGTACACCTCTAGAAGATCACCCTTCATCCTCCAGCGCTCCAAGGATAAAGGCAGCAAAAGCATGGGAACACCACCACCTGGAAATTGGTGCCGAACACCATTCTGAGTTGGAAATATATTGCTGCTCCTTCACTGTTGCAGGGCCAAAATCATGGAACTCTGTCCACAACAGCACGATGGATATACCCACCTTCGACCTCTGCAGTGATTGAAGAAAGCACCCCACCACACCTTCTCAGAGACTGTTAGGAATCAGCAATCACATTCACGTTTGGTTTGTGAAGCACACATCCCTTGGATGGATACCAAAAAGCAAAGGTGGGGAGCAAACTGACAGATTCAACATTTGCAATCAATCAGCAAATTGAGCATTTACCCGTTGAACTGTAATTATGTAAAAGTTGCCGACTTGCTTCCATTCCCCAGCAAGATTTAGTGGTACATTGGTGCGGATAGTAGAGATGCTCCCTCATAACTCTAATAACTGGGGGTTCAATCCTGATCTAGGAGGTTGACAGAGTGAGGTTTGCATGTTCACCCTGTGATACTATAGGTTTCCTTTGGGTGCTCCAGTTTCTGCCCACATCTGAAGACATGCAAGTTGGTTATTTAACTTGCCTCTGTAAATTGTCCCTTGTATGTAGATGACAGGTGGAATCTGGGGGGTTGATGGAAATATGGGGAGAATAAGGAATGGGATTAATGTTGTTTTAGCATAAATAGGTGGCTGTAGGGCTTATTTCTATACTATATGACCTCATAAAATCCAAGCTAAGAATTCAGTAGATGAGTTGTTGTGATGGACAATGTTGTCTCAATAGATGTAGAAAAAAAATATTGAAGGAAAGGCTATGGGATTTGGGTAAGACTCCAATGTTCAATAAATCATTTTGATCAATTTCAATGATTCATGAGACCTAACATGACAATTAATGCGTACTGTAATGAAAGTTCCGTAGGAATCATTTTCTTTTCTCAGACTTTTGCAAGATACCAATTAAGCACACGGCTGAGGGATCTGGTGGGAGTTAAATTAACAGGGAATTCAAGAGAAACATCCTCATTTGGAAACCCCTTCAGAACGTGGAACTACTAAATAAGGATTGGTTGGGATGAGCAAAACTGGTTTGAGGGCAACATAAATGTGCAAGGGGCGGGGGGGGGGGGGGAAGAGAACAGTATGATAACTGAGGTTTGATGACTAAGGATTGGTGGAAACCTGTATGGTACCATACATTTGCACAAATCTATTGCACTGAACAGCCTGCTTGTTCGCTATAAATATGATCAAATATTGTATATTACATTACAGGCAGAACTTCCAATCGAGACTTCCTCATCCACAGACAACAAATCATTTACTCTGTTCTTGTCTCTTCTTCACTTTAGTATGATCTGTGATATCCAGTGATGACTGAGTTAAATTCTAGGATATTTATCCAACTAGACTCTACTCTTCAATGTACCTTTCCTCGAGACAACCTGATGGAACAGTATCTACTGGACCCATGGAAGAAAGACCTTCAACATCTTTGTAAATATCCCGAGACAACTTGTTTTTTTGCTGATGATACACATTGAAATCAAAGAAATGTAAATGTAATATTAAATAGCACACAGAACATGATGATGCTTGGCCAAGACTCCAGATGCACACATTCTTTTTTTCAATATTTGTCTGTTCAAGTTCAAGGAAATAACTAAAAATACTTTGTGCTTAATATAATATAACTGCAACCACACATGAAATACGATCATTGTCCACATCATTACTTTTCAGAATCCAGTTAATCAGTGTTTCAGCTCCAATGACAGAAACATTTTGTTGGTAATAACTAAAATGCACAGTGAAATGTTTCACCCAATTTACATAATAACATTTTTAAGGCAAAGAATTTAGGTTATTTAACAGAACAGACATTGAGAACAGCTGTTATCCTGAGAGGATAAATGAACCTCCTATTTGTGAAAATTGACAGCCTTTGAAGAGATAAAGCTGGCAAAATGTGATGTCTGGGGCACACAAAATCACTCAGAAGAATAGTAAATATAAGACTAATTTCAGCTTTGAGTGATAATGTGAATGATCAATTATGAAATCACAGGCATGGAGCACCTCCAGTCTGGATACATAACTGATGTCCCCTGGATTCAAACACATGATTAAACAATTCAAATGTCTTAACTCTTCAGTAGGTCAAAGCTTCGTCACATTTCACCAACAATGTTGTTCTGCTGCTTACATTTTCAACAGTTTTAAGAACCTTAAAGTAACAGGTTATTTGAAGTACACACACAGCAGGTTTTTCCATATCATGCTGAGAAATAAATCTCAATATCACTGCTGGTTAAACACTATCATACACTTATGAGACCTTGCCACCAATTTGACAAGTGATATATTTTATAGTTTTGGATGTTCTCAGCTTGATAATGACTACACAGCTGCTCAAATATGGTGAGATATCCTTACCTTTCCTTGAAAAAAAACAGCTTAGGCCCAGTCAAAACTCAGTTGGTACAGTAAATTGTTCAGAGATTTGCTGCATTTTAGGTCACAAATCACATCAAAAAAGCAAAATACATCAGTTCCATTCCATATGTATGAAACATAATGAAATATTACGCTATGTGGAAAATGCCTTGTTGGGAGAATTTGGTGGGCCTTTAGCAATTGTTGCGATTCTTGAGTGAGGAATTCCATAAGCTTCAAGATATATCGAATATATTGACATGGAAGTTACCTCAGGAGCTGGCTAATAGAATAGTCACTCTGAATTGGAAGGAAGCTGAGAAAATACTGCATTTCTCCATTAAGATACAGTGGCCAGAGGCAACAGGTAAGCTTGCAGAGCATGTCCTTGAATTTTTTGCTTCAGTGACACAATATAGTCCTCAGTTCCGACAGAATCCTAGAGAGTCTAATCCAACCATAGTGAATTCAAAAGAAATGGCGAGACCTACTGGTATGGTGCCAATGGCGAGTTTGACAATGCATTTGAGCATAATGAACATGATTGCAGAAAATGTTCAAGGAAATGCAATTCCATGATCAATGTATCTCCGTTATTATTGCAGCTCTCAACAGCATCACGTTCAGATCAGTCCAAATTAATCCTGATTTTAGGTGCTATTTGTGTAGAGATAGAACATTCTCATGTGAACGTGTGGGTTTCCTCTGGGTGCTCTGGTTTCCTCCCACATTGCAAGGACATTAAGGGTCAATTGGCAATGGAAAATTGTCCCTCATGTGCAGATGAGTGGTTGAATCTGGGAGCAAAATAATCTGAGTGGTTGAATCTGGGAGCTAAAATGGGGCTCTGAGGCAACGGTTCTACCAACTGTGTCGCAGTTCTGCATTTTATGTAAATAAATGCTCCTTGACTTGTCTCTGGGTGGTATTTCTCTCATGTTTAGTTTAAATTCCCATGTCCTGGATTCTACAAAATAGAAAATAAGTTCCTATATTTCAAGGCCAATAACATCTCATAAGTTCATAAATTCCAGGAGCACAATTAGGCCATTCGGACCATAAAATCTACTCTGCCATGTGATCGATCTTTCCTTCTCAACCTTATTTTCCTGCCTTGTCCACATAATTCCTGACACCCTTATATCTCAATTATATTACTCCTTGTTCTTTCCACAATGGTGAACAAGTCTAATTTAGCAACTTGTCTTTTCACTTTATACAAAGCCCACCAGAAGTTAAACTGATGCTGCAAATCAGTTTGTATCAAGAATACTCACAAAATAAAATACTTTTGCATCAAATAGATTGAGCAAAGGAATACAGAGGAATCTATATCTATATTTTCAAGCATGTTTTGATTACTAAAAATAACAAATTTATTAAAACAGAGATGTTACCATTATATTTTACAGAGAAAAAGTGTGTCTGGATTTGAGTGTAATTGGTTTGCTACGCAGTAGTAAAATACACTGTTGATATAATTGAAGTGCCTTTCTGAGCAACATGAACATAAACTGCCTCATCACTATCTGGAGACTTGGTCACCTGCCAATCGATTTGCAGTGCAAAGAAAAATGTAAAATCAAAGCCTCATCAATCACACGGTTGAATAATTATCCTGACCCTGAACAACAGCAATTTATTGTCTGCCAATATTAATCAACAGTCTATTGCAGAACAAAAAAATAACTGGAGACTTGCTTCTACTGCATAAAATGATTTGAAATTAAGGATGCATCAAACTTTAACTATACCATGGAGATTTCTGAAGTTACATCATTTATCTTCTAAATCTTATCCTAATGTCCATTAATGATAATATACTGTAGGATCAGAGAATAATACAGTACAGAAAAAAAACAATTCAAGACATTTTGTCTGCATTAGCTGCTTGGTAGATTTATCCAATTAATCGCAATATTTTGCCCGCCTAGCTATGTCATTTAGTACCTTTCAACTATTTTTCCAAATCTTTTTTAATGCCATGATCAAAACTACTTTTATCACCTTATTCATTGGTGCCAGAGTATGGATTGCAGTGTAAAAATAATATTTCCTCATGTTACCTTGAGTTAACATATAACTGGAACTTTGTGCCTTCTGGTTATCAATTCTTCTTTAATTTAAATATATACTCCACCCATGATTTAAACATCTCAATTAATCCTCCTTGTGCCCTTTCTGTTCTAAACACATTGGCTTTTCCATTCCCAGCAAATAACTGCAGTCCCTCATCCCTAGTCTCATCCCAGCAAGTCTGCACTCGCTCCCAAGCTGTGACATCTGTACTATGACATGGTATACTATATTCAACAAATTTCTCCATCTAAACCATAGCAAGTGTTTTATTATAAAGGTTCAACATGGCTAGAGGCTTTTTTTAACAGCCTTCTCAACTTGTCCGATCATCTTCAAATATTTGTGAAATTGAACACCAGGAATCTTTGTCTCACTGCTGTTTTTAAAAATGTAATATTCACTTCAAATTATTTTGCCACATCAAGAGTCAAGAATCAGTTGTTTTATAAGCTTTCCACATGGAATCAAATAAATGTTTTTTAACATATTTTACCCATGAACAAAATTGGCATCCCAACATATTAAGGAGGTGCAGGCAGCTAATTCGCATAACGGCAGGATGCTGTTAACATTCATTGTAAATTAATTCATAAACAGTACATGAAAGGACTGTTTCTGATAAGTTCCATTTGTCCAACAGTTGTGAATGGCATGTTTGATGCCTTTCATGCTGATGAGTAAACAGCAATGTATGTGCTAACACTTACTTTTGACATGCTTTTGTGATGGCATGCCAACTTTTTCTGGCCTTGCCTACAATGTTGGGGAACCTGGAGACAATTATTGTCCATGATAGAAAACCAAGGATGCAACTTTAACAAAAGATCAAAGGATATTGACAACCTCTTGGGATCAATTGTGGGTAAATTAATTTCAGAAGTCACAAAATGTTTACACCTACATAAATACTGAAATTACCTCTGAAAAATTGTGCATTAATTGGTTGTTGTGATCAATATGCACTTAAATGAATTGCATTGCCAAGGGTCCAATGAGTACCTTGGTATGAAATCAGCACTCATTTGTTATACATTGCAAATGATGTGTCGCTGTAAATAGGAATAGATTCCGTAATCTGCAAGGTGGTACATTTGCTTGTCATCGAAACACACTTCTGTCAGTGTAGAAGTTGGATTGTGTCTTATTACTTACTTTACTGATAGGGATGAGGGATAGTTTTGTTGCCGCTATTCTGTTCAGCTTGACCTCAAGCAGATATTTAAGATTAAGTTCAATATCACCATGTTGACTGAACAAACCACAAAATAAACCCATTTACATAGAGATATTGACACAATCTAAGCAACATAGCACCTGAACATTGTAAGATTCAATGTACATTAACTTTTTGCAACATATTATGAAATCAATAATGGATTGTCAGGGAGAATTGGCTGAGTTCACACTGTTTGAATAAAAGGGTTCAAGCTAAACTGCCATGCTGATTCAATTGTCATTCACAAAATAATTCTAAAGGATATATTCCACTTTTAAACATTACTGAACTCTCTCTCTCTCTTTTTTTTTTCATTTCAAAAACTTTATTCAACACAAATCATAAAATACAATACATCAAAACACAATCAAAAATCACACTATAACGAACAGATCATTGTAGTACAACAGTACATTCATTTATAATCGCCTCAACCCCACGCGGTGACCAGCGCTGACGGAAGGCCTCCAGAGTCCCCGTGAACACCGCGTGTTCCCTCTCCAGGGACACACGTGCACGGACGTAGGCCCGAAAGAGGGGCAGGCAGCTGACTCTCGCCTGACCGTCGACCGCCCGCTGCCTGGACCCACGAATGGCCATCTTGGCCAGGCCGAGGAGCAAACCGACAGGTAAGTCCCCCCCCCACACTCGGCTCTCCCCACTCCCTGCCTTGTGTCCGAACACCAGGATTGTGGGGCTAAAATGCAGCCAGAACTTGAGGAACAGCCCCTTCAGATATTGGTACAGGGGCAGTAACCTCACACACTCCATATACACATGGAATACGGTCTCCTCCTCTCCGCAGAAAATACATGCGGCAGACGAGCCCGTGAACCGACTCAAAAGTTTATTACAAACCACCGCTCCATGCAGCACTCTCCACCCCAGGTCCCCAATATAAAGGGGTACGACTCCCTTATAGAAGGACCCCCACTGGGGCCCCCCACTGCCTTCGGATGGTAACACCGTCCTCCATGGTGAGTCAGGACGGGAGACGAAGGCACGGTGGTTCAGAATGTGCAGGAGCATCCTATACAGTGCGCGTCTCCTTGCATCACAAAATGGCATGCTGGTCATCTCAGAAAGGCAGCTCAGATTATGCGGAGCCGGAGGCCGAGAAATATCCCGGAGCCTAGGCCCGATGAGCAGATCTGACGGAGCGGGGGTAAGCTCTATCTGAACCACTCTAGGCTCGCGCCTCTCCTCGACACCCACCATGACAGGATGAGGACCAGCCACACCCGCAGCCACAACATCCCCCTCTCCTCGTGGAATAACACTCTGGCTGAACACCGCCAAATTCCTCACTCTTAACACATCCCTGTAGAAAACAGGCAAGCCCCTTAGAGCGGGTCGACTGACGCCCGCCACTGGGAGCCGCGAGACCCCCCTTAGGCAACGACCCTGACGAAAAAAATACGTGGCCAGAGCGTGCCATCTGGGAGGGTTCTCTACATACATGTATCTCCGCAGAGTCCTGAGACGGAGAGCCGCCACCTGGGTACGCACGCACACCAAGGACTGGCCGCCCTCCTCTAACGGAAGACTCAGGACCGCCGCGGAAATCCAATGCTTCCTATTTCCCCAAAAGAAATCCACCAGCTTCTTCTGTATAGCAGTTACAAATATAGAGGGCGGGACAAGAGTAGCCAGCCGGTACCATAACATAGAGGCCACCAGCTGGTTTATGACCAGCACCCTCCCCCGAAAGGAGAGAACTCCAAGCAGGCCTGACCAGCGCCCCAGCCGAGCAACCACCTTCGTCTCCAACTCTTGCCAGTTTGCCGGCCAAACATCCTCAGTGGGACTCAGGTACACCCCCAGATAGAGGAGGTGCGTGGTACTCCACGCATACAATGCCATCTCCTCCGGCAGGGAGTCTACCCGCCACTGACCCACCAAAAGTCCAGAGCACTTACTCCAGTTAATCCTAGCAGAAGATGCAGCCGAGAAAATCTCCTGGCAGTCACGCATCCTCCGCAGGTCACCAGGATCAGTGAACATAAGAAGTACGTCATCGGCATACGCCGATAGAATCACCTCAACCCGCGGGCCAGGTAGGGCCAGGCCTGTCAACCTCCTCCGAAGAAGACACAGGAACGGCTCCACACAGACCGAATACAACTGGCCCGACATAGGGCACCCCTGGCGGACCCCCCTCCCAAAATGAAAAGGAGCTAGCACCGCGCCATTAACCTTTACAAGGCACTCCGCAGCAGCGTACAAAAGCCGGACCCGGGCCACGAAGTGTGGTCCAAACCCAAACGCCTGCAACGACCCAAATAGGTATTCATGCTCCACCCTATCAAAAGCCTTCTCCTGATCAAGAGACAGAAAAGCAGCTGACTCACCAGTACCCTGGACTAAATGAATCAGGTCCCTAACCAGGTGGATGTTATCCTGGATGGACCGGCCAGGGACTGTATAAGATTGATCAGGATGAATCAATTGATGCAGCACGGAGCCCAGGCGATTTGCCATTGCCCGTGCAAAAATTTTATATTCTGTGCAAAGGAGAGAGACTGGACGCCAGTTCTTCAACAAACGGAGTTCGCCCTTCTTAGGCAGCAAGACAACAACCGTCCTACGCCACGAGAGAGGCATCACTCCAGTCGCCAGGCTCTCCCCCAGAACCAACATATAGTCACCCCCTAGGATGTCCCAGAATGCTCTAACAAACTCCACCGTCAACCCATCCAGCCCGGGGGACTTACCCCTCCTGAGCTGATGCAAGGCGCGAGTCAACTCCTCCAAAGATAAGGGGCCATCAAGAAGATCAGCCTCCCCCCTATCTACGGTCGGTAGACCCTCCCACAGATCTTGCTGAGCCTCCACACTGAATCCTTCCGCAGAGAACAGGGACCCATAAAAGGACCTAACCAAGGCATTGATCCTCTCTGGATCAGTGACAGAGGAGCCGTCATCTGCAAGCAACTCCACGAGCTGTTTTCGAGCTCCCCGCCCCTTCTCCAAAGAGAAAAAGAAAGGCGACGCTCGGTCCAGCTCGTGCAGCATCTGGACCCGAGACCTCACATAAGCGCCTCGAGATCGCTCAAGCAGCAGACTCCTCAAAACCTCCTTCTTCCTCTGAAACTCTCCCCATTCGCTGGAGTCTTCACCAAACTGACCCAGGCGAGACTCAGCGTCCTGTATCTCCCTCTCCAGCTCCTCGACCGCTGAGTCCCGCCTCCCAGTCGACCCCCATGTATATTCCTTACAAAAGAGACGGATGTGAGCTTTACCCACATCCCACCACTGCCTAAGGGAAGAGAAGCACCTCTGCCTCTCTCTCCACTTCACCCAAAACCGAGTGAATGACTCCCGGAAACACCGATCCTCCAGCAGCCTGTTGTTAAAGTGCCAGTACGCGGACCCAGCCCGAGCGCACGCTGGATTAAAATCCACACGCACCAGACAATGGTCCGAGCACGGCACCAGCCGCATTGAGGCCGCTGAGACACGGGAAACAAACGCTCGGGAAATATAAAACCGATCAATGCGGGAACCACCGCCCTCAGACCTCCGCGAAAAAGCAGTGGAATCAGGGTGAAGGTCCCTCCAAGCATCAACCAACTCAAAGGAGTCAATCAAGCCTCTCAGCTTCTTCGCTACAGCAGGCGCACACTGAGTACCAGAACGGTCCCGCACCTCAAGTGTGCAATTAAAGTCCCCACCAAGGAAGACACACTCTCCCCTATCAATAGTGCCCAACAGAGCATTCACCTCCCGAAGTAGGCCGGCCTGCATCGTGCCGGAGCTAGGGGCATACACGTTAATGAAATGCAACGGCATGCCATCCAGGCTCACGGCCAGATGGAGCAAACGTCCTGGCACCACTTCCTGCACTTTTAAAATGCTTGGCAGAAAATTTGGGGCCAACAGAAAAGCCACCCCACTCGAATTTGAGCTGAGATGGCTCATATAAACCCTCCTTCCCACTCCAGTTGCCAGGTAGGTTCATCACTAGCAACGGTATGTGTCTCTTGCAGATAACAAACTGCAAATCTCCCCTCCCTTAGGGCTGATAAGAGCTGAAATCTTCGAAAACTCGCTCTACTCCCATTTAAATTTAATGTAGCTACTGTGAATGTGTAGGCACATTAGATTGAGACCCTCACACTCCCTGTAGTCCCAAGAACTCCTTTTCTGAGGACCTTCAAAAAACCCCGAAACTGCCCCAAATCCGAGTCAGAAAGACCACTATCCTTGTTACTAAGGATAGCCTCGAGACTTGCATGCAAATCTAGACAGTCCCCCCACCGCCTTGTAGCAGCAAACCATAATGTTTTGGGAGCGCGGCTTGTTTTTAGGAACTCTCGCACCTCAACAATAAGCTTTGCCTCAGACACGGCCTTGGAGTCTGGGCTCGCAGCCAACCCGCTCGCACCTGAATCAACAACCTCAGAAAGACCAGAACTCTCTGACAAATCACTCTCTGTGCCACACCCACTGGCCGCATCGCTGTCCCCCTCCTCAGCCATGACACGACCCCCCGGATCAATGCTGGGGGTGGGTCCCGACACCCCTGCCTGACACTCGCAGCCCTCTGAATGGCTGGGCTCCTGCACGCTACCATCACCCTCCTCTTCTGGGCCTGGGGAAGCAACAACAAGAGGCATCCCCAGGGCCTGTGGAACACTGGCACCCTCGGAGTCTGAAAGAGGATCACGACCCATAACAGCCCTGACCTCCACATCATCCAGAGTGCCCTCTCCACAGGCATCACCCAGAGAATCACCACCTGCTATTAAACTCACCCCAGACAACTCATCCGGTGAGGCATCCCGCCCCCCAGCACCTCCACTGGCACTGATATGGAGCACAGACTTGAACGACAACACCCCCGAAACTCCCCCCTCGGCCTGACTCTGCACATCCCCCGTCACAGAGGGCACACTACCAGGGGAGCCAACCACGTCACCTAACGTGCTAGCACCCTCAGTAGGCCTCTGAAACGAGGGGACCTCGTCCGACCCAGAGGGTACACACCCAAGGGAGCTAACCACAGTACCCGCCGGGATAACTCCCTCAGAGGGCCCCTGAGATGAAGGGACAGACTCCCGCCCAGTGGACACAACTCCACCGGAATCAACTTCAGCACCCGGTCCTGTGACACCCGCTGTAGATCCATGAAGAGAAGGCCCAACCACCGACCCAGAAGACACCGGGTCAAGACCACTTTCAGCCACCTCAGTGGTGGAAAGCCCGGAGAAAGACATCCCCTTCGCTCTGGACCCACGCCCTTCCTCATCTTCACCAGGCAGATGCCTCCTTTTAGTCCCACTCGCATGCGGAGGTACGGTAACCTCCATAAGGGAAGGGTCATCCGCCTCCACATTACCCCCATCCACTTTGCCACCCACACGTTTAGGCTTCTTTACCCCCTTCCAAACCACCTCAACTCCTCCCTGGGCCCCAGCAGGTGCAGTCTGCACCACACTGGAGCTAAACTCACCCGATTGCACTTTCTTCGCTCGGGCGGCCCTTTCCCTCTCCTTCTTCTTGTTGTGCTTCCCCTGCTTCTCCCAAAACCCCCCCTCAGCACTCCCCTCCTCCTGCACCCCACCTCCATCCGCCGCCACAGGCGCAGGACGTGGGGGGCGTGGGCTCTCACTGCCCAGGGTCCCCAAAGCGGAACCTGCGGACCCAGAAGGATTAGCACTGCCGCCCCGGGTCACCAAGGCAGAACTGGCAACCTTAGCCGGGTCAGCAGTACCACCCCGCGCCGCTGAGGTTTGACAAGCCACCCCAGATGGGCCAGCAGTGCTTTCCTGGGCCACTGCACTAGAACCTCTAACAGTGCCCCCGCGAAAAAGACACTCCCTACAGAGATGTCCAAATTCGCCGCACGCATGACACCGTGCCTTTCCCCAACTCCAACGCACGGTTCTGGGGACACCCTTATGCACCACCTCAAAACTCCCCTCGGCACCATCCCCCTCACCCACCTTCATGAACACCCTCCTCTTGAAACTGAAGACCCCTTTTTCCTCCGGGTCCCCCCCGGGATGCAAGAGACGAAAACATTTAGACCGCACCTCCCCGAACTTGGACAGGTGTGGAATCAGTACTGCATCCGAAAAATAAGTGGGGCAGCTCCGCAGGAGAACCGGTCTCACCCTAGATACCCACGGATCCACCTGTATGTGGACCCCCCCCCACTGAGATCCCCACCTCCAACGCTCGGGCCACACACTCCCGGGTCTTAAGTATCATCTCCACCTTTCCTCTTTCGAGCTCAGAAGAGACAATAGCCCCCCTCCCAAGAAGTTCATTCATGGCCTTCGTAATTTCCCCCCTCGACATCATAGGCCCAGTTTGAACAGAAATACCAAAACTGTCCCCATCCAAGTCAACATGAGGCTCAAGCTCAGATGGCCTCGCACCCGCCACTGATGCCATCGCTGCGTAGGTCCGGACCTTCGGCCGCGCCCCTTCCATCGCCATCCTCACAGAGGCACGATCCAGCTCCAGGCACCCCAGCAGCACAGCTCCAAGTTAAGTCCCAGAGACAGTCACAGTCAAAGACAGGCAGCAGAAAACAGAAACCTCCAGCTGAAGCAGGAAAGTCCCCAGGTTCGTCCACAGCCAAGAGCAGCTTTTGGAAAGCTCTATCGCAGTCTCGCCGGAAGCAAAAGTACCTTCTTCACATTAAGCCAGGCAGCCGCACTGAGCAAAATGACTTTAGGGCAGAGAAGCGGTGCCAAAAACGACAAAGACACCGCACACCTTCAACCCACTGAGATCACAGGCACCTTGGCAGTCCGCCAACGACAACCGCACCCTCGACAATGTGGAGAAACTCAGGAATCTTCACACAGATGGAGGCTTCCCAGACCAGAGAAAAGCTTCAACAGCCCAACAATAAGTTGAACTATGAAGCCCCCCTGGGTCTGTGCCCTCTCCAATGGCAAAATCCTTGAAAGGCTGCTTCAATCCTTCTCAACTGCAGAGCTGAGAAGAAAACACGACCTCTCTCTCTCTCTCTCTCTCTCTCTCTTTTTTTTTTTTTTTTTTTTTTCATTTCAAAAACTTTATTCAACACAAATCATAAAATACAACACATCCAAACACAATCAAAAATCACACTATAATGAACAGATCATTGTAGTACAGCAGTACATTCATTTATAATCGCCTCAACCCCACGCGGCGACCAGCGCTGACGGAAGGCCTCCAGAGTCCCCGTGAACACCGCGTGTTCCCTCTCCAGGGACACACGTGCACGGACGTAGGCCCGAAAGAGGGGCAGGCAGCCGACTCTCGCCTGACCGTCGACCGCCCGCTGCCTGGACCCACGAATGGCCATCTTGGCCAGGCCAAGGAGCAAACCGACAGGTAAGTCCCCCCCCCACACTCGGCTCTCCCCACTCCCCGCCTTGTGTCCAAACACCAGGATTGTGGGGCTAAAATGCAGCCAGTACTTGAGGAACAGCCCCTTCAGATATTGGTACAGGGGCAGTAACCTCACACACTCCATATACACATGGAATACGGTCTCCTCCTCTCCGCAGAAAATACATGCGGCAGACGAGCCCGTGAACCGACTCAAAAGTTTATTACAAACCACCGCTCCATGCAGCACTCTCCACCCCAGGTCCCCAATATAAAGGGGTACAACTCCCTTATAGAAGGACCCCCACTGGGGCCCCCCGCCGCCTTCGGATGGTAACACCGTCCTCCATGGTGAGTCAGGACGGGAGACGAAGGCACGGTGGTTCAGAATGTGCAGGAGCATCCTGTACAGTGCGCGTCTCCTTGCATCACAAAATGGCATGCTGGTCATCTCAGAAAGGCAGCTCAGATTATGCGGAGCCGGAGGCCGAGAAATATCCCGAAGCCTAGGCCCGATGAGCAGATCTGACGGAGCAGGGGTAAGCTCTATCTGAACCACTCTAGGCTCGCGCCTCTCCTCGACAACCACCATGACAGGATGAGGACCAGCCACACCCGCAGCCACAACATCCCCCTCTCCTCGTGGAACAACACTCTGGCTGAACACCACCAAATTCCTCACTCTTAACACATCCCTATAGAAAACAGGCAAGCCCCTTAGAGCGGGTCGACTGACACCCGCCACCGGGAGCCGCGAGACCCCCCTTAGGCAACGTCCCTGACGAAAAAAATACGTGGCCAGAGCGTGCCATCTGGGAGGGTTCTCTACATACATGTATCTCCGCAGAGTCCTGAGACGGAGAGCCGCCACCTGGGTGCGCACGCACACCAAGGACTGGCCGCCCTCCTCTAACGGAAGACTCAGGACCGCCGCGGAAATCCAATGCTTCCTATTTCCCCAAAAGAAATCCACCAGCTTCTTCTGTATAGCAGTTACAAATATAGAGGGCGGGACAAGAGTAGCCAGCCGGTACCATAACATAGAGGCCACCAGCTGGTTTATGACCAGCACCCTCCCCCGAAAGGAGAGAACTCCAAGCAGGCCTGACCAGCGCCCCAGCCGAGCAACCACCTTCGTCTCCAACTCTTGCCAGTTTGCCGGCCAAACATCCTCAGTGGGACTCAGGTACACCCCCAGATAGAGGAGGTGCGTGGTACTCCACGCATACAATGCCATCTCCTCCGGCAGGGAGTCTACCCGCCACTGACCCACCAAAAGTCCAGAGCACTTACTCCAGTTAATCCTAGCAGAAGATGCAGCCGAGAATATCTCCTGGCAGTCACGCATCCTCCGCAGGTCACCAGGATCAGTGAACATAAGAAGTACGTCATCGGCATACGCCGATAGAATCACCTCAACCCGCGGGCCAGGTAGGGCCAGGCCTGTCAACCTCCTCCGAAGAAGACACAGGAACGGCTCCACACAGACCGAATACAACTGGCCCGACATAGGGCACCCCTGGCGGACCCCCCTCCCAAAATGAAAAGGAGATAGCACCACGCCATTAACCTTTACAAGACACTCCGCAGCAGCGTACAAAAGCCGGACCCGGGCCACGAAGTGTGGTCCAAACCCAAACGCTTGCAACGTCCCAAATAGGTATTCATGCTCTACCCTATCAAAAGCCTTCTCCTGATCAAGAGACAGAAAAGCAGCTGACTCACCAGTACCCTGGACTAAATGAATCAGGTCCCTAACCAGGTGGATGTTATCCTGGATGGACCGGCCAGGGACTGTATAAGATTGATCAGGATGAATCACTTGATGCAGCACGGAGCCCAGGCGATTTGCCATTGCCCGTGCAAAAATTTTATATTCTGTGCAAAGGAGAGAGACTGGACGCCAGTTCTTCAACAAACGGAGTTCGCCCTTCTTAGGCAGCAAGACAACAACCGTCCTACGCCACGAGAGAGGCATCACTCCAGTCGCCAGGCTCTCCCCCAGAACCAACATATAGTCACCCCCTAGGATGTCCCAGAATGCTCTAACAAACTCCACCGTCAACCCATCCAGCCCGGGGGACTTACCCCTCCTGAGCTGATGCAAGGCGCGAGTCAACTCCTCCAAAGATAAGGGGCCATCAAGAAGATCAGCCTCCCCCCTATCTACGGTCGGTAGACCCTCCCACAGATCTTGCTGAGCCTCCACACTGAATCCTTCCGCAGAGAACAGGGACCCATAAAAGGACCTAACCAAGGCATTGATCCTCTCTGGATCAGTGACAGAGGAGCCGTCATCTGCAAGCAACTCCACGAGCTGTTTTCGAGCTCCCCGCCCCTTCTCCAAAGAGAAAAAGAAAGGCGACGCTCGGTCCAGCTCGTGCAGCATCTGGACCCGAGACCTCACATAAGCGCCTCGAGATCGCTCAAGCAGCAGACTCCTCAAAACCTCCTTCTTCCTCTGAAACTCTCCCCATTCGCTGGAGTCTTCACCAAACTGACCCAGGCGAGACTCAGCGTCCTGTATCTCCCTCTCCAGCTCCTCGACCGCTGAGTCCCGCCTCCCAGTCGACCCCCATGTATATTCCTTACAAAAGAGACGGATGTGAGCTTTACCCACATCCCACCACTGCCTAAGGGAAGAGAAGCACCTCTGCCTCTCTCTCCACTTCACCCAAAACCGAGTGAATGACTCCCGGAAACACCGATCCTCCAGCAGCCTGTTGTTAAAGTGCCAGTACGCGGACCCAGCCCGAGCGCACGCTGGATTGAAATCCACACGCACCAGACAATGGTCCGAGCACGGCACCAGCCGCATTGAGGCCGCTGAGACACGGGAAACAAACGCTCGGGAAATATAAAACCGATCAATGCGGGAACCACCGCCCTCAGACCTCCGCGAAAAAGCAGTGGAATCAGGGTGAAGGTCCCTCCAAACATCAACCAACTCAAAGGAGTCAATCAAGCCTCTCAGCTTCTTCGCTACAGCAGGCGCACACTGAGTACCAGAACGGTCCCGCACCTCAAGCGTGCAATTAAAGTCCCCACCAAGGAAGACACACTCTCCCCTATCAATAGTGCCCAACAGAGCATTCACCTCCCGAAGCAGGCCGGCCTGCATCGTGCCGGAGCTAGGGGCATACACGTTAATGAAATGCAACGGCATGCCATCCAGGCTCACGGCCAGATGGAGCAAACGTCCTGGCACCACTTCCTGCACTTTTAAAATGCTTGGCAGAAAATTTGGGGCCAACTGAAAAGCCACCCCACTCGAATTTGAGCTGAGATGGCTCATATAAACCCTCCCTTCCCACTCCAGTTGCCAGGTAGGTTCATCACTAGCAACGGTATGTGTCTCTTGCAGATAACAAACTGCAAATCTCCCCTCCCTTAGGGCTGATAAGAGCTGAAATCTTCGAAAACTCGCTCTACTCCCATTTAAATTTAATGTAGCTACTGTGAATGTGTAGACACATTAGATTGTGACCCTCACACTCCCTGTAGTCACAGGAGGTCCTTTTCTGAGGACCTTCAACAAACCCCAAAACTGCCCCAAATCCGAGTCAGAAAGACCATTATCCTTGTTACTAAGGATAGCCTCGAGACTCTCCTGCACATCTAGAACATCCTCCCACCGCCTTGTAGCGGCAAACCATAATGTTTTGGGAGCACGACTTATTTTTAAGAACTCTCGCACCTCAACAATAAGCTTCGCCTCAGACACGGCCTTGGAGTCTGGGCTCTCAGCCAACCCGCTCGCACCTGAATCAACAACCTCAGAAAGACCAGAACTGTCTGACAAATCACTCTCTGTGCCCCCCCCACTGGCCGCATCGCTGTCCTCCTCCACAGCCATGACACGACCACCCGGATAAATGCTGGGGGTGGGTCCCAACACCCCTGCCTGAGACTCGCAGCCCTCTGAATGGCTGGGCTCCTGCACGCTACCATGACCCTCCTCCTCTGGGCCTGGGGAAGCAACAACAAGAGGCATCCCCAGGGCCTGTGGAACACTGGCACCCTCGGAGTCTGAAAGAGGATCACGTCCCATAACAGCCCTGACCTCCACATCATCCAGAGTGCCCTCTCCACAGGCATCACCCAGAGAATCACCACCTGCCATTAACCTCACCCCAGACAACTCATCCGGTGAGGCATCCCGCCCCCCAGCACCTCCACTGGCACTGATATGGAGCACAGACTTGAACGACAACACCCCCGAAACTCCCCCCTCAGCCTGACTCTGCGCATCCCCCGTCACAGAGGGCACACTACCAGAGGAGCCACCCACGTCACCTAATGTGCTAGCACCCTCAGTAGCCCTCTGAAACGAGGGGACCTCATCCGACCCAGAGGGTACACCCCCAAGGGAGCTAACCACAGCACCCGCCGAGATAACTCCCTCAGAGGGCCCCTGAAATGAAGGGACAGACTCCCGCCCAGTGGACCTACCTCCACCGGAATCAACTTCAGCACCCAGTCCGGTGACACCCGCTGTAGATCCATGAAGAGAAGGCCCAACCACCGACCCAGAAGACACCGGGTCAAGACCACTTTCAGCCACCTCAGTGGTGGAAAGCCCGGAGAAAGACATCCCCTTCGCTCTGGACCCACGCCCTTCCTCCTCTTCACCAGGCAGATGCCTCCTTTTAGTCCCACTCGCATGCGGAGGTGCGGTAACCTCCATAAGGGAAGGGTCATCCGCCTCCACATTACCCCCAACCACTTTGCCACCCACACGTTTAGGCTTCTTGACCCCCTTCCGAGCCACCACAACTCCCCCCTGGGCCCCAGCAGGTGCAGTCTGCACCACACTGGAGCTAAACTCACCCGATTGCACTTTCTTCGCTCGGGCGGCCCTATCCCTCTCCTTCTTCTTATTGTGCTTCCCCTGCTTCTCCCAAAACCCCCCCTCAACACTCCCCTCCTCCTGCGCCCCACCTCCATCCACCGCCACAGGCGCAAGACGTAGGGGACGTGGGGGGCTTGGGCTCTCACTGCCCAGGGTCCCCAAAGCGGAACCTCTGGACCCAGAAGGCTTAGCACTGCCGCCCCGGGTCACCAAGGCAGAACTGGCAACCTCAGCCGGGTCAGCAGTACCACCCCGCGCCGCTGAGGTTTGACAAGCCACCCCAGATGGGCCAGCAGTGCTTTCCTGGGCCACTGCACTAGAACCTCTAGCAGTGCCCCCGCGAAAAAGACACTCCCTACGGAGATGTCCAAATTCGCCGCACGCATGACACCGTGCCTTGCCCCAACTCCAACGCACGGTTCTGGGTACACCCTTATGCACCACCTCAAAACTCCCCTCGGCACCATCCCCCTCACCCACCTTCATGAACACCCTCCTCTTGAAACTGAAGACCCCTTTTTCCTCCGGGTCCCCCCCGGGATGCAAGAGACGAAAACATTTAGACCGCACCTCCCCGAACTTGGACAGGTGTGGAATAAGCACTGCATCCGAAAAATAAGTGGGGCAGCTCCGCAGGAGAACCGGTCTCACCCTGGATACCCACGGATCCACCTGTACGTGGACCCCCCCCACTGAGATCCCCTCCTCCAACGCTCGGGCCACACACTCCCGGGTCTTAAGTATCATCTCCACCTTTCCCCTTTCGAGCTCAGAAGAGACAATAGCCCCCCTCCCAAGAAGTTCATTCATGGCCTTCGTAATTACCCCCCTCGACATCATAGGCCCAGTTTGAACAGAAATACCAAAACTGTCCCCATCCAAGTCAACATGAGGCTCAAGCTCAGATGGCCTCGCACCCGCCACTGATGCCGTCGCTGCGTAGGTCCGGACCTTCGGCCGCGCCCCTTCCATCGCCATCCTCACAGAGGCACAAACCAGCTCCAAGCCCCTCAGCAGCACAGCTCCAAGTTAAGTCCCAGAGACAGTCACAGTCAAAGACAGGCAGCAGAAAACAGAAACCTCCAGCTGAAGCAGGAAAGTCCCCAGGTTCGTCCACAGCCAAGAGCAGCTTACGGGAAACTCGATCCCAGTCGCGCTGGACGCAAAAGTACCTTCTTCACATTAAGCCAGGCAGCCGCACTGAGCAAAATGACTTTAGGGCAGAGAAGCGGTGCCAAAAACGACAAAGACACCGCACAACTTCAACCCACTGAGATCACAGGCACTCTTGGCAATCCGCCAACGCCAACCGCACCCTCGACAATGTGGAGAAACTCAGGAATCTTCACACAGATGGAGGCTCCCCAGACCAGAGAAAAGCTTCAACAGCCCAACAATAAGTTGAACTATGAAGCCCCCCTGGGTCTGTGCCCTCTCCAACGGCAAAATCCTGGAAAGGCTGCTCCAATCCTTCTCAACTGCAGAGCTGAGAAGAAAACACGACCTCTCTCTCTCTCTCTCTCTCTCTCTCTCTCTCTCTCTCTCTCTCTCTCCCTCCTCCCCCCCCCCCCCACCACCCCCCCCCCCCCCCCCCCCAACTGAACCACCCGCCTGCCTATATTACTAAAACTCCCATCTTGTTTGTTTGGTTCTATATTTGCACAAAAATGGTATACCACAGCACCACAATTTTTGGCCCACCTTACCGTTTGTCCTGTGATGTCATTGAAACAAGTTTCCTTCAGATCGCTGGTATATTTCACAAGTTATTGACATTTTAAACAAAAAAAAAAACACTTTAAAAAAAGTTTCCACTTGCCCTGCCCCTCAGCAGCATTCCACCTCACAATGACATCACAATGGGATCCCGAATTTCATTTACATTAAAAAAAATTATGTTTAAAAGAAAACATTGCAATTTTCATTGTTTGGGGGGTGGGGGAGGGGGTGGGAATGTGAGGAGTGGGGGAGCAGGGGGATAGAGGGAGAGGAAGAGGGATGGCGAGGCACAGTTGGGGAGAGTTGCCAGGGATAACAGGGAGTCGTGTCATAACAGGGATCTCTGGCGTCACAACGGGACCCCATCAGCTGTGCCTGCGCAGTTGGGGGCTATGGGTGAGTGGTGGAATGGGGCCCAATGGGTCCCACTTGGTCTAGTATACATTAAAACTAGGCTGCTGTCCTATGTGTTCACTATAAATACCTGCATATGAATAGAGGTTAACATGAATCGAAATATATTTAGTAATTGATGGAATTATATAATAATTTCAGAAATATGGTCAAAAATTTATTTTGGAGATTAACATTAAGTACAATATAGAAACATGTACTTTGCCACTTTTGTCATTTGATATAGACACTGGGTATTCAGTTATGTGGAATGATTAATGCTTTGGCATCAACTCACCACCTCGAAAACATATACAATCTATGCATTAAAGAGGCACAACAGTATGATTATCAATGCAATATCAGTAAGTGTTGCACCATTATGGATGCTCTTTGATAACAAAACAATCTGTAGAACATTCCACATAGGACACTCGAGTCAAGTCAGAATCCATAATTCTGGAGTATAAGAAAATTATCCACTTTTGCAAACTGATATTTAACGAATACAATCCTCATTCTATATGCTTACGCTAAGTCAATTGATGTTTGGGCTTAACGTTCATTTTCAAATAAGAAATGTTTATGCTGGTCTTCGTGTACGAATGACCCGTTCTATAAAAATAGCCAAAAATTAACACGCAAAGCTAAATTTAATTACAGCTATTTTTACAGAAATGTCATCATCATCATCATAATTGAAAACATCAACGGGCATGGTGCCTTGCAATGCTAGGTATGACAGTGGTCATAACTTCTACTGAAGTGTGGATGGCCGTTGGCTCGCTAGGAGGTCGTCCGCCCTTTGACAGGTCTTGTTTTTGGTCCTGCTGGGGGTCCACAGCCCCCTCCTCACCTGGCAAACCAGATGGGAGAGACAGTTTAGTCGCCGACTATCCGACTATGGAGCAGGTAGCACGGGATTACATTGGACGCGTGGCGGGGGGAACTTCCCCCGACCTGAACAGAAATGTGCATGGGTGGTATTTAGTGGCACAAGGTAATTTAATCAATTGAGGCTATCAAGGTCTCAAAGTGGTTGCAATTGAAATTTACCAGAATGGTACCAAGGATAATGGATGGCAATCCTGTGCAGAAATTAGAAAGGCATTGTTTTCTTTCGTGCAACAAAAAGTGATTGGGAATATAACAGAGATGTTCCAAATTAGGAGCAGTTTTGACAGGGTACGCGAAGAAGCTGTCTCCATTGATAGAAACCAAAGGATATACTTTAGGATGATTAACACATGAACCAGAAACAAAATCGGGAGATCCTCTATTGCATTTGCAGAGATCTGGAATGCTTTCGTCAAATGACTGCTAATCACAGGTTTAGTAAAACTTCCAAAAAGGAAAGGAAAGCGTGAAATGGAGAACCTTTAGAGAATGATCTGCTTTTATGTTAATGATCCAATGGTTCGAATTCAGTGCACAGTCCATTTGATTAGCATATCTACAGTATAGAAGAGAGTAAAGGTCAGATCAAAGGAAGGGTTCATTGTTTTCTTGATAATAAGGCCAAACTAGATTCCACAGCTCCATGGAATATTAAAGATTGACTTCAGGGACCAGAAACTCAACAGGGGCGGAAAATTGGTTTGAGAGTAATGAACCAGTTTGACCTGATGCCCCCTGAACCTGAAATTCATGCACGCACCTTGCAAATTTATTATTGTGTTTAAATGGAAGCAGTCATGCCACCTCGCTCGATAGTGCACGGCTATAGGGAGCACTGCAGCTGCATCTAATTGGAATTGATTTAAGCCATGCCTGCACCTTTTAAACGGCAATCACAATGGGAAGACATTCTAAAGCTTTCAGTGCAACAGAATCAAACTAATCATGGGAATGATTGCCATGATCTTCCAATACATCGTGAGATGTCCTCTGCCCCTCAAATCATTTGGAGGTAGTTGAGAGCTTCAAATTCCTTTAAGTAAATATTTTAACGATCTGTCGTGGACCAAGCACATTGAAGCGATGGCCAAGATGACACATCAAAACCTCTGCTTCCTCAAGTGTCTGATGAAATTCGGCATGTCTCTACTCTACTGCTCTCACAAACTTCTACAGATGCACCTTAGAAAGCATACTGATGGGTTGTATCACAACTTGGCTTGGGAACAGCTGGTTCATGGCCGAGACCACAAAAAATTGCAGAGTTGGATGTATCCCAGTCCATCACACTGACTAGACTTCCTACCATTGACTCAATCTACACTTCATACTGCCTTGGGAAAGCAGTAAACAGAATCAAATGTGTTTCTCATCTCAGTCACTCCTTCTTCTCCCCACTCCCATCAGCCAGAAGATGCAGAAGGCTGAAACCACGCATCACTAAATTTAAAAATTAGCTCCTTCACCTGTTATCAGGCTGAAAAAGGTCTTTCCATATGCTCCGGTACAGTCCGATTCTCTTCCACCTCATTGCAAACATTGTACTTTGCTCTGGAACTGTTGTGCTACAATGCTGAGAACTATATTCTGCACTATGGATCTTTCCTTTCACTTTACCTATTGAGTTTGGGATGAATGTATTTATCTACAGTATTATATGACTTGATTGGAAAGCATGCAAAACAAAGCTTTTCATAGTTCCTCAATACATGTGAGAATAATAAAACTACACCTAAATTTGGTCCAGTGCAGCCATTGAAACTTGAAAGGAATTGCAAATTTGCCAGTTTCACATGTGGAAATATTTTTTGTGTGAATTTGTTTTCCCCATGCGTGCAATCTAACATTCCCCAAAACGCCCTAATAGTCTGATGTCTGGGTAAATCTGCACCTTGAGCTGCCTGCTGATTTCTTGTAATGGAAAAATTACCCTTTCCTTGAACAGAGAGGCATGTTTTTGATTGATGGACTGATTGAAAGATACTGCATGGAAACAGGTCATTTGGCCCATGGAGCCCACATTGACATAATTTACCTATTTGGATTAGTTCAATTTTCTCCAACTTTCACATCCATTCCCTGCACACGGGACCAATTTATAGAGGCCAATTACTTACAAACCCGCACATCTTTGGGATGTGGGAGGAAACTGGCGCACCTAGGGAAACCCATGCAATCACAGGGAGAATGTGCAAACTATATGCAGACAGCACCTGAGGTCAGGATTGAGACGAGGATCGACCCGTGGCGCCACTGGGTTGCCCTTGCACCACTGTGCTGACTTGTAATGTGACCTATGATGTGCACAAGCTCTGCCTACAAAATGTGCTCAATGTAGGCAGAAGGTGGTCAATGTTTTTGTTTAGTTTACTGTCAACTAGTGAACGGACAGCTATACATGATTACAAATGAACCATCCACAATGTAAAGATACATGATAAAGAGAATAATGTCCAGATAAAGTCCAGTAAAGCCCGATTAAAGATAGTTCAAGAGTCTCAAATGAGTTAGAAAGTAGCACAGGGCTGTTCTTTCATTGTTGGTTGGATGGTCAAGTTGCCTGGTAACACATGGGAAGAAACTGTCCCTGAATCTGGATGTATACATTTTCACACTTCCGTACCTTTTGCCCGATGGGAGAGGGGAGAAGACGAAGTGACCGGCTTTTAAAGTTTTGCCCTTCAGGTATATTGGTTCTTGTAGAGAATCATTTGATCTTGTCCATAACCTTCCACATCTGTCCATTTCCCTCCACAAACACTACCTGGTCTGCTGAGTTCCATCACGCTTTGTTTTTAGCTAAGCAGATATTTTCCCAAATGTTTTGTGAGAACGATCTAGACATATCTCCGGAACCTACAAATTTGACGAACCTGAAGGACATTTCTGTGTGTGGCAAAGGAGATCCAGGTTTTTACTCAATGCTCCTTACAGCAGAGTTAAATATACAAATCCTTACAAAGCTGCCAGGGCCTCCCCCGAAGCCCTTGCTGTTCACGTGGTAGCCCAGACTGTGGACAAAGCTGAGTCCCTTTTTTTATTCATTCAACAGCTAGTCACAAAAGGCACAAATGAATCGCCATGGGGAAGGAGATATTTAGCTGCATTTTCCCTTTTGCCAGCCTAAGGCTCTGCCAGCTGTGCCAGTTGAGATTATCAGCAATCACACCTGGTACCCTACAATCGGTACAACTCAGTATATTAAACAAATCACTGAACCATTGTAGACTCGGCATTTGATATTTCAGTTTGATGTAAAAACAATTCCACTGAGGAACATGATATAAAATGGAATATTGATGATTATTTTGTGACAAGGTATGTTTCACAACATCAAGGTGTGCATTTGGAAATTCTAGTCAAAGGAACACATATTCAACAAAAGAATGTGGCTCAGCACATTTACTGATATCCTGGGCACATTTCTATGGTAAGTTAATGAATATTTTTTGAACATGTTCAGTTTTTTTTTCAACATTTAATGCACTGGCAGGTCAGTTAAAACCAAATTTATTTCAGTTGCCAGCAGTCTGCCAAATAACATTCATAGACAAAAGCTATTAGTGTTGGCGTCAGTCTCTGTTAAAGACATGATTACATGTTGTCTGCATGGTTGGAGGTAACCTGTTATGGGTTACCAGCATAGAGGGCATAATTGCAAGCACAAAATAAATAAATTAAACATTCTCCCTGTTTGCATACCTGGGGTTTACTGAGGAACATTTAGGACAGAAAGGCATGAGCCAAGGTCATTTTTTTGTGGAATTTAGGAACATGGAGGTTTATTGAACCAATAATTCTTGTTGGATTTGGTTTCTTCAGATGTAGGCATCTGTGACATTGAACTGAAAGCCAAGGGAGTAATAAATCTGCTTGTGCCATTGTTTTTCCCAATATGTCAACAGTGCAGGGCACCAGAGAAGGATGTAGATTTTGATGAGTTTGTTAAATGCCTTATAACCTAATTAATGCAGTCCATTTTGTCGATTTTTACAAAGGCCTCTCGTTGCTGGTAAGAAGAATTTGCATTGACTGATAGGACACTATTCCATTCTCCAAAGGACATTGCAGCCAATTATTTACATTTGAACTGTGGCAACGTCTGGTACAAAGCAATTTATCCCATGGTACTCCAGTGCTTCTTCCTATCCCATTCCTGTCTTTGGCATAGAGCCATGGGATGAGTGGAATATCTTACACTTGCCAGATGGGGAAGGAGATCAAATTTCATTTGATCAATCACTTGAAAAATGTGGGAGCATGAATGAGGCCGTAAAAAATGTTGGAAAATTGTGTGCATTATCATATTTTGTGATCATATATCAATTGCCTTAAGGTTGCTCTGCACTTAGATCTTAACATGGCAACCTGGAGTAATAAAATCACTTCTTTGTTGCTGGCTATTGAAATAACTGGTTGAGTTGAGTTTGCATGCAAAGATTGTAGTTTAATGTTATTTACGGCTATTCTTTGAAGGTATAGCTTGGAGCCTGCAGTTGCTCAACTGAAGTACAGCAGTTAAGTTTTCTCCAGCCCAGTCAGTGCTAGTCAGTGCTTTTAACTGGGATATCACTGCCCATTAAGGGCCTGTCCCACTTACGCGACTTTTTCGGCGACTGCTGGCACCCGCCATAGGTCGCCGAAAATTTTCAACATGTTGAAAATTCAGCGGCGACCAGAAAGACGCTATGATTCTTTGGGTGACTAGGAGACTACTCACAACCATACAGGCAACATCCTGGCAACATGTCGCTGGGTGAAGCCTGTGTGGTCGCGATTAGTCACCGAAAGAGTCGTACCTTGTTCTGGTCGCCGCTGGATTTTCAACATGTTAAACATTTTCAGAGACCTGTAACGACCTATGACAGGTGCCGGCAGTCGCCGAAAAAGTCACCTAAGTGGGACAGGCCCTTTAGCAATGTTTTGTTACTTCTGGCTGACCTCCAGGGTAATTCTGGGTACCCTGGCTGCAAAAGTTTTTTTTTTCTTTCTGTGGTTTGTTTGTTATAAAAAGGATAGACACAAAAAGCTGGAGTAACTCAGCGGGATGGGTAGCATCTCTGAAGAGAAGGAATGGGTCATAAAAAGGCTTTGGGTAAAATGTCCCCCTGGTGCTATGTATTAAAGGAATAGGCATGCTCGAGAAGGAAAGTGAAGAAAGATAGGATGCCATGATTGTGGCTTGGTGAGCCATCACATCCCATTTTGTATGCTTTAGTGCCCGAGGGCTGTTTCTATGCTGTCATTCATTCATCCTTACTCTAATTCGATCAAGATGTTCACATATTAAAACACATGATTTCCGTTGTTATCCTCGCTGGACAGAATGATTTGCTTAGTCGTGAGAAACAGTGTTCCACAAACCCTTCGGGAAATTTTAGGCAGGTGTGAATGGATGAGGGCCCCTGTCCAGGAGAAGATTAATTCTAAAGTATGTTTTCTAGCATGGAGATGTTGTCCATTCATTGTGATGCAGAGTACACAAAAATTCCCCCTTCCCAGTTCTTTGACCAATATTACTGTCTCTGACTATTCTATCTCTGTTTGCTTTGTTGTTACCTTCTCCTAGCTAGCAATAATCTATTGTACATTTTCATTGAACTCCATTCCGTTTGCCCTGTTTTCGCACATCACACTTCCTTATCTATATATCTACCTCTGATGTCAGTCTGAAGAAGGGTCTCGACCCATTCCTTCTCTCCAGAGATGCTGCCTGTCCCATTGAGTTACTCCAGCATTTAGTGTATATCTTAAGTTATGACTATGTTTGTGGATGTCCGTCTCTCTGTTTGACAACGGACAATAGACAATAGGTGCAGGAGGCCATTCGGTCCTTCGAGCCAGCACCGCCATTCAATGTGATCATGGCTGATCATCTGTTATTTACTCCAATTTTCTGTGATCACAGTCCCCACTGAAGAATTTATCGGCTCAATCTGATAGTTGACCATATTGAAGTTGGCCAGAATTTATGGGACTCTTTGTAACAATGCGTTTGTGAAAATAAGTAGAATACCACCAATTTCCAAATGACTTTGCTGTTTGTATCCTAATTGCACCCTTTTATGTGACTCTTTTTTTAAGAGACACCTTAAAACCTAATACTTTTAAAAAGGTTTTGGCACCTGTAATAGTATCTCCTTGTTGACCAAGGTATTTTAATTTTGTTATCTGTCGCCCTGTGAAGCTACCTTATATTTCCGGTGGGCGGCGCGACTCTCGTCGCAGCGGCCTCTGCAGTTCATCTGTTTTTTTTTATTTTTTGTCTCGTTTGAGTGTAGTTAGTGTTTTTTTTAGCTGGATATGTATGGAGGGCGAGGTGGGGAAACTTTTAAAATCTTTTCCCTGTACGGAGGACCCGACCTTTCCTCTGTCGGGTCTTCGTTGCCGTTGGGGCCTAGCACCGTGGAGCGGCCTCCAACCGGACCTGGGGCTCCAGTCGCAGAGCCTGCGGACTACTCACCATCGTGGAGCTGGCCGAGTTAGGAACGGGAGGAGCTGTGGTGGCGCGCTGCTGCTGCCCGACCCCAGAGATTTGGAGGCTCCAGCTGCAGACCGGTGGACGGTGACACTGGGGGCTCGCGGGTCCCTGGTGGGAGACCGCTTTTCGGAGCTCCCGCGGCGGCAACTTCTCCCGCCCGAGTTGCGGGGTTGAGAATGACCGGGAGTGCGGCCTTACATCGAGCGGCGCGGCTTTAACGGCCGCGGGAATTTCTAGCGCCTGCCGGGGGCTCTAACATCAAGACCCGGAGCGCGGCCTTGAATCGCCCGGTGTAGCCTGAATGGCCGCGGGACTTATTATCCATCGCCCGCCGGGGGCTTTGACTCTGACATCGGGAGGAGAATGGGGAGTGCAGGGGAGAGATAAGACTTTGCCTTCCATCACAGTGAGGAGATACATTGTGATGGATGTTTGTGTAAATTGTGTTGTGTCTTGGTTCTTTTCTTGTTTGTATGACTGCAAAAACCAAATTTCGTTTGAACCTCAATGAGGTTCAAATGACAATAAACGGTATTGTATTGTATAATTATTTTGTTTAAAAGTGAAATGCAAATGCAACATTGTACTGTTGTAATGTGGGTCACAATTGAGGGGTTAGATACTATCCTTTTTTTAAGCATTTGCTGTGGCAGGATAGTTGTCTTTCATCTTGATTTCATCATGAGGCATTACAATAAAAAGAATTAGACAGAAGGCTGTGTGTTAACTATTGCAACGCTTTGTGCCTCCCCTCTAGTTGTCTATGACCATTACGTGATTTGATCCCTGCTTATGCAGATAGTTGTGCAGTCTTCACGCAACTGAGCGACTGGCAATTTCAGATGTATGTTGCAGTGCCTTAGAAGAATCATTCCCAAGTGGTCTTCTCATAGAATGAATCATACAACATGGAAACAGGCCCTTCAGCCCAACTTACTCATGCCGCCCGCATCTAGGTATCCCATCTAAGCTAATCCCATTTGCCCCTGGTTGGCCAATATCTTCTAAAACGTTCTTGCTTTGACTGGGAAGAGAAGGAAAGAAAGCTGCAAACCAAAACCAAGCAGTTGGATGGGGAAGAGGAAGTGTGTGATGGATGCTGCAGTTTGGGAACGGGAGTTGTTGGACTTTGCAAACCCCCAGAAGATCATAAACAGTTGATGTTATGGGCAAACTTTCACTGAAGTCCAAAAAAGCATACCTGCTGGAGAAACTAATGTTGTGACGCCTCTTCCTAATTAATACAAAGCAATATCCTTGACTTGCTTATTTGTTGTGGAATAATGTGCACCCTTTTTGATGGGATACATCTAATAAAGAATTAAGCCATTGGAAAAAAAATTATATAAGATGAAATAATTTTAACACCACACAGTGTGTATGGTTCTCCTTGATTACGGAAGGCCTCGTGTACACTGGCAGATGCTAGCTTTTTTTTTATAATATATATTTTTATTAGAGTAGGTAAGCAGTGAATTATCAAACACATATTATGATAGCAATATTTTGCGTACAGCAATCATACATTATTAATATTATCAAATGAATCATATTGTCTCTAATAATTTTTTTTTAAATAAAGAGAGAGAAAAACAGAAAGAAAAATAAAGTAGAAATCAAAAAGAAATCATAAAGAATGGAATAATTTACCATTAATACATCATTGGAGATAAGATCAAGGAATATGGAATATAACTTTTCATCTAATCCTGAGTCTAAGTTTCAGTTAGGGTTCCTTGCTGAACCGATCTACTCCTTTAAATAATCAATGAAAGAAGACCATATTCTAACGAAAACTTCTTGTTTGTCCATTAGGGCAAATCTAATTTTTTCCAGGTGTAGGGTCTCCGACATTTCCGTAATCCACATTTTAATTGTGGGGGATATAGGGCCTTTCCAAAATGTTAACATTAATTTCTTCCCAATTATTATACTATAATCTAGGAAATTTATTTGACTTGTTGTAAGTGTTAAACTTTGTTCTGATATTCCAAGTATTATTAATTTTGTGTCCGGATCCAATTTGGTATTAATAACTTCAGAAGTTATTCTAAAAATCTCAATCCAGAAATTCTTAATTTTTACACAATTTGCGAAAGTATTTGTTAAATTAGCCTCTGGATGCTGACATTTATCGTAGATAGAGGAGACTTGTGGGAAGATTGGCAGATGCTAGCTTTAACCCCTGAATATGTGAAGGAGAATCAATGAACCTGGCTCTGAAGATAGACACAAAATGCTGGAGTAACTCAGCAGGACAGGCAGCATCTATGGAGAGAAAGAATAGGTGACGTTTTGGGTCAAGATCCTTCTTCAGACTGGCTGTTATTTTCATTAAGTACCAGGTCACCACCAGAGGTTGATAAATCAGCTAATCCATAATTTCTACAGAATCATTGTCATGGATTTATACTTGAGACTTATGGAGATATACTTATTGACTTATACTTAGCATCAAAGCAGTAAATATTATTCTAGGTTGCAATATTTACGACCTATTTACAACCCTGGTTTTAAATGGTTGGGGTTGGTGAGAGAGAGTCAGAGAGAGAGAGAAATATGTAAGATGAGGGAGAGGGACAGACAGAGGGAGACAGAGGGAGAAACAGAAATAGAGACATGGAGACTGAGAGACAGACAGAAAGACAGACAGAGACAGTAAGAAAGACAGAGAAAGACAGACGGAGAGAGACACAGAGAGAGACACAGAGAGAGACAAAGAGAGACAGAGAGAATGAGAGAGAGATAGAGAGAGACAGAGTGACACAAATAAATGATTAATTTTGTATTTTGATTCCTCATGGGGTGCAAGATTCCTCACACATTCCAGCTGTATCTGAAGATTCAAATTGCAATTCCTGGTTCAAGGGACCTTATTGTTTCCTGGTGGAGGAAGTATTTAGTTTGAGGCTGCTTTTACTCAACATGAAGTCCATAAATTGTTTTACCTTACAAATACTCCCAAAAGAGCTGCTCTTTATACAGTATGTATGTTGTGCAGCCATTCTTTATCACATTTTGCTGACTGATGTTAAACTGAGGTGGTCTGTACCAGAATAATCGTCCAAATCACAGTCACATGCATACAACAAAACCAAATGTCTCTTTTGGATTCCAGGGTTCTTTAGCTCGTTTCTTCATCTGGTCCGATGTGTGAAGTGTTTTAAGTTAGGACGAGGTGTCAAATCAGTCAAATTAAAAAAAGCCAAATCGGACAATTTTGTTTCTGTTTGTTACTGTCAATGACAGTGGTGAACCTAGACACTGTTCTTACAGAATAACAAGCATATTGAACTATTTCTGAGGTGTGGTTCTGTTGAATCCAATTTCAAGGAACAGACTGTAATGCATAAACATTACATTATTGGACAGCAAACATTGATAGCACTCATCTGTCCACAGCTTGCAAGAGTTTAAGGAAGAAATATGCAACAACATTTTACCATCCTTGGTGATAAATAAATTCTCCGAACGCATGACTGCTTCAGAGTGACAAGACTCCAGCTGTGCTTTGAAAAAAAAAAGTAGTTATAGCTAGGGGGCTAGAATTCACCAAAGATATTTTACTCGTTAGAGCTTCAACAGATTTTCCTCTCTCTCCGTACCCACTGACACGAAAGCCCAACTGCTCGCTGAATACCCAGGCCAGGAATATATAAAAATCTATCGAGTATACTGAACATTTCTGCACGGAAAATGCCAATCATCCTCACTGCTAAAATAGAATGCACATTTGTAGACAAATTCAATAGTCTTGCATATTGACATTGTACACAATATTAAGGGAAAAACTTGAACAGTAAAAAAATAAGCACACTTGTGCACAAGTATAATGCTGCATTTCCTTTTAGTCCCATTTGTCTGTCACCCTGTACTTAAAAGCCCACATTCACTCTTGTTTGGCTTAATTGTAAAGTATCCGTACTCTTGTCACATTCCCTCCATGACCATTCTGCTCAATGTGCCTCTAGAACCAGGAGGCACAGTGGTGCAACTGGTAAATTTAGTTTATTTATTATCACGCATACCGAGCTACAGTGAAAAGCATTTGTGGCGTGCTATCCAGCTGCCTCACAGCGCCAGGGACTCAGGTTCAAAACTTACCTTGGGAGCTGTCTGCTTGGAGTTTGCATGTTCTACCTGTGACCACGTGGATTTTTTCTGGTTTCTGGTATCACAAGGATGCTCTGGTTTCCTCCCACATTCCAAAGATGTGTGAGTCTGAAGGTTAATTAGCCTCTGTAAAATTTCCCCTAGCGTGTAGGGAGTGGATGAGAAAATAAGAACATTTTCATGAGTGTGAATGGGTGATCAAGGACCAGTATGGAATAATTGGGTCAAAAGATCTGTTTCCACGCTACATCTCTAGAATGCACTAAAGTTAACCTCATCCAGCTGTAATCTGATTGTCCTGTTGCTTATCCAACCCTATGCATCAGATTGAGCTGATAAATCAATGATTCACCAGAACAATACTTGAGAGAAGCACTTAATGTAGTAAGGACATAGATATACATTGATGTAAGAGGTGGGTATTGGGAGTTTTCAACGTCCTTCACTATGAGTGACTTGATAACACAAACACTAACCAAGCTGGTTAGGTCTCAACATACCACAGAGATAAGACCTATGGCCTGTATCAATGCTCATTAGGGATACTTGATATCATCTCTCTTTGCTAGTTGGTGGAAGTGCGCACTGCACTGACCAAGTGGAGACAACATCCCATCCTTACATCGTCCATCATGTTGTGTGGCACTACATTTATGCTAAGTGAGACAGACTCAACAAGCCTAGGATCTCAAATATACGAGGTGCTGTGGCCCTCAATAGCAGCAGACATGCTCTCCAACAGAACCGATAATATGATAGCTCAGTTTGGCATCTTACTCTATCTGTATAATCAAGCCAGGGGATCAATTCAGGTCCAATGAGGCATGCAAAAACAACAGCTGGCAGCAATCTCAGGCATAACTAAAAATAAGATGGCAACTTGAAGCTGAAACACAGCACTACGTGTGTGTGGGACATCAAAGGCAGGATGCAAGAGAGAGACCTGTGATGCTACAAAAAAAAATCAAAGTTCTACATTGCTGCCACATCCAGTTGTGAATGGTGGAATACAATTAAACAGTGAACTGGAGATAGACACAAAATGCTGGAGTAACTCAGCGGAACAGGCAGCATCTCTGGATAGAACCAATGGGTGAATTTTTCATGTTGAGACCCTTCTTCAGTCAATTACCAGGAGGATATGGTTTAAATAAATGTCCATTCTCAACCATGGCAGAGGCAAGCATGCATATGCAAAGGACAAAACAAAAGCACTTGCAAAGATGTTCAGCCAGAAGCGCCCAATGGATGATCTATTTCATCTTCCTCTTGAGATACATAGCAATGCAAGAAGCCAGTCTTTGGCCAAGTTGATCCACTCCATTTGATATCAAGAAACAGTTGAATGCCCTGGATACAGCAAAGAGAAAGAGACCGGACAACGTCCCACCTGTCACGTTTATGACCAGAGGGAAGACGTTTAAATGGGATTTGAGGGACTTTTAATTAACACAGTGGTTGACATCTGAAACGCTCTACCAGAGGAAGTGGAAGAGTCAGATACAATCATTACATTAAAGAGGCATTTAAACAAGTACTTGCATTCCCAAGCATAAAATGATACAGACCTAATGCAGGCAAATTGGATTAATATAGGTGATCAAAGTGTTTAGCATAAATATGATGGTCCGAAGGGCCTGTTTCTGTGCTGTAACATTTGATGACTATGAATCAAAACAAAGTATGACTAACTATTGCCAATTCATTCTATTCTCAACCATCAGCAAAATAATCATTGACAATGTTATTTGGTGATCCTATTCTCAAGTTACATGCTTACTTTTGCCCCATTTGAATTTAGCCGGGACGACTCATGGCGCAATGAATTGAATTCTAGTCGTGATGTAAGAATGACTACCCTTACCGTCCAGACAGCATTTGAATATGCATTTAAGAGTCCCAGTAAAATGGACAACAAGAGAAACAGTACTTCCATGACTGGATAAACCTCAAGCAAAGGAAGGTGACTGTGAATCACCTTTGGGATATCACTGTAAGTGTTAAACAGAGCAATATCATCAGACAAACCACCTTCAGCTGTCTTAGTACCAGTCCATCATAAATGCATCCTGCAAAATGGAGCAACATTGATGGAGGTAGCTTTACGCTGAATGCAACTGATTCTCGGGAAACTATGGTGCACAATGCCGACCCTGAATGTTTGCATTTACCAGGTCTTCACCAAAATTAATATTTTGAAAAAAAGAATGAAAATGTTCAAAATTAATCTTCAGGTGTTTTCCTCACATAGTTGCATTTCAACAATGGTACTTCCTGAGAAAATATCACCAGAAACATTAAGCTCTTGTGGATATGTTAACTATGTGACCTTATAGTTTGGAATGCACAATAATGCACGGCAGATGAAAATCAACAAAACCTTTCTAGACTGCAGGCGCAAGAAAAATAATATCTTTACAAATCTTTATTTTTTTTAAAAAGCTGGCTGTGTTGCTTTTCTTTATGTTGATAACAGGTGTAATGCTTGCAGTGGTCAATGTTAATATGTTCCATAAAGATCAGAGCAAAAATCAATGCATGTACTGGAGTCAGAGTTGATCAGTCAACCAGGCCTTGGTGATGGCAAATAATCAGTGAGATATTGGCATCTCCGCAATGGGAAGTGCTATTCTTGGCTGTGTGAATCCAATGGCAGCTTCAGCAAGATCTGTAAATCTATTGGGAGGCTTGGCTAAGATGAAATATACTTCGCAAGTTAATCCTGTGACTCTTGATAATCTTGCAACGAATTTCATTAAGTAACAACAAAGACATCTCAAATATTACACTCAAACGACCTGCACTGATTATTGTCAATGAGCAAAAAATTGCAGGTTCTGGAACTATGAAATAAAAGCAGTGTAGGAGCCATTTATGCTTAAGTTAGTTACTGTTAGTATATTATAGCCATGTCTATATATGACTAGCTATATCATTTTTGTATGTTTGTGGGTGGGATTTGATATGTAGAAGGGCGTGTCTACATCTGAGGAGGCTAGTGTAGCCACAGACTGTGGGCAGTCAGTTTAGCCTCGAGGGATGGAAGATACAACAGTTTTTATCATACTTCGCCACATGATACGACACGGATGAAACAGTTAGTAAGAACGAAAAGTTACAATTTGTATTGGAATAAGAAATACTTGATATGAATCACTTCTTAGTTTGTGCTACTTCGATAAAGGACCAATTAATCAAGAAATAAAGACTGGAAGATTCGTTTTTACTATGTGCGAGTGCATACGCTGTATCTCTTCTACATCTCTGAGTAGTAATGGCAATCAAAAGTTGTAAAGTTAAGAAATTGCCATTCCACTAAAGTAAAAACTAGACCTCTACGAGTGAGATAAGGGCTTGAAATCCTGGAACAAAGAATCTGCCAGACGCTGGCAAATCGACACAATCAAAATCTGTGTTATCTGAAGAACGGAGACTTCGAAAGCCAGACTAGATCGTGAGTAACGAGGAGCAAAATGCTGTATTTTAAGGCCATATTAAGCTTTATGAACAGCTGAGTAAGGCTTTATTTTAAAAGGCTGCTATTCCAGACTCGAAAACAGTCTCGAGATAAGCCGTACTGTAAATGACTGTTAACAAGGAAGACATGAACAAATGACCTTGAAAATCTCAAACTTAATGATGTTTTGAATACCAACTTGATAAGGTGTGCCGAAATACGATTGTTTACCATAGAAGCCTGACGAAGACCTTGGGAATCTTAAATCTAATGATGTTTTGAAGAACAGTACAGTTTGATTTGAATTCCCACTTGATAAGGATACGTCATCGCGTTAGCAAGTTATTACATCAGAAACGTCTTAAAGGGACAGCCACCAGTATGTCTGAAGAACAGCCACAAGAGGGCGAAGAGGAGCCGAAACCAGGAAAATGTGGAAAAAGAACCATTAAATCCACTGACAAAGCCCAACCTATGTTCCTGGAAAAATACCACAAGTCAAGAAACTTATGGAAGTTGGTTAACAAGTTAATTGAAAACCAGATGTAGGAGCCATTACACCAGAAGAAACTCATGGAATTAGATGAGAATGCGAAGAAAGTAAAAGCAAATCTGGTTCAATTAATCAACCTCTGCCATGAGGTCGGACAAAGCCTCGACTTATTGCTGGGTTTACCACTGCCTGAGTGCAAAATGCAAAATCAGTGGTTTCAAGGAAAAGTGCAATTTTTCAATGGTTTCATAGAAGATGTGAAGAGAGCTGAAATCTATCTGAAATTTATCTGAAATTGGACCACTCTAAAGGTGGATGAGCCATGCAACAAAGTGTTGTAACCACAGAAGAAATTAGACCTGAAGACATTATTTCAAATGTCTCAACATGAAGATCGAGACATAAAACTGGTTCTGTAGCCATTGCATCTTCAAGGCTCCCTGCTCATATGGAAGCTGAAGTTGATCTAGCTGTTCTCTTGAAACAAACTGCCGCCGTGAAGAAAAAGCATGAGATAGAGGCACATGAAGAACAGTTGAATAGTCAAACTGAACAATTGATAAGAGAGACGAAAGGGATAGCTGAAGAGAGAGAAGGAACAGTTGGAACTAGAGACGGAGGTGGCAGTAGCCAGCACAAAGATGGAGATACTTGAAGGCAAAGGTTCAAGATGCGGCTCGAGAGTATCTCCGAAGAAGAGTTGCTTAGTCGAAGAAGGAGCTGCTAAAGTGGAAGCAGCTGCTGAGTCAAATCTACAGAGAGAGGATTACCGGTCTGACCAATCAGAGCCAGCACTGAGTAAGTGGAGGTTAGCTGAAGCTTCCTCTCAGCAACAGGTTGTTAGACTGAAGCAAAACAATTATGAACCATCTGTTAGGGTTCATGTTAAGACTGAAAGAACTAGGCACCTAGAACTCGGAAAGGAAAACTACTAATGAGAGAGATCGCTTGCACTTTTTGGAGCAATATTTGAGCGGATATTCAAAGCAGGTTGTTCACAGTTGCTGACATTTGTCTTCAGCCATGGGCTATCAAAGTGCTTAAAGAATATTTTGGTAATGAACATAAGATTGCTAGTGATTACATGAGTAAGGCCTTTGCTTGGTCAGTTATCAAGGCGGTGTACGTGAAGGCGTTGCTTGCGTTTTTGCTGTTTTTTAGAGGTTGTTGCAACGCGATGGAAATTCTCAGCCACATGGAAGAAATAAATGTTGCCACTAATATGATGACTATCCTTCTAAAATTGCTTTATATGCTTCGAGCAAAGTGGAAGGATAGGGTAGGTCAGATACAGGAAAAGTGTAAATGTAGTGCCAAGTTTCCTGACTCGGTGAATTTCATGGAGAGAGAAGTAAGGATACTGTCAGATCCACTTCGTGGAAGCATTCAGGATCCTAAACCAATTTCAACTGTCAAAGGTTGCTAAAACAAGAGGAAGGTCAGGACCACAAGAAAGCAGTTTTGCAACTGCTGTAATACCTGTAGAAACAGCAGCAAAAGGAATTCCAAACAATAGGTGGAATGAAAAGAGATGCATCTACCATTATCACTCAAAGTTCTTGTTTGTTCTGTAATATAATTGGGCACACAATAAGGTGGTGTCGACAGATCAAGCAGAAGGGACATAAAGAAAATATGGATTTCTTAAAGGATAAGGGAATCTGCCTTGGATGTCTGAAGAAAGGACATATGGTCAAAGACTGCAAGAGTCGTATGACTTGTGTGTAAACAAGGTCATCCTGAATTACTTCACACTGAACTGAAAAACAAGGGAAATAAAGCAGAGCATGCTGAACAGATTGAGAAGCCGACTGTAAGCGATATGTGGACATATTGGGGCCGGTAAAGAAACCTGTATCTTCTCCATCTTATCAGTACAGGTAAGGAGCAGCAAGGGGAATACAGTGTCGCAAACATATGCATTTTTGGATCATGGAAGTTCGGCTACCTGTTGCACAGAAAGCTTGATGAGAAGGCTGGACATTACAGGACCAAATACTAAGATTCTCTTGCGTAACATGAATGCAGAGAAATCTGTGGTCAGTCATCATATCTCAGGTTTGGAAATATCTAGTCTGGAGAAAGACAATTTTATACAACTATACATTGTATCAAAAGAAGCAGTCATTTGTGCAGGCTAGATCCGGTATTGGATGAAGGACTTCTGAGAGTAGGTGGTCGCCTGAAATGACTAGCGATGCCTGAAGAGGCTAAGCACCCTATTATTCTCTTGAAGAACTTTCACATTACAACACTCCTGTTATGACATATCCACGAACAGAGTGGACATGGAGGAAGAAATTACATCCTGTCACAACTTCGTAAAAGACTAACTGCTGCAAGAAAGATAATAAAATATTGTGTTGCGTGTAGACGACAGCGTGGTAAACTTGGAGAACAGTAAATGGCAGACATACCTCTGGAGAGGATTCTATCTGATAAGCCTCCATTTACAGATGTAGGAGTAGATTACTACAATCCTATAGAGACCAAGAGAGGACGAAGTTTTGGAAAAAGGTATGGTGTAATCTTTACTTGCATGGCAAGCAGAGCAGTACATTTTTGAAGTTGCATCTACACTTGACACAGACTCCTGCATTCAGGCATTACGACGATTCATCTGTCGACGAGGTCAAGTTTCATCTTTGAGATCAGATAATGGCACAAATTTTATTGGAGCAGAAAGAATTGAGAGAAGCACTTAAAGGCTTAAATCAGGATAAAATCCAGAATGCTATGCTTCAGCAAGAGATAAAATGGAATTTTAAAATGGAATTTTAATCTTCCCAGCAAGATCCCATCATGGCGGTGTTTGAGAATGATTGATCCGCATGATTCGTAATGTGCTGCGCTCTGGACGATGAAGAATTGCAAACTTTATTTCGTGAAATTTAAGCAATTTTAAATGATCGACCCATTACCAGGAGTTCTGGTGATCCAAAGGACTTGGAAACACTTACACCTAACCATTTTCTTCTGTTGAAGAACAAGCCAATAATACCACTTGGGCTCTTTGTGAAAGGCGATGTGTACATTAGAGGCAGATGGAGACAGGTACAATATATGGCAGACCTTTTTGGAAATGGAGGATATAGGAATATTTGCCTTTACTCCAAGAACGACAACGATGGTCGAGAGTAAGAACACGTTTTACTCCAGGTGATAGAGTTTTGGTGGTTGATTCATCTGCACCACAACGTTCCTGGTTAATGGGCAGAATACAGGAGATCATATCAGATGCTAAAGGTTTTGTGTGTACTGTACGACTTCAGACTAAGAACAACATTTTGGTAAGTCCAATAACCAAGATATGTCTGCTCTTAGAAGTCGAAGAAGAAGATTCAAAAATTGCCAAAGGAAGTTTGAATGCTAACATATAGTGCATATTTCTTTTGTGTTTTGATATATGTTAAGCTTTTATAGCTCATTTTAATATCTATTAGTAATTGCTTTGTTATATGCGTTGAACAATTAGGGGCCGGTGTGTAGGAGCCATTTATGCTTAAGTTAATTACTGTTAGTATATTATAGCCATGTCTAGATATTTCTAGCTGTATCTTTTATGTATGCTTGTGGATGGGCTTTAATATGTAGAAGGGCGTGCCTACATCTGAGGAGACAAGTCTTTCCTGTAGCCACGGAGAATGGGCAGTCAGTTTAGCCTCGAGGGATGGAAGATACAACAGTTTTTACCACACTGCGTCACATGACACGACACAGATGAAACAGTTAGTAAGAACGAAAAGTTACAATTTGTATTGGAATAAGATATTTGATATTAATCACTTCTTAGTTTGTACTACTTCAAAAAAGGACCAATTAATCAAGAACTAATGACTGGAAGATTCGTTTTTCCTATGTGTGAGTGCGTAAGCTGTATTTCAACATCTCCGAAGAGTAATGGGAATCAAAAGTTGGACATTGGAAAGTTAAGAAATTGCCATTACATGCAGGAAAGACTTGTCCCTACAGGCAGCATCTGTGGAGATGGAAACATAACTTTTCAAATGAATCACAAAAAAGAAAATTTGAAATCAGGAGTGTTTTATTTTGCGTTGTGGGATACGGGTGGGGAGAACAAAGGAGCTGCCCTGATGAAGGGTGGACAGGAAGAGAATGAATAATACAAATAGTGTAGTTGACAGTGGAGAGAGCACTGTGGAGGCTTGTTATTTACAGATTTGCTGTCTGCAGGAAATTAAAAAAGATGGAGATGAATACAAAGTTGAAAAGCACTGTAAGAAAAACAAGCGCCAGATCTGTAAGATTCCAACTGGGATATTGGAGATGATGAAAGCCTGAAATTGAATCAGAAAATACTGGAAATACTCTGCAGATCTGGCAGCATCTGTGCAGAGTGAAACTGAATTAACATTAAATGTTGATAATGTTTCATCATATCTGGCCAGCTTTGGCAAAACTGGAAAACCTGATTATGTGAACTTGCACAATTCAGTGTTAAGTCCTGAGGTCTGTAATGTGCCCTGGAAAAAGATGAAATGATGTTCTTCAACTGATTTGGACTTTATTAGAACAGTATAAAATGCATAAAGGCCGGAGAGGGAGCACAATGTAGATTTAAAATTTCAAGCAACTGAAAGCTGAGACATATTCTGCAGTGTGGTCAGACAAGTAGGTTTGTGCAATAGATAGGAGGCTACATTGTGATGTGCACTAAATCGGAAGAGATGCAATTGATTTGCTGTCTTACCTCAAAGAATGTTTTGAGTCCCTAACTGATGGAACAGGAAAAGGAAAAAAGACTGGTGTTGTATCTCAATGTTTAAGAAACATTTTGACAGGTACATGGATATGAGAGATTGAGAGGGATATGGGCCAAACACAAGCAGGTGGGATTAGTGTAGATGGGCATGTTGGGCTGAAGGTCCTGTTTCCACATTGTATGTCCATATTCCACACGTCTATCTGCATTAAAGAAAGGTTGAGCATTGGAACGCAGCAAACAAATAAATTTAGAGAATTAATGGCCTTCTGTGCAACACTATAGAAACATGGAAACATAGAAAATAGGGTGGTGCAGGAGGAGGCCATTCGGTGCTTCAAGCCAGCACCGCCATTCATTGTGATCATGGCTGATCGACCCCAACCAATAACCCGTGCCTACCTTAGCCCCATAGCCCTTGATTCCACTAGCCCCTAGAGCTCTATCTAACTCTCTCTTAAATCCATCCAGTGATTTAGCCTCCACTGCTCTCTGTGGCAGGGAATTCCACAAATTCACAACTCTCTTTTTTCTCACCTCAGTCTTAAATGGCCTCCCCTTTATTGAAGGACTGTGGCCCCATATTCTGGACTTGCCCAACATTGGAAACACCTTTCCTACATCCAGCTTGTCCAGTCCTTTTATAATTTTATATGTTTCCATAAGATACCCCCTTGTCCTTCTAAACTCCAGTGAATACAAGCCTAGTCTATTCAATCTTTCCTCATATGACAGTCCTGCCATCACAGGGATCAATCTCGTGAACCTATGCTGCACTGCCTCAATCATAAGGATGTCCTTCCTCAAATTAGGAGACCTAAACTGTACGCAATACTCCAGATGTGGTCACCAGAGCCCTATACAACTGCAGAAGAACCTCTTTACTCCTATACTGAAATCCTCCCATTTTGAAGGCCAACATTCTATTAGCTTTCTTCACTGCCTGCTGTACCTGCATGCCAACTTTCAGTGACCGGTGTACAAGGACACCCAGGCATCACTGCACCTCCCCCTTACCTAACCTAACTCCATTGAGATAATAATCTGCCACCTTGTTTTTGCTGCCAAAGTGGATAATCTCTCATTTATCTATATTATACTGCCCCTGCCACACATCTGCCCACTCACTCAACCTGTCCAGGTCACCTTGCAACCTCCTAACATCCTCTTCACAGTTCACACTGCCACCCAGCTTTGTTTCATCCACAAACTTGCCAGTGTTGCTCCTAATTCCCTCTTCCAAATCATTAATATATATGGTAAACAATTGCGGCCCCAACTCCGAGCCTGGCGGCACTCCACTCGCCACTGCCTGCCATTCTGAAAAGGACCCGTTCACCTCTACTCTTTGCTTCCTGTCTGCCAACAAATTTTCTATCCATGTCAACACCCTACCCCCAATACCATGTGCTCCAATTGAACCGTACAGGGTATGGAGATCCTTGAGATTGGCTTCTCCAGTCCATTCATATCACTCATCACAACAGTGCAGCTGCAAATGGTTTTTGTATCCCTGGGTTGTGAGGATGGGCGAGGGAAATAAAACTTAGCTCATCCACCTCCCACAATCAATCATTATGTTTATCTATTTAATATCCATGATTTCTGAGCATTCACTAAGTTCAGTCCCTGAGATGCGCTAATTGGGTCTAGGTTACAACTGGCTGCAACAAGATCTAGGCAGAGTAGAAAAAATTGCCCTGGTTGCCTTCTCCTGTTCTCGCCTAATCAGTATGTTGCTTATGTAAAATTAAAAGTTGCAGTGCCTGATCTCATTCTGAGTATCACAGTGGGCTACCGAAAGAGGATAGAGGAATTTTAAAAGGTGGCCATGAGCTAAATACTCTATTGCAAACCATTGATGAATTTATGCATTGAGAGTTCATCCAAGAATTTAAAGTAGTTTGAAAAGGGATCTATTAAAGAGTGTGTGGGGAGTGAGCAAAACATAAACCTTCCAAATTATGGAAAAGGTTTCATTTGCAAGCAAGATCACCTTTTAAGGTCAAAACCGAACAATAGTGGAAGGTGTTCAAGAAGGAACTGCAGATGCTAGAAAATCGAGGGTTACACAAAAAGCTGGAGAAACTCAGCGGGTACAGCAGTATCTAAGGAGCGAAGAGATAGGCGACGTTTCGGGTCGAGACCCGTCTTCAGACTGGTAGGTGGAAGGTGTTTCAGTGTGTCTCATGGTATTGCTGAACAATTATATTATAATTTAACATGAACTGAAAACTAGGAAACAAACTTTCAATATAAACCCCACCTCTTTTCCAGCTTTTTCCACCCAAACTACAACCCGAAATGTCATCTATCCCTATCTAGTTTAGTTTAGTTTAGAGATACAGTGTAGAGCCCACACTGACCAGCGATTACCTGTAAATTAGTTCTATCCTGCACACTAGGGACAATTCATAGAAGCCAATTAACCTACAAACCTGCATGTCTTTGAAATGTGGGAGGAAACTGGAACACCCAGGGGAAACACACACAGGAGGAACGTAAAACTCCGTACAGACAGCACTAATAGTCAGAATCGATCCCAGGTCTGTTGTGCTGTAAGGCAACAGCTTTAACACTATGACACCCTTAAGAGATGTCCTGTGCCATCCTTCAGACATGCTGCCTGACCCGCTGAGTTACTCCAGCACTTTGTATCTTTTTTTTCTCAACACAGAGACCACAGATCTGAAATTGAAAGAGTGGCTTAACTTTAATCCTCATGAAAATCAATAGATTTATTTTTAATGGCAAAACACTGAAAATAAATGGAGTGGTCAAAGACATCAGTGCTTTCTCCTCTTTTTGCACCATCCAATGGATTTTCTGTGCACTGGAATGGAACCAAACAGGAAAAAAATTGCAATTGATTTCCCATTAATGGTCTTGTCTTTCAGTTATGTGAGTGCTTTTGGTGAGAAGAAGTTGCTGCAGTGTAATTTGATGTCTATTAAAGTCAAACTTAGATTGGCAGTTTCATCATAGAATTCACTCAAAATTTGCAATAAAAAGAAAGATTTCACAGGCAAACTCATTCATTCACACAACCTTTACCCGTACTGCAGCTCTGTTATTGCTATCACTAAAAGCAAAGGACTTAGTTGCCCATTTGTTAGTTTCATTCAGATTCGATCCAAAGATAGCAAGTATACTGTATCATTTTCCAAACCATCCAAGGAGAGACAATGACCCTTCTCACAAACTGCATAAGGAGAATTAAAATGCTCAACCATCAGTAAACCTTCAAAACCCCATTAATTGGCATCTTCACTGGTGAAGTCCACTGTAACGAAACAAACATTATGCATTTGATAAACTTCAGCAGAACTACGTGATTGAAAGAATAAAAATATATTTTCTTTGTACCGGCACTCGATACGCAATGTGCTTAAACATAAAAAAAATGCTGGAATATGTGATGCAGAGGGTTGTCCCATCATTCAAATATTAGTAACAACAAAGTGATTTCTCAATCGCAAGTACTGCGCAGTCATTCATGTTAATGCCATGATCCTTGACCACCATCTGCTAGACACAGTAATCATGTTTTACATGAAGAGTTGGAATGGAAGTACAAACATAGTGGCATGATTTCCTGCCATTTATTGCCCAAATGGAACAAGCTCAAATTTAATAGATATTTTAAGAATGAACCAAGTTGTGGGTTTTCTATCAAAGGGTGGGCCAGACTGGGTGAAGGTAGCAGAATTCCTTCCCTGAAGCACATCGGTGAATGGTTTGACACCAAGGATTGACACAGTCAAAGAGTTTCATTTCACCATGAGTGAAACCAAAGCTTTCTTTCAGATTTTAATTCATTATTGTACAAGTTCCTTAGCCGTCAAAGTTACTTTGGAAATCTTGTCTCCAGGCCAATTGCTTAACTGCTCTGTTCTTGTGCTGGGGGAATCAATCTCACTGGTGCACTATGCCTGGCTGGGAGAAGTGGGTTGCAGTGGAAGCCCTGTTACTACGTAATAGTGTGGACACACCTGTATGATGCAATTCTGGAACTAAAATCTATATAATTAAAAGTCTCATTTTGACCACTTCCTGCTTGCGCTGCATATTGATTTTAGTAAAACGCTACCACTTACGGCTGTGACTTTTGGCCATCTTACTCAGAGTTCCCCTCCGCTGCACAGGACAAGAGGATTGTTCCCATCGATGAAAAATAAAAGAGTTATTAGTGTTTAAAAAATATTGAGCTTCTCTCTCCTGTCAATCACCACCATGAAGGCCACGCCCCTTCTGGTGGGAGGGGGGAGGGATAATTAAACCCGGAAGTGTGAGCATAGCTCAGTCTCTGCAAGATGGGGGAGGGAAAAGTCACCTTGGTGGCCTTGCGCCCGGCTTCAAAGTCAAAGTCGAAATTTCATGCCTTGCAGCCATACATATAATAAAAATAACACAAACACACCATAAACACAAATTTAACATCCACCACAGTGAGTTCACCAGGCACCTCCTCACTGTGATGGAAGGCAAAAGTCTTAAAGTCTTTGTCTCTTCCCTCCTTGTTCTCCCTCTGCGCTGAGGCGATCCAGGTCTCCGATGTTGTGACCCCGCCAGGTGATGATAAGTAAGTCAGTCCCGAGGCTGAATCTGAGCTCCGCGAATGGGCCGGTTCAAACTCCGCGGCTCGGGGCGGTCGAAGCTGCTGCACTCCAGTCCAGCGGACTAAGCTGTTGTTGCAGGAGCTCCGGAAAAACAGGTGACCAACCTGTAACCTGCAAGCTCCTGACGATGTCGTCCACTGGGCACGCGGCCGAGCCTCCGAAGTCGGACCGCTGCCGCCCATAGGAAATTGGTAGGAAACTGCTTTTGAATTTGGTGGCCTTGCACCCTGCTTGAAATGGTATGATTCTGCTTTTGAATTTGGTATCCTTACACCCTACTTGAAATGGTAGGAAACTGCATTTGAATTTGGTGGCCTTGCACCCTGCTTCCCTGCTTGAAATGGTAGGAAACTTCATTTGAATTTGGTGGCCTGCACTCTGCTTGAAATGGAATTTCAAGGAATAGCGTGAGTCAACTGCCAGCCCACCAGCCATCAGTAATTGAGCTTGTAGCACACCAGGCTTGAGTGCCTGAGCTGCCAGCCCAAGAATCCATTTGGCCCACAATGACCATACTAGCCCTCTGGAAACCAGTCCCTTCTGCCCACAACACCCATACTAGCCTTCCAGAAAGCCCCCCTTCCCCCCCCCCTCCCCCCCCCCCCCCCCCCCCCAGTGGCCACCAATATTGGAATTGGTGGAGAGGTGGGATATTGCGTTGGGGCCAACAGGTAACAATTAGTCTAGTCCTAACATAGATCCCAACACATCTCAGTGTTTCTGGATCAAAGCTTTCCAAATGCACAGAAGATCTCTAAGGAGCTTTATGAAATTCATTTGAGACAGAGTAAGTAATTAATTATGTAATTGGATCAGTTCTTTAACGAAATGTCACACAACTCAATGGGCATTTTTTTCAGCTTTTTCTTCAAAATGCTGGTAGTTTATTTTCAACAATAACCACTTTTGCCATAAAAACATTCCATCTAAGTAGATTTAACCCATTGAGATCTGGGCTCTTTTGTGTATTCACAAAGTTATTCAAAATAGTGTTAATATGTGTAAATTTCACGAAAGGCTGTCATTCTAATGGTGAAGTAATGGTGGAGAATTATTTTTATTATTATTGAAAAATTCATCTATTCTCAGTTGTGTTATAATGACAAATTGGAAAGAAATTATTTATACCAGTGGTGTGTTGATAAATATCTTGCATACCTATACCTTGTTTACTTTAGATTCTTCTGCCTCAGTTTTATTACCTTGTCAGAATTAGCACGACTTAATAATGAATCAGTTTGATTTTAGAAATGTTATCGTGTCGAGCCTCCTCTTGTCAGGAGTTTTCTTCCATCCACTGCAAATCTTCTGGGTGCCACAGTGGAGGTTGGTTGTAGTGGTTTAATGCAACAGCCATGAACTAGTTTTGCAAATACATGCCAAATGGCACAGGTTTTAGGTCTATTTAGGTTTAGTTTTATTATTGTCACGTGTACCAAGGTAAATTGAAAAGCTGTGTTTTGCTTGCTATCAATCAGATCAGATAATACTATACATAAATATAATCGTTAAACTCAAGTACTATAGATAGAACGAAGTTGAAGATACAGAGTGCAGAATGTACAGCAGTTCACAGCACAGCACATCAGTTCGAAAGACAAACTTCAAAGTCTGCAATGGGGGTAGAGAGGAATTGGGTCAGGTAACACCTCCGGAGAACATGGATGGTATTTTGGGATGGAATATTTCTACAGACCCGTCATATTATATTCCCATCTTTTTCAGAGATCACCATGTCCCTACATTTTGTGTCATCAGTAAATTTGGAAATTGTGCAATTAATTTAATGTAAGCAAACATATATATAAATATCTGATTAGATATGTCAGAAATATGTCAGAAATATGCTTGCTTGTGGTATTGGGGTGAAAGGGAGAAGGGTGTACTTCTGGCTCCTTTTTGAAATGTGTAAGAGTTATCTTCATTACCACTGCCATTATCTGGTTCATGCACCCATCCAAGGTATTAAACAAAAAGTTTTTTTTTTTTGCTTGGTTCATAATTAGACCTAATATTTTTAACTCAATAGGGGGGATGCTTTCTCTTTCCTAAGCTATGCTTTATGGATCCATAAAGATAATTTCAAGAATGAATTTGACATTCCATGTCCTAAATACATTACAGAATATAGACCAGAAGACTCGGATAAACAAGATCTGCTATCAGGTCACACAATGATTGTGATTTATGCTATTTTTCTGACATGACTGACTCTGAACTGAATATGTGGTTACCCCATTGACAGTTACACAGTTCTACTCTTCTCATTCATTCCCACTATTTCAAATCCAGTTGAGATAATCCTGTAATAGTGTATCATGTAGATGCAACTTTCCATCCTCTAACTCCCAATTCTTAGTCATGCATAATTCCACACAATTGGACATGGCTGGCTCACACAAACCATATGTTGCACTTCAATTTCCAGCCCCTCCTAGGGTAATGTTGAGGGCCAGATGCAAAGTTTGTGCACACTCTATCTTCATTGTTCCACTGCAGCAAAGAAGCAATGGGTCAGATGCATCACCATCCAATCACACACACACACACACACACACACACACACACACACACACACACACACACACACACACACACACACACACACACTTGTGTTGCTGCAAAGGGATTGTAAATAATGTTGCAAGACAGCTACCCTGTCAGTTGATTGCCCAAAGTGTAAAGCCCTGGCAGAATTGTTTTGTGTTCCAGGGTAAATGTTGCATTATTCATTAACTAGCTCCCTTCAAGAAGCTTCTGGAAAAAACATTGTTTAAGACTCTCTGTTATTGGATTGGGGAACTGTCAATAATGTAATGTTGTAATTGATATGTATGATTGGATTGTTTGGGGACCACCCCTATATAGCTCGGCCCCTCAAGGTTCATGGACCTATAAAAGGTAGCCCCCATTTTAGATCAGAGTCGATCTTCTGGAAGGGTGCTTGGGACTGTGTGATCTTTTGAGCAGTGTCTGCTTGCATGAGGCTGAAGGGCTTGGCCAGGCGGAGACAATGATCAAACCCGCGGTAGTTTAGGTATTGTATTGGGGAATTTGTGTTTGTACTAAAAATAAAGATTAGTTGGCCCAGTGCTTCAGTTAGTGTTTTTTCTGAACTAGACGAGGAGGGTAAGCTTTAGGAGCATATTTACACAATTAGGTCACTTGCAGTACCTTTATTTTTGGACCTGCCATAACATTTGCATTGCTCCCACACACAACCTCACCTCCCCACCAATTTTCCAATTTCATCCTGCCTTCTGCTCATTGGCATCATGGTCAGCACCAGCATTGTGGACCTGTTCACTTGCAGTACTGTTTTATGTTCTTTGACTTCACTTATCAGTAGTTCATTTTGAAATCTCTGACTACCATGCAGCACAATTTGCCCCCAGGCCTTCTGAGCCATTCTGGTAGCCCATGAATTATCCTTGAATTATTGGCACAAAAGTGCTGTATGCATATTGCTGTTTGATGATTCTTAACAAAAAAAAAATCCATTCAGTATCTGCAACATATATTCAGGGAAACATCCTCTTCAAGTGTTGGAAGGAACTGTCGATGCTGGTTGAGACCGAAGATAGACCCAAAGTGCTGGAGTAACTTAACGTGTCAGGCAGCAGCTATAGGGAATAAGGATGGGTAATGTTTCTGTTCGGAACCCTTCTTCAGAGTGCAGTTCCACATCCTCTTTAAGACTTGCAGTTATGTTTACAAATCAATCTAAAAATTTCCAGAACGATGAGATTTTAATCCATAATGGGCAACTGATTCTGTAGTCACATGATGGTAATAACAAATATTACCTTCCTCTTTTGAGTGCACATAATGTTCTCATGCTACCTCGGCTCACAGCAGCAATCAAACATGGTTGACAACCTTAAATGCATTTCAGCTTGCCACACGTCACTCATCAGGAGTGACAATCACTAGCTTCACTTCAAAATGTTGGTTTATGTCGCTCCTCGGAAAAACACCATCCGCATTTTTAAATGACTTTGCAATCTGTGTCACTCTTGCTTAACATAAATGTCAGTCCACACACTTCCTTCATCTGGAAAGCTCCATTAAATTACTTGAACACAGTGGTCTCTTTGTCCTGCTACAGTTTCTTCTTGCAGAAAAGATTCATTGGCAATCATTCTCCAGACATCACCGGCAAGACTTTCCTGGCAAATATGGACAAAATTACTCTTTTTTCCACACACCGGATATTACTTTGAATTAGAAAATTGACTCCTGTAGTATATATTTATCTCTTCTTTTTAAAATATTCACCAGAAGAAACCTTTAGTAAATCGTTGCTGCAGATGGAACATCATTAAAGAGATGTGCATCTTGAATGCTGAATAGTTCTTTTGTACCAGAATTTAAATTACATGGAAATTAAAATATAGAAGCAGGCAGTTCTGCAGAACCAGTCCACATTAGAATTTATCTTCTGCACAAACAGTAATTCTACCCCTGTCTCTTCTTGCAGTTCCAACGTAACTTTATTCTTTCTTTCAGCTACCTAAAAGTCAATCACTGAAATTGGGATTGAGTGGGGGGCACGGAACGGCACACAGCATGGATACAGGCCCTTTATCCCATTGAGTCCATGCCAACTATTAACCACACTATTGCATTAATCTTATACTTAATCAAAAACATCCATCCACATTTTTATTTATTCCCCTTAGGTTCTACCACTTACAATGATGTTGTCAGGGCTTGAAGACGTGAGATACAAAGAGTGGTTGGGCAGGCTGGGACTTTATTCCTTGGAGCCTAGGAAGATGAGAGGTGATTTTATAGAGGTATATAAGATCATGAGGGAAATTGATAGGGTAGATGCACATGGTCTTTTATACAGAGTAAGGGAATCAAGAACCAGAGAACATAGGTTTATGGTGAGAGGGGAAAGATTTAATAGGAATCTGAGGGGCAACTTTTTCACACAGAGGGTGGTGGGCATTTGGAAAAGGCTGCCAGAGGAGGTAATTGAGGCAGATACTATACCAACATTTAAAAGATGTTTTGACAGGTACATGGACAGGAAAGGTTTAGAGGGATTTGGGCTAAATGCAGGCAGGTGGAACCAGTGTAGATGAAGTAGCTTGGTCGGCATGGGCCAGTTGGGTTAAGGGCCTGTCCCACTTGGGTGACCTAATCCGTGAGGCGGGAACCTCCTTTGACCTTCAAGCTTGAGGGCACTCTCCTGGAAAGCCTCGAGCTGGATCGACCGGCCGCATTGAAACCGCGAGCTGGATCGATTGAACCGCGAGCTGCATCTAACGACCGCACACCCAAACATCGCGAAGGTGGGGGCCAGGGAAAGTGGAGGAGCACTGTCTGCGTGATCAAAAGGAAGGTAAACGGCTGCCACAGAGTACTGTAAGTCCTTTAGAGAGTGTGGGGCGGGGAGAGAAGGAGAGAGAAGGGAGACAGAAGGGGAGTGAAGGGGGAGAGAAGGGGGGGAGAAGGGGAGAGAAGGGGAGTAGAAAGGGAGTGAAGGGGGGGAGAAGGAGTGGAAATACGTTTAAGAAGTTTTATAAAGTTTAGCGGCCATTTTACCTACCGGTAGATCTTCCAAGGTCGTGAAATTCCAATGAGTAAATTAAAATGGCCGGTCAGCGATGGAGATTGCCTACGGCTGCCCTCGACTGCCTGTAAGTAAATAGCGACCCAATTCCACTGCACTACGAGTGAAAAAGACCCATGCCGACCAAATCTTACTCGTGGAAAATTTTTCAATATCCTGAAAATCTTTCTGCGACCTAGCTGAGTAGGCGGGAACCTCCCTGGGGCATGAAGGAGAGTTCCAGCCACCTCATACAACCACCTGGGACCTCGTGTCGACCATGCTGCGAGTTTGAGTCCTGGGCTAACTCTTCTAAACTCGCAGATTAGGTCACCCAAGTGGGACAGCCCCTTAAGGGCCTGTTTCTGTGCTGTATGACTCTAAGACTTGCCTACACATGACGGGCAACTTGCAGCAGCCAATTAACCTCCAAAGGGCATGTCTTTGAGATGTGGACGGAACCAAGAGCACACAGTTACATGGAGAACATGTGAACTTTGTACAGATAGCACCTAAATTTGGGATTGAACCCAGGTCTTTCACACTGTGAGGTCTGTGAGCTATGCCACTGTGCTACCAACCTCTTGGAGGGTGTCTGTTTTAATAACCATCTCCACAAATATCAGTCCATGAGTTTAAACATTTTTTTTCCTTGCTCTCTGTCCTAAATTGCCAACATTTAATCTTTTTTTAATATTCTTCCCTGCTTCTGAGAGCCTTCAATCATTTAAAATAGCATATTCTACTTACTTTGCCCCATTGCTTCATTAATATTCCATCAAATTTATGAAAACAGCCTCAGGCCAAAGACTGTCTTTGTACTTTAATCTCGTCATTTCCTCGGTCTACATCCAAATGAAACCATACTTTAACTTCTCAACAGCCTCAGCAAGTTTCCCTTAGCATGGAATCAAAACTGCTCCCTGCACCATCTGTAGTAAGACATAGAATATCAGTTCTTAACTCCTGACTCTGGATCATTGCAACACTTCTAACTATTCTATCAAACACTTTTAGCTTGTGTTTGGTTTAGTTTTTAGAGATACAGCATGGAACAGGCCCTTCGGCTCACCGAGTTCACGCATACTAAAGATCACCCATACACTAGTTCTATTCTACACATTAGGTACAATTTACAGAAGCCAATTAACCTACGAACCTGCACATTTTTGGAATGTGGTAGGAAACTGAAGCATCAAGAGAAAACCCTTACGGTCACAGGGAGAACGAATAAACTCAGACAGCATCTGTTGTCAGGATTGAACCCGGTTCTCTGGCACTGCAACGCAGCAACTCTACTGCTATGCCACTGTGCCACCCTTATATATTGAAAATGTGGCTTTGATTTTCTCAACTCGGAAACCTGAATCGACCTGTTCTTCAATATAATCAAACATTCATGCATTTCAAGTATAACAGTTGCATTATTTTTATTATCCTCACATTTGCATTTAGTTTCACTTTCTATGCACCTTTTCATTCCATCATCTTGTCACTACCCTGTTCTACTTTTACCCATGATCAAAATTAATGTTAATGCTTCTTCCTTCAAAATCATTTGCAAATCTGGACACTCTTTCTTCATCAGGTCACTGAGATACGCAGTGGAAATCTGTTCCAAAACAGAATACAATTGCCAACACTGAAAAATTGCACAATATTCAGGCTACTTTCACCTTTTCAACTAGATTTTAATCTAATATGCTAAAAATCCCTGGTTCCATTCACCCAATAGCCATTTGAGTGCAAATCTTTGAGAGGTTTTCCAGAAATCCAAGTACACCACATCTGTTATATTTTGCCAGATCCGCCAGATGTATCACTTTGACAAAGGAATCCCAAAGGAAACCTTCCTTTCTGAAATCTATGTTGCCTGGTTTTAATTACTTCATCCTCAGCTCTACGTGAATGATTATAATCTTTAAATACTCAGAAACATCACTTGAGATAACCCATGTTAATGCAGCCTCTTTGCATGAAAATAAGCGGTACATTCAAGATTCTCCATCCATTGGCAGTTAGTCTTTCTCAATTTAACCTGAAAAAATAATTCCATGGACCTCTATTAATCTGTTCATATTTTTTCTATGATTCTTGTATCAGATGGCAGCATTCCTTTAACAATTAACCTCTATTGCTCAGTATTGGGTTATTAAATGCCACTTTGACCTCAAGCAGTCATTGATTTGCTTTGCATCCGTATCTTTCCATGCAGTAAATAAAGAAGCGATAAACTTGGTCAATAATCTTGCTCACATTCATTTAATCTCCACAAATTTTCCAGGGAGTACTTCTGAGCAACAACAAACCATAAACAACATGGTATCCATTAGCGTGACAGAGACACAAGTTGGAAACATCTTTCTGGAGACCAGTTGAGATGTTGATTCCTATTTAAAAGTCCTGGAAATGCTGTTGCAGTAAGTAATGACAAGATGATGTAATGGGCAAGTAGAATGTAGCACAATATTCAGATGTGTTGTCAAACATATTATTTAAAATAATGGAGCTATTATTATATTCTATCACTTGTCCTAGTGGCCTCTCCCGAGTGTAGCCAGTTGTTTGGGAATGCTGATGTAGATTCTTTTAACACTATTTCAAGAGATGTTTGTCTTTTGGTATTGGATATATAAAGATGACCTCTGGAACTCTTCGGAAAGCTTTCTAGAACACACGCAAAAGACTTCACCAGTGCTCCCACATATATATATTTCAGAAATTCCTTGAGCATCTCACCTTAAAGGAGTAAGTGCTGTCATATTCTACCATGCCTGAAACATCATAGGAGCTAGCAGAGAAAGGAATTTATCATGGACATTTTGCTTTGGATCTTGATGGGGAAGAGAAAACTGTTTCCAACTAATCTTTGAGAACAGGTATCTTGTGCAGCAATGCCTGACAAGTTCAAGTCATGATTGTCCCTCAGCAAAAGAAAGTAAGTTTGAATCTCAGGTTCTGAGACATCCCTAATTTATTTCCCACTTTCACCGGTACCCAGATATAAACAACAATAACTTTTGTTCCCGTACACCCGGACAAAATTAATCAATTAATGATTATCAATTTATGGATTCAAAAGTGCAAGATTGTTTTTTCATGTATTTTTATTGCCTCCTCCTGAAACTCCCTTTGTTTTCTTTCTTTCTTTCTTTCATCTAATTGCCTCATCTGCTTTCTGATGGTTATCACACCCAAAAGACCATCACTTCCACTTATTCAATTTGTTTGTTTTCGTTACCTGCAGACATCTGAAATAGCCTCCTTTTTTACAGCATTTATTTATTTAATGCCTTTATAATCTTCTTATTAATAATGTCCTACCTCTGAAACAGTGCAATGGAAACATTTCTTCTTCCATTTAACTCAGTGAACATTTTCCACTTCATTTGGTGAAGCAGTACTCTTATCGGACAAAACTGCTCACTATTTCGAGATTACCCAGCAATGCGAAGATATCCTTTGCCACATCTCCACTGCAAACTGGCCACTTTAAACTACATCTCCTCAACGTCATCTCCCAGAACAAGCATCAGGAGCTCTTGGACATATTTGCCACTAAGCTTGTCTTCCTTGCCATTGCCATGCAGGACTTACTACTGGCCTCATGCTTTTTTGGACCTCAGCTTGGATAGAAGACCACCTATTGCTCATGAGCATATTCATGCAAAAGTTGCTTCCCATCCATCCTCCCTTCCTGATCCACATGTTAGCTGAGACCATTAACAATTTCCCCTCTGCGGTTATACCATCTCATTCGTTTGAATCTGCTATTTTCAACAATATCAATACCTGACTGCTCTCTCCTAACTACACCCCATTTTCATATTTATTTTCCTTTCCCGAGTCTTTGAATGTTTTACAAAATGTCTCCCTCTTCGCCAGTTCCATCTTCCTACCCAGGCGTAATCATCAAACTATCTGTGAATAAAACTCCAAAGATATCCTATGCAATATCCTTTTTGAATGGACCCCAGCCATTGAGACATTCCTCCTCTTGTGTCAGTCACCATTTTTGAGAAATTAGGAGCGATAATATAAACATGTTATTGTTGTTAATCGCTCACACTTCTATCCTGTTCCAAGAAGCACTCCCTCCTTCATGTTACAATCCTCCTTCTCACCACTCATTTATTCTGTCCTTCCCAAAAATGTGACTGACTCTATGTTTTGCCTCTGCTTAACTTGTCATGCCAGGTCTTTTTCTGCTGTTAAATATCCAAAGGTGATTTTCATAAATTGCAGATACAATGACCTTTTCTGGTCAAGTAGTTTCAACTTCTACAAGAATTACAAGATCAGTCAACACAATATAAATATTCCTCTGACTGATTTCATGCAGTCGAAGAAAGGGGAATTAAACGATGAACTGTACTGCACTGCAAAATTGAACCGAGTTGTACAATTGATTGTTAAATGCAATCGGACTACACAGCACGTGGAGCGTGAACTAAGACTTCTCTGCCACAGAAGGTAGTTGAGGCCAGTTCATTGGCTATATTTAAGAGGGAGCTAGATGTGGCCCTTGTGGCTAAAGGGATCAGGGGGTATGGAGAGAAGGCAGGTACAGGATACCAAGTTGGATGATCAGCCATGATCATATTGAATGGCGGTGCAGGCTCGAAGGGCAGAATGGCCTACTCCTGCACCTATTTTCTATGATTCTATGATTCTATGACTCTGAATCACGTGCGGGTCATTTGTCTGGCATGAAGGATACAGTGATGACAATTGTTACAAATTACATTTCTGATATCAGTGCTCCAAGATCTAGTAAAGAAACTGTGGGCCACAGCTCGAAAATGAGTCTTATATTCTTGACAAGGAGCCTATTTTAAAGGACTTTGTTAGATTCAACAATGCAACAATGGACTAGATTTAGCAGATTTTTCAGCTAAGGTTTTCCGTAGCTTTTCTAAGAAGGGCAATAACCCTCTGCATTGTTCACCTCCCCCACCTGTCCAACATCTGCTTCCACAATCTCCAAACCAGGAGTGGAGAAGAGCACTGCCCACTTTTATATCCATCTCCATTATGGTTATGACACCTCTCAATTTCTTCAAGATGGGGAACTCCCGCCAAGAGGCAACTTCCTACCAGTTAATTGCAGTTAATGGGCAACTCCCCAAGTCCTACGTGGTTATTTTTTGACAACTCTATGAAAGACTGATGAATTATTCTCCTTATATGGCACATCCAAGCTACCTAAAAAAATAAACCTCCAGTAATATCAGATCAAATTGGTTTCGCTCCAGAGTATAGCACCATTTTGTTACATGTTTTTACAATGTGGTGATTAATTTTCCAAGTCTGACTGTTTATTGTTTGTTATGAAGGCTTATAGATTTCCCCAGTTGCTAAATTACAGCAGTTAACCTCAATGGCACATCTTCCACATGTTTTCTATCAATATAACTTCCTCCCCAGCCATCAAATTCAATGCAAGACCCGATTCCAAATGTGTGTTTCTTTGTTTCACTAAGTGGGTTCTGAAACTGTTGATTTCGAACTATTAAAAAAACTGCAAGCGGAAAAATACAAAATATATTCACGAACAGTTTAGAGCTCACAGATTTTTTTTGCAAATTGTTAGGCTCCATTCAAAACAGTTGAGTGAATTCATCAATGACCAAGTAAAAGCTCTTCATAAATATTCTTGCAATATGAAACTGAAGTTAATAGTGAAAATAATCACCTTCCTGAATAAAAGGGTAATTTTCCAGAGATTTTCTTCAGAATGATTCAATCATTTTATATGTGTTCATTTTTGATGCATATTGTGAAGAATAACCTTCACAGTTCAAAATCATGCTTCTCAGCTTGAAGAATTACTCAATTTTACTCACTTTTGTGAATAATCTAAACTTCCACTACTGATTATTGAGCTTTTGGCAAAGCTGAGAATAGCACAAATTGCTTATACTTTACCCAAATATTTTGAGCATCAAGGAAAGATATTGGGAGTTATATGTAGAAGCTAATCGGCATCATTTCCCATTTTTCAAAATTAACAAGCATTTTCTATTGAAACATTATTGATATTTGTCATGTATTATGAGATCCGTGAAAACACTTTATTGCAAATTAAGTCCTTTCTCCACATATCTTTGAAATTTGTGTTTGCAGAACTTCTTTGAGAAACTTAAATACAGTTGAAATCACATATGGATAGAATCTCATAACAGAGAAAAATCTTCCTTGTTTAACTATTGATTAAGCTATTACAGCAATTCCAGTCCATTATGATAGAGGCTTTATTTCACGTATATTTGAGACGGCATGCCAAACCAGTTATTTGCTATCATGAAAGTTTGCCACAGAAACAGAAAGCAGCTAACAAATGTGGCTCTGTCTCTAGACCTAACTCAGCAACCAAAATTCCTAAAAAGCATATACTTGTTTGACTGACTTTTGAATACTTTATGGAAACACGTACACTGCTCGAGGTGGCTGCCCGGCACATGTCTATCTCAGGAACTTGTTTGAGATTAGCCCAGGAGGTATCTATTCCTTTTGTGAAAAGTCACTGACGTGACTTGGCAGGATTTTAACTGCAGAAGAAGTCAAGTAGCAGCCGTTCATATCATCCTCTAGCAGTGAGATGATGTTTGCTTGAAAATTGACTCATCTATAAACTCTTTTGTAAACAGTGTGGATTAAGTCATGGGGAAGTACAACACTCCTTGACTGGGATTTACCAAATTTGCTCCATCAAGCATCCATTAACACTAATCGTACAATAATCCCATTTTTATTCTCTCCATGTTCTCATCAAATTCCCCCTTCCAACCCAGTTTCAACCATTCACTTCATCTATAAATTAGAGACTAATTAATCCATTGACCTGCATGCCAGAAAGATTTAAGCGATAGAGAACACCTAGAGGCAACCGAAGTAGTTAAAAATATATGAAATTATGAGAGCCAAGATAGGGTAAGTACTCAGACTCTTTTTCCCATGGTGGAAACATCAAATATTAGAGGGCATAGGTTTAAGGTGAGAGGGGGGATGTTTAAAGGAGAATTGTAAGGCAGATTTTTTAACTGAGAGTGGTCGGTGTCTGGAACATACTTCCAGGGGAGATGGAGGAGGCGGACACAATAGCAATGTTTAAGAGGCAGTTAGACAGACATGTGAATAGTCAGGAAATGGAGGGATGCAGGCCATGTGCAGGCAGATACGATTAGTTGAATAGGCATCATGGTCAGCTCAGGCATAGTGGGCTGAATTGTCTACTCCTGTGCTGTGCTCTTCTATGTAACATAAAGGTCAGGTTTGAATCCTGGTCACAGGAAATGCGAGGCAGCAGCTCTACTAACTGCACCACTGTACTTGCTTTACAAGTGGGCAATATTTCTTTACATTTTTGAATAAGAAAATATATTCACACCAAGAACAGTGGTGACTGCTACAGATGTAACTTTGGTTGTAAGGAGATGATTACTTCTGTTGTTTAACAACAAATGCAAATCAATGGCATAACATAATTTGTCATATTAAATTGTGCAACATATTAAAAATGTTTTCAAAAGATAAAATTGAATGAAACGGTTAAGGAAGACCTGAGAACAAATTGAATGATGACCGTTCCCATGAGAGTTCCAGTGGCAAATAGAACATTCAACATTGACAAGAATGAAAGACATGTTTGGATTTTTGTTGGGAAACAAAATACCAGCCAGGAACTCTTGTGCTTGTCACTGACCTTGAAAAGAGGGTTCCATTAAGAACTTGCAATTTCTGGAAGGGACTACTGCCCTTTTTCAACAACTAATGCAACTCATGACAGTGTACAAGGTCCTTGTGACCATCAACCACGACATCAACAAATTATCTGAGCAGCTAATATACGAAAGATCCTCAGTGAAGAACTGTACATTGCCAGCAGCAAAGAACACAATTCCCAATTAACATTTTGAGCATAAGAAAAGAAGCAGAAGTTGCCCACTTGGCTCCTTGAGCCTGCTCCACCTTTTAATATGATCGTAGCTGATCTTCTTCCTTAGCAGTCTTCCTGTTTTATCCTTCCATCCTTTGATTCCTTTTTTGTCCAGCAAGCTACCGATCTCGGTCTCTGGAGTACTTTGGGGTGAACTATATTAAGCATTCACCCGCTTTGACTGAAAGACCATGGAATCATAAAATTGCACAGCACAAAAAGAGGCCCTTTGTCCCGTCTCATCCATGCCAACCATGATACCTATCTGCGATATTTTAATTTGCCTGCATTCGGGCCAAATCTATCTATTGCCTTTCATTCTATCTGCCCAAATGCCTTTTAAGGGTTGTAATTATATCTGCCTCTACTTCAGGCAGCCTGTTCCAGATAACCACCATTCTCTGTATGAAAAACATACCACTCAGATCTCCTGTGTAAAAAACGTACCACTTAGATCTTTCTTTCACTTCAGTCCAACAATGACCTACCCCTTATTATGAAAATGTGACCTTTCGTTGTAGACTTAGCCAGGGAAAACATCCTCTCGGTATCTAACCTGTCTAGCTCTCTGACAGGTTCACAGGTTTCAATTATGCCCCAAGGGCCCCTACAATTATTCCAGAAAAAGAGGCCTAACAAATTCAATACCAAGGCACATTGCAGACCTGCTATCCCAGTAATCAAACCATTTTTAAAGAGTCCTCTCTAAGAATTGGAATATAAGCATATGGCTATGATAGAAACTTAAATATCATACATAAAGCTTTGAAAACATATGAAGAATATGGTTTAAATTATTTTACTTTAAAATATTTATTCAGCAAATTACTCCATACAAACACAAAACATTTTTTTCAAGGTAAATTGTTCGCTCAGCAGTAATTATGGCTAGGCATTCCATTAAAAATTTAGATGTAAGATTCGCAGGGCAATTTACAGTAAGACCCCCAGTCTGCTTATTAGCTTAAATTCCCGTCAATTCTGGTGATTATCTTTGATTACGGTCAACAGAACAGGAAACAGTGCTGTTTGGGAGCCCTGGGTCACCAAGGGCAGCTTTGGAACTTTATATTAAGTTATGCAAGTAAAAGATTCCCTAAGTTTTAATCAGTTTTAAGGTGGTAATAATGGTGAATAAAAATGGTTCACCGTAACTAATGCCTTAAAATGTGAACCACTTTGTTGACTATCCACTTTTACACAGACATGTCAATGAAAGAAAACATTAATGGAAGAAAAATAGCCGAGGCAATCATTATAAATGACAAGCAGAACTGCCTAAAATATGTTGCCAGTCAAGTTTTAATTGACCAGATATTCCATCTTGAGACATATATTTAGGATGCAGCTTTACTTTTTTCATGAACATTGATTCCATGACCATTGGTCTTTGGAGGACAGCCTAATTGGAATCAAATGGTAAACAAATCAAAAGTTTCTATGGTTAAACATTTGGAAGTCTTATTTGATTTCTGCCCAATATCTCCTCTCTTGCTTCTCACTCTGTTTGAATTAAATATTTGACAATGCCCTGAGCTATAATTTTCAAATCACATCCAGCACCAACATTCCACCTCAATCCAAAATCAACCAAACCATGCCTAAAGCACATGACACTGTTGTGTTATCACCCCTGATTCAACTTTTCATTTGCCATCCTCTCCAATTCTGTGGGTTGCAAACTCTGTTGTCTGCATCTTGTCAACCAAGTATCAACAATTCCACTGCTTTTCAGGGTCAGGCTTCTTTAGAAGAGATCTGCGTGGTCATGGAAGATATTAACAAGGAATCGACCAATTGCAGGGGGTGGGAATAAACCAATCTTAAGGAACACATTCATTTTCAGAAAATCTTTACATGGGGCAGACTCAGTTGGGCAAAACAATTTCTCTAGCATAAGAAATAGATGTGTGCTATTTACATCTATTAGCAAGATGAGAAAACCATGTAACATTTCCCCACTGGGCAATTGTGCACCGTTATTAGATCCCGATGCTATCAGCACAGCTGTGAGCATAAACATCACAAAAATCTCCACCACCCTGCCCCCAAATTCCTCTAGTTAACGTTCAATCATCCCAGGACTAATTTGAAGAGCCTAGAGCAAAGCTGTGATATAAAAGCAAGATCAGTGATTGCTTTGTCTTTATTTCATTGAAACATGGTTCACCCATGACGAAACCTGCGGGTATCCCTGTTGATTGTATGGACCACGTGTGGAATTATCAGGCAAAGGGAAATGTAACATGCAAAGGGGGGTGCTCAATACTACTTAGATCAATACTTTGTGGAGCACTGATGTGATGGTCCCCTCACCTGGCATACCTGTTTATAAAATGCTGTATCTTTTATCTATCAAGGGAATTTACCTCTACCATGTTGTGGTTGTCGACATAACACCCCAAGCCAATGGAAAGGTGACACTGGCTGAATTATACCAGGTCATCAAACCCTTGTGCCTAGCTCACCAATGCTGGCTAACTTAAGACATCCTGAGAAGTGGGGAGTGGATTGAACAAATCTTATCCCCATCAAGGGAGTTGGTGTAAAGATGGTCAATTGCTTCCTATTCCTAGGCATCATCACAAACAACCCAACCTAGCTCCTTCGCACTGATATAGTGATCAGGAAAACATGTCAACATCTTTACTTTCCTAGGCATCAGGGAAGATGTCCGTGAGATGCATTATAGAAAGTATTTTGACCGTGCATTGCAGCCTGGTAACATAGAAACATAGAAAATAGGTGCAGGAGGAGGCCATTCGGCCCTTCGAGCCAGCACCGCCATTCATTGTGATCATGGCTGATCATCCCCTATCAATAAACCCGTGCCTGCCTTCTCCCCATATTCCTTGACTCCACTAGCCCCTAGAGCTCTATCCAATGACTTGGCCTCCACTGCCCTCTGTGGCAGGGAATTCCATAAATTCACAACTCTCTGGGTGAAAAAGTTTTTTCTTACTTCGGTCTTAAATGACCTCCCCTTTATTCTAAGAATGTACTGCAAGAATGTCTCTTGACTGTCTAAACCTGCAGAGAGTGGTGAACACTGCCTAGTCCATCACAGGCTCGTCACTTCCTTCCATCCATTCAAATTTTCAAGGTGCGTTGCAGACTTGGAGTATCATCATGGATGCGCATCATCTTGCCCATTCCTTTTTCTCTCTTCTAGATTTCGGGAGAAAATCCAGGAACTTGAAATTCCAGCCATTCAGACTTAGGAACATGGCCATCAAACTGCTGAACCAATCATCTCTTCACACCACGTCCCGGAGATACTGCCACATCGTCTCACTCTGTACCTCATTTGGCTGTATAATATTATTGCACTATTGGGTTTTTTGGCACTACTTCAGATTGCACAACAATCATTGCACTATTCTCCTGTATTCCATTTGTTGTTGTATTTGTTGTTATATCCATCATTGCCCTCACTGTCATTTAGAAAACTTCATATGAACATGGAATTTCATTGCACCCTTCTGTATATATCAATAAATTAATCTGAATCTTAATTTTTCAGAGACATTACTAACAATTCATTGTCCACCTCAAAGCAAATAGATCAAAACAAAGCATTGGTCTAAAAGAGATTGAATATTCTTTGGCAGTAACTTGCAATTTGCAACATTTTGATAATAGATTGTTTTACTTAGTACAAATGTTCATGTTTGGCCACAGGCCCTTTGTTTATGACCAATGCACAAGAAAATGAACACACTGTCTCCACAGGGAAGCCTTTAAAAAAAATCTTTCATTCCAACGTATACCAACCAAGGTTATCCCATAAACAACATGGAATAACATTGTAAATCTCACACTGGAAGTACGAGTGAGGACGAAGACCTTCAATCACCATTTAGGATTTGATTTGAAATTTTCTTTCCAAAAGCTTTCTATCATCCATCCCCCCCCCCCCCCCATAACTCTGGCCCATCCCTCAGTTGTATAGGATGCCCAGGGATTTAAGAATTTGTATGGATAAAATAGCAGATTATTGGTGGTGCTGGCAAACTGAGATAAAGCTTTTTCAAATACTTCCATAAAAAGAGATTACAAAAATACAGAACTAGTTTTAAATGGACCTAAAAAATCATTTTCACAGTCGATGAAAGAAGCAACAGAGATAAGCATATGTGCTTTCAACCACAGATCCCCTGAAAGATAGTATAATTCATCCCTGTATGTAGAGAAATCAAATGCCATGGAAACAGGATTTATATTATTCAGTTATTAGTTATTGAACATTGTGTAATGTAATATAAAGCAACAATTCAATGCAGTGAACCTGTGATGTCACAGGCTGTGCGAGTGTAGTTTACAAAGATCAGAAGAACTTCAAGATTAAATTATTGCTTCAGCATTCACAATCCTAGATATCTGTTATTTTCCCTTTATTGTAAAAAGCTGTGACGGTAACATAGATTGAACGGTTGAAAAGGAAAGTAATGCTCTGATGATGTTAAATAACTGTTGGTGTAACATAATTTGTATGCCCTCAAGGAAAGCAAGAAAATATGTTGCATAAATATGCTAGGATAAATTTTCTTCCACTGTACTTGAGCAACAACGTGGATAATAGTCTGTGGTAATATGAATATTTTTTTCCTTTTCTTCACTGTTGAAGGACAAATGTTCCACCAGTGAAAAGTATAATTTACGGCATGCCATAAATTAAGAGCACAGGGTTGGATTTATTCTACTTACAGTTATCATCAGTTCACATGAATATCAAGAACTGATGATATATTACAACAAAACTTCCCTGTAGTCCTCTCTTTACAAATTAGTCGATATTTTCTGTGCAAGTGACCTTTCGGTATATGTTACCCCGACAGTGAGTGCTGGAGTTTACTTAACCTAAGCCTAAAGAATCCTATCTCCATCCAATATCTGCACAGAGATCACAGGAGTGCTTTTGGAGTGTGAAAATCAGCCATTGCAGTGAGTAGGGCAATTTTAGAGGAACCTATGGCTTGGTAGAGAAGGTATAGGTCTTGGGTCGTAAGCTGTTGCCTTCATAGGGTGTAAATGTTTAGTAGAGCCAGGGGTTCTGGGGATCTGGAAAATGGAATTACAAATGATCTGATAAATAAAATAAAGGAGTAAAATATGGTAGCAATGCTGTAGGGTGGATGGCAATTTCGCAAACTATGTTCGAGGAAGTCCTTCAACCTGTCTCAATAAAAGCCAACATGTCTCTTGCTACAGCTTCTGTAACTATTCCAGACTTTCCACATCCACCAGCCTCTGTTTATTACTGTATATGTGTCACCCCCTCTATGTGAAAATGTTTTGACATAACCCTTTTTTTTAACAATTAAACATTTTCAAAGATTTTAGGAAATAACTTGCATCAGTCTATATTTAAGAATATCAGAGACAAGGCAGTCTTGCACAACTAAAATATAGTAATGAACAAAATATTTTTTTCAGAAGATGACATGGAGGTAAACAATGAACTGGATTCAGGTAGAATAAATCTTAGGTAACTGCAGAACACGAGGCAGAAAAATTACCATGGTGTTTACATCAAGGCTCAATTATCTGTGTTCATATATAAAAGGAGACCAAGATAGTGGCTGGTTTTATTAAAGAAGAGAAATTAATCTGCGCAATTAACATGTGTGTGAGGAAGACTTTAGCATTTCAGAGGGTTGAATTGTCTTATGTGTCGATGAAAGGAAACTATCAACCAGTGCTGATTTCAAAATAGAAGCTTGCAATGGGCAAGACTTGGAATGCTGACATAGAAAATTGCAACATATAGTGTATATAAAGATTAGGAAAGTCAAGAATCATAGAGTTCTCACATTCTGCCCCCAGAGATTACCACTCACCCACACACTCAGTGTGATTTATAGCAACCAATTAACTGACCAAAATCTTTGAGATGCAAGAGGAAACCAGGGTAGCCCAAGAAAACACACATGGTCACAGGAAAAAGTGCAAATTCCTCACAAACAATACACCAAGGTCAGGGTTGAACCTGGGTTACTGGAGCGACGAGATGGAACGTCCGTCAACTGTGCCACTTTTTAGTTTTAGAAATACAACACAGAAATAGGCCCTTTGACTCACTGAATCCATGTCGACCAGTGATTCCCATCACTAGTGTCATCCTACACACTAGGGACAATTTGCAATTTTACAGAAGCCAATTAACCCTGCAAACCTGTGCGTCTTTGGAGTGTGGGAGAAAACCAGAGCAGCCAGAGAAAACCCACATGATCACGGGGAGAACGTACAAACTCTGTACAGACAGCACCGATAGTTAGGGTTGAACCTGGGTCTCTGCCACTGGAACGCAGCATCTTTACCACTGCGCCACCGTGCTGCATCTGACAAAGTTTCAGCCAAATGGGAATGTGAAAGGCATTGAGATCGGCACTTCCATAGGGCCTTTGAAAAATGCTGGATGGGGGCTTGAGGATATTTGACAGAGCACTTGCCATTCAGAACATTGGGGCTTTGGAGGATATGACGGTCATTGTTTGTGTCTCAGCAGTAAGTGTCATAATGAGCAGATAACAAGATCAAAGATAAGAGGCTTTGCTACTCAATGAGTCCCAAAGGCCTAATTAGCTGCTGAAATATGGATGCCCTTAAATTATGAACATGCTCAGTCATGGGAGAATGTAATTGATCATCCTCGGAAACATTCCAAAATAAAGTCTGGAGAGAGAACGGGTGGTTCACACACCAGGAAGTGTCCAGCCGTGTTTCAGACTAACACAAAGCAACCTGGAAATGATCATACATCTGCCTCACTCCAGGATACATTGATTTTCAATCACATAACTATGAAAAAAATAAAGCAACGTGAAACACAGTTTCTGGACTGTTCTATTTTCTTGTTCTACACACTTCGTTCAGAAAATAAATGCATCTCTTCATCCATCATTTCAAAATCCTAATAACTAATATTAAATTCTCTCAATATCAGAAAAAAGTGTTTATTTAAGATTTGTTCTCCTTCTATTCAAATCCTTGAAACATTTGTCCAGTTTGATGAGTCCATTCAAAGAGAAAAAATAAAACAGCAGCCATTGGAAGAGCACTTGCATGTATCCTTGATGTTATCTAGCACGCATGTTCATAATAACAGTGTTACAGTATTGTTTGGATGATTATTGAGAGAGGGTCATGGAGATGCTACCCCCCTCTTGTGTATACCTCTGAAAGTCAGTGCATCTTTATTAAGGTGCAGTGTCCTGAATTTTGCATTACTTCAAATGTATTACAGTGGTGCTGTGGTTAAATGATTGTTCTGATAGATAGCGATCTAAACCCTTAATCTTGAGACACAAGTTTGAACATCACCATGGTGAATTTATATTCAAGTAATTCAACACATCTGGACTAAGGCTACTCTCGTCAATGGGAACCATGACCAGCCTGTTGTGAAAACTCAACTAGTTTGCTGATATGTTCCATACAAGGAAATGTTTACTGAAATGTATGATGAGAGACTCAGCAATGTGGTTGACTCTTAGCTGCCTTCTCAGTTCAAAGGTAAGTATGAATGGACCAGAAATACTAACATTGAGAGCAATGTCCAAATCAATGAATAGCCCTTCATACAGCCATTCCAAGTTCTCCTTATACGTTTGGTTACTAGCTATGAAGTTGCACAATTCATTTGCTTTTTCTTCACAATTTCTTGGTCATAGAGTTATACAGCATGGAAGCAGGCCCCTCAGTCTAATACATCTATGCCCCATTTAAACTCATACCAACGACAGCATTTTGCATGGGCAGTTTTTGCCAATGCACATTATCTTTTAATGTACCTTAAGATCCCAACAATTGTTTAAAAGTACTTAGTTACACGTTCTGAAGCAATAATATCTCCCTTCACATGCCTCCCCCTCCCAAATAGAATACAGTTAGATCAACAGATGGACCATCCATAAATTACTTTAAACTTTCTTAAATACTGGAGTTACCTTTGCAATTTTTCAATCTGAGAGGACAATTTCTCCATCAAGAGTTTGAAAGATTATGGCTAAGAGATCTGCAATTTCCTCAACACTTTGCTTTTAAAATCCCACATGGAAACAATCATTCTCAGGAATGTCAGTCTGTGCTTCCATTACTTTCACCTGCACTTTGTTTTGCTTATATGAACTCCCGTGAATTCCAGTCATTGATTCACTATTTGCATCTGTGGAATGTCAAGTACATTATCCATTTCTCTACAGTGAACTGCAACAGAAATGAATTATTCAACAAGTCTGCTATTTCCTGGCAAAAAGCAAACTGCTTAAGGAACTCAGCAGGTTAGGCATGTTGTTTGCCGATGACGCCACAGTTGTGTCCCACACCCAGCAGGAACTACAGTCATGGACTTCTTCTATCGGGCATGCAAGGACTGCGGCTGACCATCAGCCTGAAGAAGACGAACGTCTTGGGGCAGGATACAGAGGCGCCACCTGTCATCATCATCGACGACTACGAACTTGATGCCGTCCATCAGTTCACGTTCCTTGGCTCCACCATCACCGACAACCTCTCCTTGGATACAGAGATTGTTAAGAGGATCGGGAAGGCAGATACAACTCTGTGGTCCAACCCAAAGCTGACAGTGAAGACAAAGATAGCAGTCTACAATGCCGGTGTCATCAGCATGCTGCTATACGGCAGTGACACATGGACTACATATGCCAGGCAGGAGAGAAAACCTTCCACCTGAGAAGCATTCGCCGTATCGTGGGCATATTCTGGCAAGACAGAGTGTCCAACGCTGAGATCCTGTCTCGCTCTGGCCTTCCCATATGTACACTCTACTCAGGCAGCGCAGAATGCGGTGGCTGGGCCATGTCCACCGCATGAAGGATGACCGTATTCCAAAAGACATCCTTTATGGAGAACTGACATCTGGGAGGAGAACCATCATCCGCCCCCAGCTACGTTACAAGGATGTTTGCAAGAGAGATATGAAGGCGCTGGACATCGATGTGGAGTCCTGGGAGAGCCTTGCAGCTGACCGCATGAGGTGGAGAGGTACCCTGAACCCACATCTCAAAACGGGGGAAGAGAAACTGTTGAACGCAGCGGCAGACAAGCGGGCACACAGAAAGGAGTGCAGCAACTTCAACAAACCAGAGGCCACACACAAATGTGACCTTTGCGAAAGAGACTGTCACTCCCGCATTGGCCTCTACAGCCCCAAACAACCCAGCCGAGGTTTGGAGCAAGCAGCCAACAACTAGGATGCATCACCCATGGTCAGTCAAAGACATTATAACCTAGATTATTCAATCATGATCAATCATAATGGTCACCATGTTCTAGTCTTTAATCTGCACTTGACAGAGTAATTCACTCAGTTTATTTCTTAATCACTATGTGTATATAAAATTACTATTGGAACAAAAGACTGAACTTTATTTCTGCCCTAATGATTTATTTCTCACATCAATCACCTTAACACAGGCTGCAACCATCTAATTCATTTGTATATTCCCTACACTTGGAATATTTTTGTTGTTGTTGTTTATGAACTGAACTGTGTTCCTTTCCCTTTCTTCAATCTATAAACCATTTTTATTGTTGTTTCTGACCAAGACCTCTCTGAATCTCACATTTATCTGAAATTGTTCTGTCATATTTATTATTTACGTTAGATCCCAGGAAGAATGGTGCTAATTCTCTTCAGTGATAAGAGTATCAGTGCTCATGAAATAAAATATCTGCCATCTCTCCTTGCAGGAAACTTTTTTCAATCTTTTATCTCGACAGAGATGCAATTTCTTCCCGTATCGTAACTCCCTCCCCGCTACGGCCCAGCATCGTGGAGTTGGTGGCCTTTCCTGGAGACCGACAGGCGCTCCAAGCTGCAGGAGTCTATGGGACTTTAACATCACGGAGTTTGCGATCCCTTTGCCGGGGATCGAAGCTCCAACCATGGGGCCTCTGGACTTTAACATCATGAAGCCCGTGGTCTCTGGAAAATAGAGGCCGACTCGGGAGCTCCAAGCAATGGAGAGAGTTTAAATTTCCCCAACGCGGGAGTGTCAATCACCCCGACGGGGGCTTTGATCGTCACCTGTGGTTGTTTTGACTGTCCCGACCGTGGGAGAACAAGATATGAAGATTGAACTCCATTACTTTCCATCACAGTGAAGAATGTGGAATCCACTGTGATGGATGTTTATGGTCACTTTTATGTGGTTGTGTGTCTTGTTGCTTTTCACTTAGTATGGTTGTATGGTAACTCAAATTTCACTGTACCTTAATTGGTACATGTGACTATAAACTGACCTTGAAACCTTGAAAATAGTGTAAACTCATAAAGTACAAGTTGGGAAGTGAAATTTAAAGCATTAATTTACTGTAAGAGAAATATCCGAAGGTAAAAATGGCACCCATGACATGAAAAGTATTTCCAAAATCTGCTCCTTGTGCCACCCAGTGGTCAGTGTCTGAAACTGTGTATGACCGACTGCAGCATCGTTTGTTACACAAAAGGGTGAAGGACGACATTGCAGGGAAGCATGGCATCTTCAGCTTTGAAAACACTTTCGATGTTATAAAGATATAATTCGAAGAAGGGTGCTGACCCAAATCCTTTAACTATTTCCTCGACAGATGCTGCCTGGCCCCTAGAGTTACACCAGTACTTTCTCTTCATTTATAAAGGAGCATAGGAATTGCTGAATAAAAAGGAAACACCACAGATGACTGTAGGGGCTGGAATCTGGAGCAAAAATAAAATGAAGCTGCGAGAGGAATTCAGTAGGTCAGACAGCATTTGTGGAGGCAAAGGGACAGTCAACATTTTGAAATGAAACTTTGCAGCCAAGACTGATAAAATTAAACATCTTGGACCTTATATGAGAACATAACAATGAAGTTGCTGGTTTCTTGGAGCGATCAATCTCCATTAACTGGTTCCCTGACCAGTCTGAAGAAGGGTCTCGACCCGAAAAGTCGCCTATCTCCTTCCTCCTTAGATGCTGCTGCACCCGCTGAGTTTCTCCAGCCTTTTGTGTAACCCCCAATCTCCATTAATTAGTCTGCAACAGACTGAGACATGAGTTGAAAGAAACTCTCAATCGAACAAAGCTTTTGCAACCACTGGCCCAAAGTGATCTGTTCTTCCACCAATTGCTAAATTAAGCATCCATTACAATGCACGTTCTTCCTATGGGAATTCAATAAGCAAGATTTTTCATAAACCCGATATAATAAAATGCAATGGCTGTTTTCACATCAAACTAAATTAATTTGCACCTACTTGAACTGCAATCATAGCAAGCTACTGATAAAGGAAGAGTTTCTCCGACAGATTTGTGTCTTGAAGGTGGCTGAACTGATTGATCTGATCGTGCTCCTGGTCATGGAGACCAGCACATTGATTCACTCTTTGGTGAATACCAATAGCCCCGTCCCTCCCCCTCCATCCTCACCCCCACCCCACCATCTGCCTTGCTTTCATTATGCCTCCTACCCAAACATTTCACCGCATAAGATGATTGTGATCCTGTCTTCTCCACTACCCAAGATTTGATCTTTAAGCCTCAGTCTCCTCCCTGCATCCTGACTGAAGCTCAGACCTTCCAGAAAATGCAGCCCATCTCGCCAACAAGACCCACCCCAACTTTAGGACCTGCATCCCACGCTCTGCAATGTAGTCAAATTCCCCCACCAGCTCCACCACTTCAAAGACTGCAAAGGAAAGGGAATTTTGAGAATTTCCGTGCAATAATTATTCTATTGTCTGCATCACCTTGGCTATGGCATCCTGAACCCTGCAACAGGGAGACAGGATAATGCAGGGATACACAAAATGCATTGGCCTTCCAACCCCCTCCAATGCATCATCAGCTCAACTAACCTTTAGGGTCCAGAATATTTTCTGGAAATATTTTCTGGAGCCAATATATTTTTATTTATTTTACAGGGACTTTTCAGCATTTTGTGCCGATATTTCTATGAAGATTGATTTTATTCTTTGATGGTATAAAATAGTTTGATTTTAAATGTTTTAAATGATAATTTAAGTTCACTTTGATGTAAAACAAAATGAAGATAAAACATCAGTAATCATGGTGATATATTATTAAAATATACTTTCAGATGAGTGGGAAATGCTTTTTCAAATTATAAAATGAAATCATAAAGTGCAATTAAAATTAGAAATAATGCTGATTTATGTGCGGTATATCTACCTTAAGGGTATATTTAAATGTCAATATTGGCTCACTGGTTATCATCTCGGCTCTGAATCAGAATGTCATACTTTGAAGTACCACTCCATATATCTGGACATAGAAACTAGACTTTGGCTGATGTTGGATTGAGTGGATTCTGCACAACAGAGGAGTCAGTGTTTGGATGAGATACAATATCAAGGCCTTGTCTACTCTCTTAAGCTCTCAATGGCATCGCTGAAGAGGAGCTGGGAAGTTCCATCCAATTTCAACCAACACTATTATATTTTAATGCTGTTTGCGATACATTTTTATATCCAAATTGAAGCAGTACTTTGCTATGATGACCTGAAAATATAAACAGTATTATGTCAATGTAATTATTTTCCTTTCATTGTATCAAGTCACAAGTGAATGGATTGGGAAGCATATTTGCTGAAATTGGCTGGTCTAAAAGCAAACATTACAGTCTGCAATGGAGCAGATGAGATATGTATGAAGGAACTGCAGTTGCTGGTTTAAACTGAAGGTAAACCCAAAAAGCTGGATTAACTTAACGGGTCAGACAGCATCTCTGGAGAAAAGGAATAGGTGACGATTCAGGTCGAGACCCTTCTTCAGACTAGAATTCAGACCCGAAACATCATCTATTCCTTTTCCCCAGAGATACTTTCTGACATGCTAAGTTAGTCCAGGTTTTTGTGTCTATTATAATCTGCAATTTTGACTAGTCCAGTTTGTGTTTATGCAGGTGCAATACTTGGATAGGCAATGGTCTATTAGCCTGTTTAAACACTGATATTTCTCTTTGCAACACAACCCTATATTAAAACAACATGTTTGCAATATTGGTCACAAAGAATAGTATAAAAAAACCTCTTATTGCTCTCTCTGACATTTAATCTTCTTGTTGGACAATGGCATCATCAAGTTTAATCAGAATTGAAGTGGAGTGGTACGGCCTATCAGAATTCAGTTTCGTATTTATTTTGATTAAAGTAAGTTATGTGAATTCATTTCATGAGACCATGATGATTACTGGGCATTTGACAGAGGCCAATCAACGTACAATCTACAAGCCTGCATATCTTTGGGATGTGGGAGGAACTGTTGTGGAAAAGGCTGCAAGATATTTTATCTGGGTTCACACAAAAACATTACTCGCATGTCATGCTATTACTCAGCCATTTCCCTGGACAGATATTCACTGCCTCTGCGCGCTAACCTGCTTTCTAACTTTTGTTTTCATTTTCCTATTCAGACGTGGGCTGCAGTACAAAAATAGTCAAAATCCCACTTCTTCACAAATATCTGCCTGTAAATAAATACTAGCAGTCCTTTTTACCTGTACCTGTTAAATCAAATGTAGATAAAGTGGAAAAAGTTCTGAAAATTGTTGCTCAATACACAACATTTAAGCAGAATAACATTAAGAAATGAAAATAATATTTTGCTGGTTCTATTCTCTGGACTGTTTGCACTCAGCTAATAATGAAGAATGAAGGCAAGGCATGAGTTCATGCCTATAAAGAAACCAGCCAATACTCTTTGTATTTACTGTAACCAGATGATCCCATGCCTCTGGCAACATGCTCTGAAGAGGCTCCCTGAAGCCTTTCTGAACATGCTTCTATTTTTAGTTCAGATGCTGTGTGGGATGTTTCATCTGATGAAGCACAGCATTACATTTCAAATCGAAGTGGGGCCAGAGAACTGATGAAAGGGTACGCACCTGTCATTGCATGGAAAGGAAATTAAGACAGAAAATCTGGACAAAAAGGCAAGTATATTGAAGTTTTGTAAAGGTGCTCAGGCATTGTGCACTAGTCTGCAGCTCTTCAACACATCTGAAGTGCATTCACCGAAAGACACAAGCTCTCTGGCTCTCTTGCTATCTTTTCTCATTCACCATGAAGAAAAAGCCAATGAAACGATTCAGCTAATCTGCTCCTGAAATGTTCACCTATACTTTTACCTTTGGAAAACCAAGAGAATTCAAATGCATTCTGACCATTTAACCTTGTTCTGCACTTGGTACCCTTAAGGGCATCGCAAAGCCTACTGCGTGTCCCCTGATTTCATCAAATCATGTTCATCCATCACCTTTGTTTTGTTGATGTATGAATGCTGTTAACATTGTTTTTTTGTTGGTGGTGTCTCTATTTCAACATTCTTATTGTTTTCAAATCTCGCTGTAACCTTGCTCTTATATCCATCTCTGAGATCATTGCATTCCACTAACCCTGACGTTTCGCTTATTTCTCCAACATTGCCAATAATTTCTTTATTTACCAAAATATTGACAATGCAATTCTTCCTTAAAATTCTTGCCCTTAAATGTATTTTCTTCTTTTAAGGCACACTTCTTTTATGCCTTGGTTTTAAGTTTAAGAAGACATTAATACCAGCAGTTGGAAGTGCAATTGCATGCAAACATGCTCCCATTTCTCTCTCTATACCCCAGTGGCAGGCCATTTGTAGGGCAAGGCTAAACCAGGAAGATACTTATGCCAGGGAAAATTGGGAACCAGGCTCATCAATGATGCACTGCATCAAACAAATGTGATTGAAACAGTTTAGAAAAAAATAGTGATTTGGTTCCCTGACTGTGGGATGTTAGGTAGGCACAAAAAGCTGGAGTAACTCAGCGAATCAGGCAAGCATCTCTGGAGAAAAGGAATAGGTGATGTTTCAGGTTAAGACTCCCCTCCGACCCAGGAATGCCATTAATCTCTACATCAATTAATCAAGATTCAAAATTTGAAAGTACTGCCTCAGTATGTGGAAATTAACATATGTAGGCCTTTTCTTATCCACTGCAATCATGGTGCTTCCATGATAACATAAGGTAGGATGTTGCAAGAACAGATGTCAAAAATTGTATCTTTACAACATTGTAAGGTGTGCAACTTGGAAATGATCTATCATGGATCCACATTTCTTCCCTTGTTATTTTGTGTAGTGCGTTTAGCCAGAAAGTGTCAAAAGGATAGAACCACAGGGCAAAAATACTATGAAACTGTAAATGAATATTTGGTTAATTCCCATGAAACCCAATGAAAAAGCAGTAATTATTATCAAGCTACCTGTCCAAGGTTAATTCCCCGTGAAACCCTATGACAAAGCTGTAATTATTATCAAGCTATCTTCCCACGACACCAAGACTTTTTATCTTCTTTTGTTATTTTCTCTTCATTGGCTTGGACCACTGTGTGGAATGAAATGTCTTTCCCCTCAATCTATATGCAAACTGGTCTTAAAGATAAAGTTATGCAAGTAGTCCAAAAAACATTCAAGCACCTTTATAATTGTCATTGCAGAATAATTTTCAGCAATAGATCTCAGAATATTTGTTCTTTCACTGCAATTTGTATTTTATTTTTATGGCCTTGAGCTCCTTGTCCTTTCAGGGATGTCGCAGTTCTTTAGTAACTGTTGTGTATTCTCTGTCTTTGATCCCTGACCATGCACTGGAAGGACTGAGCACGCATTTCAATTTGACCTCATTCTGAAGCTAAAGGTCAGATGAATGCATTGTAGATATTGAATGTGCCCCAAAAATAATGATATTGCTTTCTCAGCAGTGGGAGATGATCAGATCCATAATCTATGCAGTGAGGTATTTGTGCCAGGGATGCAGTTAAAATGTCAGTCCTTTCATTGCATCTGGCAGGTTTTTCTGCATTAATGAAAGTTTTGCCTGATCTGGTGGTTTTTATGTATTGAGCAGAATACTTTCAAAAGATTATGCTGGTTCAATGGGGATTGGGTCCAGTCTGCTATAATATGATTTTAGATTTTGAAAGTGCTGAAAAAACGGCAGCACTTTCATGGTATTAACAAAAGACTTTTCTTCTCAAAAAATAATTTTTGATGTGATACCTTGCTTACTTTGAAGTAATATAGTGCCTAATACAGGAACAATATTACTTCATAGAGCATTTGATCATCGAGGTCAATATGTATCTCTATGACCCTCAATCTGCTGTATAATTGGATATTATGCTTAAAAAGGAATTAATCAATATAACAATAAAGGCACTGGAATGCGTTTAATACGTTTTCCCCAATTTCAAAAACAAAACACTCCATTTCTTACCATCTGGGAATAGGTTTTATATTTTCTTGTCAACATTTTGAAGGTGGCAGAATAATTTACATTTTTCTTCCTCTCCTTGTCTCTACCTACTGCTCTCTCACCATTATGAAGTGGATAATTAATCAGCTCTTTTTTGTTAATTAAAGTATTTCAAAGACACAAGATAAATTGCTTTTGATGAGAGGTTATTCCACATATGACTTGATTGCAGTTTGTTAATTTTATGCCATGATTGTCCCCTGACAATAGCAACTATAGTTTCTATTGACATGTCACATTCAATGTAGCAAAAAACATCACCTAGACACTTCAATGGAGTGCTATCAAACTAAAACAACCAGGGATGAACTATGTATATTAGGTGATAATATGACAACAAGAGAGGGGTTTTGGATGGAATCCAGACCTCAAGGCACTGGCAATTAAAGCAATGGCCATTTATGGTGAATACTAATTGTGTGAAACTGGTGCTGGAGGACCATTGATGTCTCAGAAAGTTGTTGAACTGGGAAAGATGGCATGAAAGATGGGAGTGGTGCTAAATGTTACAGGACTGTAGCTGGAGAAGAGATTATTTGAACACTTGTTAGTAGTTTGCCGGGGAGGAAGGTTCAAGCATTGGTGTTTGGAGACATATATGATTACACCAGGTTTAGTAGGCAGGGGCGGAATGACACGGGTGAAAAAAATCTGTAACAATACCAGGAGGCCAAGCTTCGGAAGTTGAATGGTCAGCAGCTCAGTGAAGATAGGGTGGAATGAGTCGGAGCAGTGTCATATCAAAAAAATGAATCTGCGGAGGGCATCAAGGATGAAAGGAGGGACAGATGTGGAGAGAAGATGCCATTCCTGAAATAAATTAGGTGCAAGTCAACCAGCTTAAAAGTTAATTCTGGGTTAGGGATGCTATTGAAAACTGCGAATAATTTCAGACATTTATCAGATGTTGAACATAGAACATAGAAGAGTACAGCATCAGTTTGGGCCCTTCGGCACACAATATTCAGCCCACAAGTCCTGCAGAACTGGCAGTGAATAGATGTAGCTGGTAATTAGAGTGTGTGATGGGAACTACAAATTATGAGCCAAGTAAATATCCCCTAAGTAATTGCGTGGGAAGGCATTGCAGATGCTGGTTTACACCATAGACACAAAATGCTGGAATAATTCAGGCAGCATCTCTGGAGAAAAGGAATAGGTGATGTTTCGGGTTGAGACTCTTCTTCAGCCTGAGAGTCAGGGGAGAGGAAAACTAGTTATTATAGAGATATATAGATATTGGAGTAAATTGACTCCAATACTATATACATTACTATAATTGAGCCATCCTCGGTGAAAAAAGTGGAGAAATTGTTATGGCTGATTGCAGATCTAATTTTGTGACCAGCACACACAGAGTTGCCTGGCATAGGCACCATCTTGGATCTGCAGAGGCTGCAGATGTATCTTAATTTTTGGAAAAGACCCCCAAATGTCTTGGTGAGCATCTTGACTAGAAAGTTGCTCAAGTCACCAGAGGCATCAATTAAAAATTTAGCCAAGGACGCTTAACCTATTGTGATCATTAAACTATTTCCTGAGATTCTTTAAGTGCTAGAGAGGACTTGGTGGTAATGGGTGTCTAGGACCAGGTGAGAGGATGAGCAGGACAGAAGAGGGAGTCGGGAGATTCAGAGTGGTTGGGTTACCTGGAGCAGAGATGGACGCAGAGTGGACAAGATAGGGTGGGAAAATGAAAGTTGGTGAGAAGGAGGAACTGGGAGAAGATGGGAGAAAGTTAAGACAATTGGATGATAGGAAAATAAATGGAATTCATGGATAGGAAGGACTGAGAGGATGTCAAGGAGAGGGTGAATGGGAGGCACATGGAGGAAGGAATGGGCTTCTATGACCACATGTGTATGTATCTGTGTGCACATCAGTCTGGGATAGGTACTAATGGGCACAGCCTTTGCACATGTGCATTGAAGTCAATGCAGTGAATGCTGGTCTCCTGTCCTCTTGGAACTCCCTGCTTGGATGTCGCTCTGTCAAGCCCATGTGATAACTGGTGTAAAATAGCTGCCCTACCCGGAAATAAGGCAATTCCCACTCCTCAATATGGAGTACAGAACCTAAAACATAAAAACACTCATGGGCATCCCAACAAAAGTGGCAACCTGTGAATCATTCCACAGTCATAGACTGGAGCCTCAGTTGCATTGTCATTGATAACGTCACCCTGAGTAAGACATGATGGGAAGGAGGCAGTTAGCTCCAAATATTCTCTATAGCTCTAACAAAATAATGTGGAATGCATGCACTAAATATTCCCACATTTACCACATTCAGACAACCTAATTACTTTGCAGGAGTTAGAACAAGCTGACCAGCAGCAGCAAAGGTTAAGTTACTTGGAATTTTATTTGATGGCTTCAAAAAAGAAGTGCATTTTAAGATAACTCCATACAATCTAACCAGCTGTGTTAAAAGTGCATGTTTGTTTAAAGACTATACGGGGGATAATTTTATTTGTTTCTAAACTTCGCGTTCACCATGAATCATTTTAAATAATGGATGTATAAGAACATTATTAATTGGACGATGCTAAGGTAATTAATTCCAAACAATCAGCAACAGAGTGATTAACTAGGGTCCAGGTCTGAGAACCTGCCGGTTTAAGATTACTTCAGAGTACAAAGTCTCTTTATCAAGTCTCTTTATCACTGTACAAATTCAATTCCAAACACACATAATCTGATCCGACTAAACCTTGGCATTTTTACTAACACAGGAATACCCATCAGCACAAATAAATACTGTATGGGTCCGGACCAAATCAGAGGAGACAGTTGGCATACTACTTAATATCTGCCCTAACTATTTTGCAAATTTGATTAACAAAAACTTAAGAACATAGAGTAATAGAGATACAGGGCATGGAAACAGGTGTTTCTGCTCATGAGGTCCATCTTAACCAGCAGCAGCACATTAATTCAACACTAAACATAGTTTATTTTCTATTTTCCCCAATTCTTATCAACTCCCCAATTTCTTCTCCTCATGTGCATTGTGTATTGTTTATAATGGCCAATTAACTTATTTCTCCAGGAGGTGGGGAGGGGGGGAACTGAAGTACCTGGAGGAAACCCACGTGGAGAACATGCATTCTCCATTCAGTCAGCACATGAGGCCAAGACGTAAGCTGAAATTCTGGTGCAGTGAGGCAGTGGTTGTACTATCTGTGCCTCTGTGTCAAAAATATGAGCAGGACCATCATAGCAGTATGGAGAGAACACATCTTGCAACTCAATGAGGCCATATCGATAGAGTTTAAGTGTAAAAGAGGGGCGATCAGTTTGCTGGAAATATATTGTAGGCTACTATATTATAGGTTTGAAGAATGTTTTTTGAGACAATATGTGAAGAATCCTGCTGGAAACTGGGGATTCAGGACCACAGTGGTAATCCATGTGTGAAGCCATGAGATGCATGAGAGATCATAAATAAATACTTCTGGCCTGATGGAAAAGAGGAGAAGGAGTGAAAGGTGAGAGGCAAGTGTGAGCTTTATGACAGTGTTGGGAAAATTACTGGAGAAAATGGCAAAGGATTAGATGCATGTCGATTCGGTTTGTGTGCTAGACTTCAGGGTCCGTCATGCGCTGCACAAGTCCATGACTGTAACATTTTAATAATGATTCTTGATGTTTGCTTACAATTTAAACAATGCTTGTAGTTGTACAACAAGTAAACACACCTGAAAAATATTAGAAATACATTGTGTTTTTGTTTGCTCATGAGTTCCAGCTGCTTGGTCCATAGTGAGATGATCAATTGTCTGACATCCATCAAGACCTTAGACTTTATAATTTATGATGGAGAGTTACTTGCTCAGAAGGTAACTTGATTTTCGCCTGAGAGTCCAGGACTGTGTTCAGATGCCTTTGCGATGAAAGTATGACATGCTGAAGGAAATAATGTCCTTATATTTTGCCTCAGGTTAATCGTGGAAATGGACTCTAATGTGAAGTGTTTCAGGAGGTTAATCCTTTACACTCTTCAGATCTCTCTGAATATTTCTGGACATAAATCACAGTGTGAGTCTTTTCCTAAGGGCAGATTTTACATTTACAAAATGTGGAATTTACAAAACTGCATTCTTGTAATTAGTTATTTCAGTATCCTATATATATCACATTTATATATTTTGTTCAGTTCTGGGCACTGTGTTATAGGTAAGATGTTGTTAGGATGGAAAGGATACAGAGAAGATTTACGAGGATTTTGCTAAGACTGGAGGGTCTGAGCTATAGGCAGAGGTTGATTTGGCTCCTTGGAGTGCAGGAGGATGAGGGATGATCTTATAGACGTGTATAAGATCATCAAAGGAATAGATTGGGTAGATGCACAGTCTCTTGCCAGAGTAGGTGAATTGGGGACCACAGGACATAGGTTTGAGGTAAAAGAGAAAAGCTGACCATGCAACATCAGTACCCCATTCCTGCTTTCTCCCCATATCCCTTGACTTTGTTAGCCCTAAGAGCTAAATCTAACCCTCTCTAGAAAACCTCCAGTGACTTGGCCTCCACTGCTTTCTGTGGGAGATATTTCCACAGATTCACAACTCTCTGCCTGAAAACGTTTTTCCTTATCTCAGTCCTAAATGGCATTTCCCTCATTCTTAAATTGTGACCCCTGGTTCTGGACTCCCCCAACATCGGGAACATTTCTCCTGCATCTAGCCTGTCCAATCCATTAAGAATTTTATATGTTTCTATAAGATTCCCTCACATCATTCTAAATTTCAGTGAATACAAGCCCAGTCAACCCATTCTTTCCTCATATATATCAGTCCCGCCATCCCGAGAATTAACCTGGTGAACCTACTCTGCACTCCCTCAATAGCAAGAATGTCCTTCCTCAAATTGGGAGACCAAAACTGCCCACAATACTCCAGATGGTGTCTCTCCCGGGCCCTGTACAACTGCAGTAGGACCTCCTTGCTCCTGAACTCACCATTCTCTCACAATGAAGGCCAACATGCCAATAGCTTCTTCACTGCCTGCTGTGCCTGCATGCTTACTTTCAGTGGCTGATGTACAAGGACACCCAGGTCTCATTGAACCTCTTCCTAATTCTCTTTTCCTAATCTGACACCATTCACATAATAATCTGACTTCCTGTTCTTGCCACCAATGTGGATAACCTTACATTTTTCCACATTATACTGCATCTGCCATGCATCTGCCCACTCACCTAACCTATCCAAATCCTCCATATTGAAGACAGAACCAAAGTACTTTTTTAACTGTTCTGCCATGTCCTTGTTTCCCATTATAAATTCACCAATTTCTGACTGTAAGGGACCTACAGTTATCTTCACTAATCTTTTTCTTTTCACATATCCAAAGAAGATTTTACAATAAGTTTTTAGACTCCCCGCAAGCTTTATTTCATGCTCTATATTCCCCCTCTTAATTTACCACTTGTCTTCCTATATTGAATTCTAAATTTCTCCCTGTCCTCCGGTTTGCTGCTTCCTCTGGCCAATGTATATGCCTCTTCCTTGGATTTAATACTGTCTTTAATTTCCTTCATTAGCCACGGTTGAGCCACCTTCCCCCTTTTATTTTTTCGACATACAGGGATGAACACTTTTTGTAGTTTATCCATGCGATCCTTAAATCTTTGCCATTGCATCTCCACCGTCAACCCTTTAAGTTCCATTTGCCAGTCTATCCTAGCCAATTCCCGTCTCATACCGTCAAAGTCTACTTTCTTTAGGTTCAGGACCCTAGTCTCTGAGTTAACCATGTCACTTTCCATCTTGATGCAAAATTCCATCATATTATGGTCACTGTTGCCCAAGGTGCTTTGCACAACAAGATCGCTAACTAATCCATCCTCATTACACAATACCCAGTCTAGTATGGCCTGCCCTCTAGTTGGTCCTCTACATATTGGCTTAGAAAACCACCCCGTGTACAATCCAGTGAATCGTCCTCCTCGGTATTGTTACCAATTTGGTTGGCCCAATCTATATGTAGATTAAAGTCACCCATTAAAACTGCTGTACCTTTACCACACACATCCCCAATTTCATGTTTGATGCTATCCCTAACCTCCCTACAGCAGTATACAGCATTGAACAATGGATATCAACGAAGATGCAGTTAACTACCTCTGCAAAAAGTGCCAAAGTCCCACTGGATATCTGATTGTGAAATTTATAAAGATTGAATACAGTTAGAAAATAATCACAAAATGCATTACATCACAAAATAAATTATGTCTGATGGAAGGGTGAAGAGAAGACACAATGCACAAATAAAATAAGAAATTCTACATACTTCTGCAAATTAATTTGTGTTTGGGCTGATTTACTTTCACTGAATTTAATTTCAACCAATAACTCTTTCAGATTTCACTGAATTGAACAAGATTGTCCAATTTCCCAGGTCTTCCTCTAGCTAGCCTCAAACCCATTAATATTGGCACCTGGAGTCTATTTTACAGTTCCCAGACTGCACATTAAATAAGGTACCACATGTCAATGATTCAGCAGATGTCAAGAGAGGCCGTTTGACAAAATTCTCTTCTGAAGAGCTTAAAGATGGGTTGTCTCAGGTTAGAAGATTAACTGGGATAAATCAAAGGTTCTTCTATTAACCTAAACCTGTCAATAAACTGCTTGTTTTAAGCTCTATGTCAACGTTATAAATAGAACAAAATACACAAGACATTTTGTGAAAGAGATTGTGTCAAATCTTTAACAAAATGTTTTGAACAATGCAAAACCAGAATATGTTATCTACTTCACTGGGACTAAAGTCTTTATTAACTAGCCAATACTTGAAATGAAAAAATCCATTTATCTTTTTATTTTGTTCATCAGTAGGTAAGAATAAGACAAGATCATGCACACAAACTAACAATGGTAAGGACTTGCTTGATCCATTTTCGTTCTAATTTCTTAACTGGAAGTCATTTCTTTTGTCAGCTTCCATTTATATTTTTCTCAAAGCTTTTTTTTGTTGAATTGATAACAGTTAATAACTGAAAAAGTGAGAGCTTCAAGAGTGGATGGTGATTCTTTCATCTGCACGCCAATAGAATGATGCCCTGGTAAAATTATCTATATATCCTACTGAAATCACAATGTGCCCCACTCCATTTTGAATGTGTGAAGTCACTGTGAACATACCACACTAGATGGCAATCTGATCAATATAATCACGGATTCCTTAATTAATGGAGAACAGCAGTTTACACCATTAGCATCACTAGCTTACAATGATGTCTGTTAGTTCTGTTCGACCATTTGAATAAGTAAATTGTTCATTATTTAGTTAAAAAAGAACTCTCAGGAAACATCCACAGTGCAAAAGCATTAATTTAAGGTTTTCTGCCGTCAATAAATTTAAATAGATATTTTTTTAAAACTATTTTTCCCAACTGTTACAGATCCTCTCCAGGTGATGTATATCTGACTTCTAGACAGCTCATTCAATTAGAGTTTGGGAAAGTGGCATGATGATTTTCTCGGTTTCTGCAGGGTTGCAGGCATCTTCTGCTCGGTGGACAATAAATGTATGCCAATATCTGCATAGTTGAGTTAAACTTCTTGATTTAACTGCATGTTGCCCTACACATTTGATTAATTATATTGCCGGGCAGCAACATTTTAAACCTCACAACAGTCCAGTGTATGAATTGACCTCAGGAACAGAATCCTGTTGTAATCTAGAGAGGACCTGTGGTCGTATACTGATCTTGTTTATTTTATCGAAAAAGAATAACTTCAATTTCAGGCTGTGACACACCTGACCGATTTGATCATCATGTGTGGGAAGGAACTACAGATGCTGGTTTAAACCAAAGAAAGACACAAAAAGTTGGAGTAACTCAGCAGGACAGGCTGCATCTCTGGAGGGAATGAATGGGTGACGTTTCGGGTGGAGACCTATTTCAGACCCTTTATACTAGGTTTGATCACCATCCTACCTTGCTGCAGAATCACAGCGTTACACCCATCACAACTTCGCTGATGAAGCTGGGGAGTTTTATCAGATTGATGTAAGGGTTTGAACCCTTCCCTTGCAGTGTGATACAGGAGCACAACTGCATGCCCCAAGTGGGTACGGATCTAGGGTGAGTTTCATCTTCTACATCAGATGTGTATGTAAACTGACTGAATAATCTTTCATAGTTAGTGCCATTTAACATCAAACTGTGTGCACTTTTTGTGAAATCACAATTGAGGAAGCAAACAAATAATCTAAAGCTAAATTAAAACTAAAGCTATGCAAATCCGAAAATTTCCAGGATGTTTAGACCAGCAGATGTGTGGAATGCAAAGAATAGCTTCCATCAGATCTCACAATTACATTAGTTGAAAGTATATCCAACATTAAAGTGAACGCAACACCTCTGGGTTATAAAATACGGCCATCTCTGGCCAAGCTCAGTGACCTTGGACCACACTTTAATCCTGAAATGTTAGCTCTATTTCTCTATCCAAGGATGCCGTCTGACCTGCTCAGTGTTTCCAGTGTCCAACTTTTTTTGTTTCAGAATCTCAGCATCTGTGTAATTTTAATTTTTATTCACATCTCCCTGTCCCTGTCTGCTACAAAATCGTTAGTCATATTCTTACGAACCCTGCACCTCAACGTGCTTTTGCATCATACCCGCTCACCAGCATGATCGGTTGTTTCTGCATTATCTTAGCAGTAAGTTGCATGCACATCTGGTGAATAAAATAAAAACTGGATTGACCAATAAGATACGTTCCACCCTTGCAGGGGGTTTGGGTGTTTTGTGTCAAATGCTTGAACTTCGTGAGCACAAAAAGTAATATTATCTGAACCCCTGCAGATATGGTGACATTTGTTAATTCCTTCTTGCAGTTTCATTTCTGATACATGTGTCATTTCTGGAATTTACAAATATAATTGGAGTGTGTCAATGGTCAAAAATTAATCATTATGGTTACTCGTTAAGCATTAACATCAAAAATTGCCTTCATTAACATATTCACTGACCTCATATACCAAAGTATTATCAGTGATATTAATATAACCAACTGTCTTGTTACACAGGAAATGTGTCAGAATGCATTATATTAAGATTGCTGTTCTTGTTTTACATTCCAAGCCATTCGGACTTGATTACAAAAAAAAAATCCCAATTCCAGTAAGTTATCTGTGTCAATGCTGGAAAATTCAAGACGTCAAATTCAAAGCTATTTGAACGCTGACCTTTCATTGGAATTTGTCATTTTGACTGACAGTGTCATTGAGGGAAGAATAAAGAGAACATGCAACTCTCCAAGTTACCGACTGTTGTTTGTCAGGCAATTCTAGGAATTAGTGGTAAAAATACAAATTCCTTTCAGCTGCAGTCTTTTCACAATGAGAAGAAGGAAAGCCTTTTTTTTTTGGCATACTCCTTTCTGTGCAAATGGTTCCTGCTGGGTTCTCCATTGCCACTTTGTTCTTCAATTATGCTGTGAAGATTAGTTAGTCATTTTCACCATGGATAGGCTTAAAGTAAATGAGTTCTGATGATGTGATAAACCATGTGTAGTTTGAATTTTTCATTCACAGTGTAGAGGCCTGATGATGGAATTGAATATATTACTATTTTACTTCGGAGTCACGTGAGTGACTTCGTGAAGACCCCGCCAGGCACGCATGCGCGACATATCGTCGACCGCATGCGAGCGACAGGCAGGGAGGAGCGTTGCTCCTCTGCTGCTGGGACCTGCAGGTAAGTAAAACACTAACCTGCGGTCTTTTTCTTCTAGGTGGCCCTGTCGCAGGGTCTCGCAGCCGCCTCGGATCTGACTGCTGCGGCAGTCAGCGGCGGCTCCAATAGTTGGAGTCGGGAAGCCCGTTGACCCAGGAGGGTCCGGGCTCACACACTCGCCGGCGGAGGACGGCAGAGGCAGCCCGACTCCACACCGCAGCCCGCAGGGGACGCCGCGGGCTGGCGGCACGAAAAGGAATGGGGCTTGCCGGCTCGCTGTCAAAAGTTCGCGACGGCAGCGCGGCAGCCCCGACTCTACACCACAGCCCGCGGGGGACACCGCGGGTTGGCGGTGTACATGTAGGAGTGGGGCTTGCAGGCTCGCCGTTCAAAGTAGGAACGGTAGAGCGGCAGCCCCGACTCTACACTGCAGCCGCGGGGGATACTGCGGGCTGGCGGTGTGCATGCAGGAGTCGGGCTTGCAGGCTCGCCGTCAGAAGTTTCAACGGCGGAGCGGCAGCCCCGACTCTACACCACAGCCCGCGGGGGTGATACTGCGGGCTGGCGGTGTGCATGTGGTGTAGGGCTTGCTGTGCTTGCCATGGGCAGCAGCCCGACTCTACACCGCAGCCTGCAGGGGTTCTGCGGGTTGCTGGCATTCAGGGAGAAGCAGGCTTGCAAGCAAAGGTAGCCTGACTCCACACTGCAACTGCAGGGATTCTGTGGCCTGGCTACATTAAAGTGCCCTGCTACTCCAGGGTATGCATTGTCTTCAAGCAGTTCAGACTGCCAACATATAAAAGTTATTAAAGCATGAGAGGCTGGTCACCATACTTCTTAAAGACCCTCAGGTAAGCTACTAACTTTGAATAGCTAAGCGTCTGTATTCGAGTTTGCTTACAGAGGGATGGAGACCAGAATGAAGGCAGCGAAGCAGGTCTCCAAGGGCCGTGCGACTTCAGATGGGAGTCAGCGGCCACCATTCCAGAAGAACGCGGAGGTCGGGGAGCCCTGCGCAGCCAGGACCCGTCTCTCCACCACGGCTGACCATGGGGCCGCAAAATGGTGGAGCACCGCGTGGGAGCAGGATGGGCAAGACCTGGACTCCCTACCACTCTCACCTATGCATAGTGACTGTGGGGCAAAGGTGCGTAAACATGTGACCCGCTCGGCGGCTCGTTTTGTCTCTCCTACTATGCAGGTATCAGAGATGGGGAGAGCTGCGCACAGGTCATGCCTCGCTGCAGTGGGAGGCATCGACATACCGCCGGGGGTAACCTGCTAGACTGCAGGCCGGTGATGGACCTGCTGGAAATCGGGGAGCCCTGCAAGAGCAGGAGGTACCGGTGTCCACCGGAACAGGCTGCCGGAGCGCAGACCGGTGGCAGCAGTTTACGGCTAGGCAACCCCATTGCTACGGGTAAAGCCGGCTATGCGCCCTCATGGACCCGTGTGGTTAAGGGTGACGGCAAGCCTGCACGGACAGCGGAGCCGGTATTGGGGACCGGTACCGATCCTTCCCTCTGCCTTCCCACCAGGCAGAGGTGCCGCTTAGGTCCAAACGACGGCGGACTAGCGGTATGTCCGTGCAGGAGTCGTACAGCCTGCGGGAGCAGGAGGTACCGGCACTGCACCGGAACAGGCTGCCGGAGCGCAGACCGGTGGCAGCAGAATACGGTTAGGCAATCCCGTTGCTGCGGGTAAAGCCAGCCAAGCGCCGTCACAGACCCCTGGGGGTGAGGGTGACGGTGTGCCTGCACGGACCACGGAGCCGGTATTGGGGACCGGTTCCGACTCCTTTCCTCTGCCTGCTCGTCCGGTAGAGAGGCCGCTAAGGTCCGAGGGATGCCGGGCTAGCGGGTTGTCCGTGCGGAAGTCGTTCAGCCCCGCAGGAGCGGGTGCTGACGAGTACCTGTCAGCCACTTCGTTGAGGTGTGACCTACTGGCAGAAGCCCCAGCGACTCATCAGGGCCTGGGGAAGTCGACCTGTTGTCCGTGTGTAGCGGCAGCGGTCGCATGGCTAGGATGGAGCTAATGGTGGAGCAACTATATCAGCAGGACCTGGGTCGGCAAGAGCAGGAGTCTCAGCGGTCTGGGATTTCGGATCATGACCACCACCTTCAATCTCACCTTCGTCCATCGGGAGTGCTAGCATTCAACAGATGGCCGATTTGACAAAGCAGCGGCAGCAGAAGAGCCCACTGCTCTCGATCCAGAAGAAGAAGTTGGAGGTGTCGAAAATCCGAAACCTGTTTTCAGGGGTACCGCTGCACTCTACATTGGCAGTAAGTATTAATTCTTGACGACACACCAGTTCCTAGACCAGGTGCTTTCAGAAACCATGGAGAAGTACAAGGATCCTGGAAACTGTGTTACCCTGAACGTCCCGAGGGTCGACTCAGCCATCTGAGGGAACATCATTTCCAATGCGTGGGAACAAGAGATGAAGAGGCAGAAAATTCTGAAGCTATTGGCGTCGGGCATCACGGCGCTCATCAGGACCCTCGATGGGGCAGGTGCATCCACAGAGCAGCAGGATGCTCTAGCCCTCCTGTGTAGCACACTTCGGGAAACTGTTTTAGTCAGAGCTCCATCCGGCCCGACATTAACCCTGAATTCACTGGGTTGGGTCGTACCTCCACCACACCTCCAAGACAGCTGTTTGGGGAGGACCTGCCCAAGCAGGTCAAAGACGAGGCCATCAAGAACACATCTGCACCAGCTCCCCAACAGCAGAAGCCTTGTTAGGGCAGAGCCAGCATAGACTACCTCACCACACACCAGCTGCAGGAACAAGGATTTACCGAGGCGATCGAGCAGCACCCAGCAAAGAAGGAATACTAGAAACCAGAACGTCAGGCTCGCCGGTAACCATGGAGGTAAGGGGGCCTGGTTCTCTTGGAAGTGCTGCATGCATAACCTCACAAGTAGGAGGGAGGTACATACATTCTGCGGCTCTGTTTGTCACTATCCAGGGAACAGAGCTATAGCCATAATAGATGCATGTAACAGCCTTGCTTGCGCCAGGGAACTGACTTTCGACATGCTGCTAAGCTATGGGTAAATTGGAGCTACATTCCAGCCACATAATTGGGTCGTTACGCTATCAAAGCTTGGGTGAATAAGCAAAATCTCGGCATGTATAGCGAATGCTGGACAATTACGAGCTTAAGCAGCTGCCAATCCAAGCATAATTGAGGTACAACGGTGGATTAGCAATGGTTGTGATTGTTAAATCCCATCATTACATCAAACCTAGTAGTGTCGTTACAAACCGACGCAAGCGCCGAGGGCTGGGGAACTACTGACACCATTCCAGGTGGGGCGGTAATGGGATTGCATGAGTCTACTTTCTTCAATCACAAGGAATAAACTGTTTAGAAATGCTGGGAGCATGTCCAGGGCTGCGCGTTAATGCACTAATCTGCAGCATACGTATGTTCGTCTTCAAAATAATACCACTGAGGAGGCATATTAAACCTTATGGGTGGCGTCAAGTTAATATCTTGTGATGAATTGGAAACATTAATTTGGCACTGGTAGATTGAAAGAAATTTGAGTTCAGCTATGTACCTTCTGGATAAGCTCAATATAGTGGCGGACACCAGGTCACAAGTATTAATAACGACATCAAGTAGATTGAACCTCCAAATATCTGCTAAAATTATAGCCTAATATGGAATACCAGATTTCGACCTCTTTGCGTCCAGGTTGAGCCATTGGATACCAACATATGTCTTGAGAACTAGATCCTGGGGCAGTGGCGATGGACGCGTTTTCGCTACGTTGGGGGGAAATGCGGGGTTTCTATGTTTTCCCCATTCTGCTTCATCAGACAGGTGCTGCAGGATACGCAACCAGGCTCTGCAACATAAAGGACCATGGATGTCAAACAGCATCGTGCAGAGAGAGTCCAGTAGGAAGCAGTACCTCGCCTACATAAGGATATGGGAGGTTTCTGTAGTCGGACCTAGACCATCTACATATCTGCTATACTCTCCAAGGTGCTGGAATACTCATGGGTTGTCATTATGACGAGTCCCTCAGTTACAGTGCTGTATACAGTGCCAGGAGTGCATTGTCGTCCTATCGCTAGATTGGACTGGGATGAGGTAGTGTTGACCCTCCTCAGGAGCTGGTCGCCTATGATGGACTTACTCACCTTCAAAGTGCTTATGATAATGGCACTGAACACAGCTCAACAGGTCATGACTTTACAGGAATTAAACCTGGATAGAATGATCGGACCATAATAAGGTAACTTCTTTATAGAAGAATTACTTACACTACACAGACCTGGGACTACACGTCTGCAAATGGGCATCAGATGTATGGAGACGGGTCTGTTTCAGCCATGGTAACCCACGTCACAGGGTGATTGTGCAGACTATCTCCAGATGACACGAGGTGGTATTCGGTGCAGCAGGTAAGACACTAATATTTTAAATGTCATTCTATCAGGGCTGCATCCACATCAGTGGCAAGGACTATGGCGGTGTTCATGGATTTTGGCCTCGCAATAGCGAGCTGGGCCACTGAATCTACACTTCAGCGGTTTTATAACTGATTTATAACCGCTCCCGCAACGTTGGCGGATTCAGTTTTAAGTGCTGTTCCCTAAACGTTTGTCCCCGAGTTCAGGGGGTTATTGTTGTATTAACAAATGTTATTATTTTTTCAGCTTGTTCAAGTCTGAAATACGTTAACATACTTCCTCCATCAGAATTACGGCAGTGTGTGAGCATGGGCGTGGTCCAGGGCATGTAATCACAGAGCTTTGAAATCTTCACGAAGTCACTCACGTGACTCCGAAGTAAAATAGTAAGATTAAACAAGAACTTACCAGTTTGAAGTTTGATCTTTATTTTATGAGGAGTTGCGATGAGGGATTTCGTGCCCTCCGCTCCCAACCCTCTATTATATATTCAACTGGTATGGTCAAGTTTTAATCTTACTATCTTCGGTTTGTGATCTGTGATTCCACACCGCTGCTTTGAAGAATGTCGCGCATGCGTGCCTGGCGGGGTCTTCACGAAATCCCTCATCGCAACTCCTCATAAAATAAAGATCAAACTTCAAACTGGTAAGTTCTTGTTTAATCTTACTATTAATTACCGTTCAACGCAGATGTGCAATATACCATTTCTTCCATTAAAGAAAGTTTATTTTACTTAAATGCCAATATATTTGAAGTGTGAAATGTATTTTTTTGAAATATTAGGCCAGAATTTAAAGAAAAATAACCTGTGTAAGTGACCTTCCATTTTGCAAAGTAGATTACACGCAATCAAATATATGTATAGGAATAATCACTCCACAGACATTTTTTAATGCAATCTCAAGCACAAGTAAACCAAAAATTCATCCCCAACCTGTACCATTCTTCTACTGATTTCCACAAAAATGGTGGCTCATTTTCTGGCTCAACATTTTACTGTATTACATATTGTAGGACTAGTGTAGTTGGGACATGTTTGCCGGTGTGGGCAAGTTGGGCCGAAGGGCCTTTTTCCACACTGTATCACTATGACTATGACTCTGTATATGAAATTACTGTGAATATGAACCAAACTTGTCCCCCACAATTTTCAGAATTGTGCATTCCAAACAAAGTACCTTTTTCAATGCTGTGAAAACTCAAGTAAAATTACAGTACTATCATTAAAAGGTAAACTTCGCAGTGTGACTTTCATTCCTTCAGCTTTCTGGAGATTTAACATACATTTATTCTATTCTTGAGCAAATCTTCCCACATCTGTTTTACTTTCACCAGCTAATTTGATTATGCATTTTTTTAAATTTTGACTGGTTCAGATTCAGTGCCATTCATAAACAATGCTTCAGTACAGATGATACAGTTGTCTGTTCCAGATGTCTTTGGAAGACACACTAATATTGCGGTCTTTCATTGGCTGCAACTTTCCGACAAATGCTCATGGAAATTAATTGGGGAATACCAATTTTAATGAGCTGCAGGTGTTCGTTTGTGTTTATGTATCCTATTTTATTTTCAATATATATTTATGTAACCTATTTTATTTTCAATATATACATTGGGCTAAAAGTATTTGTTTCTTCTTCCTCCGATGAACATATGCCACAAAATCCAGAAGCAACCAGTTGTCTGAATTGTTTCAGATATTGTTTGCAGGTGGGTCTAGTATAGCACCTTGGTCGGCATGGGAAAGTTGGTCCAAAGAGCTTGTTTTGAAGCGGTATGACTGTGACTCTATGACACAAAAAACTAACTGGCAAAACAACGTAAGAAAATTGTTGATAGAATCAGCATTATATAAACAGAAAAAAATACTCGAGTTGTGAGCTCGAGGAAACTCTGATCCCTTGAATTTATCAAGTTCACAGCAATGGTTACTATCAGATTTGGACATGTGGAGCAACAAAAGTATTTTTTTTTAAATAAACTACATTGTATTCTTCTCTACTTGCAGTTTCATATTTATCTGAATAGCATTAGAAGAACACTTTTGCTATTGGGAACACTCTTCATATTTAATTTTCCATTGTCATAATTGAAGAATAAGAGGAGTTTCCATTTCAAGAACCCTTTGTCGCTTCAACAATCTCCAAGCCCTGTAGAGAATGAAGAGGTGCAAAGGTTGTTTCAGTGCCTGTGGTTTGGCTATACGAAACACAGTAGAGGAGCTCTTAATGCAGCAGTGTGACATTTCCATTTTCCGCATAAATCATGCCTGTAGCCTTTGAGAAAGATTGCAAACATGGTCCCAAATAAGGCAGGGATTTTTTTACTTCAAAAGGAATGAAAGTCATTGGTCACAGTTCATGCTGCACACAGAATCAGGGAGTTTCCAACTATCAGGACTTCCATTCAAAGAAATACAATGTGCTCATCCTCTGTAATTGCCACAGAGAAGTCTTCATCTTTTGATAACATTGACATTGAAATTCAAAAAACTGCATCAAAAATTCTGCTGAAGAAAGTCTCTGTATTCTGCACTGCAACACTATGTTCTGAAACTTTATTCTGCACACCATACTAGATTGTGCACTGCATTTATTTTTCACTTTTGCACCACCTGATGTACTCATGTATGGTATGACTTGCCTGGACAGCTCAACAAATTTTACTGTATCTCAGTACACATGACAAGAATAAACCAATACCAATAGCAGTTGAGATTTTAGAAGACGTGACCAAAACGATTGATGAGGGCAGAGCTGTAGACAATGTACATATGGATTTCAGCAAGAAATTTCACAAGGTTCCACATGGTAGGCTGTTCTGGAAGGTTGGATTGCATGGGATCCAAGGAGAAATCGCTGACTGGATAAAAAATTAGCATCATTAAAGGAAGCAGAGGGTGGTGGTGGAAGGTTGCTTTTCGTTCTGAAAGACTGTGACTTGTGGTGTGCCTCAGGGTTCAGTGCTGTGCCCATTGCTGTTTATCATCTATACCAATGATTTGTATGAGAACCATACAAGGCATGATTCGCAAGTGTACAGATGACACTAAAGTGGATGGTATTGCAGATAGTGAAGATGTTGGTCAAAAATTGTAGCAGGATGTTGATCGGTAGGGCAGTGGGATGAGGAATGGTTGATAGAATTTAATACAGAGATGTGCAAAGTATTGCATTTAGGACAGTCAACAAGGACAGGATCTACACAGTGAATGGCAAGGCTCTGGGGAGTGTTGTATAGCAGAGGGATCTTGGAGTGCAGGTAAACAGTTCCTTGAAAGTGGCAACACAGGTACTGTAAATAGGGTGGTCAAGAAGGCTATTGGCATGTTGGCCTTCATCAGGCAGAGTATTGAGTGTGGAATTTGGAAGTTCATGTTGCAGTTGTATAATTCAATGGTGAAGCCCCATTAAGTGTATTGTGTTCACTTTTGGTCACCATATTCCAGGAAAAATGTTGTCAAGTTGGCAAAGGTGCAGAGAGGATACACAAGGATGTTGCCAGGACTCGAGGACCTGAGCTATCGGGAGAGGTCAAGCAGGCTAGGACTTTATTCCTTGAAGCGCAGGAGGATGAGGGGTGATCTTATAGAGGTGTACAAGATCATGGGAGGGATAGATCAGATATATTCACAGAATCTTTTGCCCAGAATAGGGAAATCGACAACAAGAGGACTTAAGTTTAAGCTGAGGGGGGGAAAGATTTAATAGGAATCTGAGGGATAACTTTTTTACACAAAAGGGTGGTGGATATATGGAACAAACTGCTGGAGGAGGTAGTTGAGGCAGACACTATCATAAGGTTTAAGATACATTTGGACAGGTATATGGATAAAATAGTTTTAGAGGGTTATGCGCTGAAAACGCAGGCAGGTGGGACTCATTTAGATGGGGCATATTGGTCTGTATTGGGCATGGTGGGTCGAAGGGAATGTTTCCATGCTGTTTGACTCTTTGACTCCAATGGCATAAAGTTTCAGATTATTTGCATAATTTCATTAGTTATTGTGGATTGTTCCAACTGGATCTTCTGTATTCATCTCAAAGGAGAGTTGAGTCCTTAATTGTTCAATGAATTGTCCAAAAGGTGACATTTCAAAGGTGTGTAGAAGGCAATGAAGAGGGTTCCTGCAGCCATAAGCTTTTGTTTAGGAGCGTGCATGTTATCAGCTGAGCAGAGTGTGACTAGAGATCATAGCCTCAGAATTAAAGAGCGTTCCTTTAGGAAGAGTATGAGGAGGAATTTCAATGGCTATTTTTAAGGCAGATAGACAGATTCTTGATTAGTACAGGTGTCAGGGGTTATGGGGAGAAGGCAGGAGAATGGGGTTAGGAGGGAGATATAGATCAGCTATGATTGAATGGTAGAGTAGACATGATGGGCTGCATGGCCTAATTTTGCTCCTATTACCAATGACCTTATGACTCTGTATACAAATAGCAATTTCATATGACAAAATCTGAACTGCACAGATAGAGTGTTTCCATTTAAATGAAACAAATTATATGAAAAAAAAGTTCAGAACTGTTGTTCTGCCCACTAGTGTTGTGCTGGTAAATATAATTTGGAATATCTCAGACCAGTCACCTATGAATTTCCTGACTGTCTACAGAAATAAATAATACAAATGTTACATGACACACCCATGGATGAATCAGGATTGGTTATTTCACTGTATAGCTTACCTCAATCATTATATTGATAATGTTAGTTGGAGGAAACAGAATAAAAATCTTATTAATGCAATATACATTGGAAAATAAATATTTTCCTGTCATCTATATCATTGCAAATTACAGGCACAAACTGTTAACTGGGAGACTTTGCATTTTGTTGCTTCTTCAGAAAAATTATTTTTTGTTTTCTTATGAATTGAGTTATCTCTATGGATTCAAATAAGCCAAAACCCTCCGTTGGCGAAAGACTGAGCATTGATGTCTCAATTGTTCATATTGTAGAAATGTATCAATTTACATCTTTTAAAGATGTAATGACAAAACACCCCATAAAAATGTACCTCATAATTAAGTTAAACATTCTTTGCAAATTATAGTTGATGTTCTTCCCTCAGTTTACATATCTAGGAGAGTTTCAATTTAATATGCCTATCCAGCCATCAAAAATGAAACAGTTACAACTAACGCCTCTGCATTCAGTTAATAGAAGCATATTAAAACTGTGCTTTGTTTCAACAGGAACAGATACTCTAATACTGATATAATTTCTCCTTAACACCCACCCAAGCCATCTGCCTGGGTTCCATTCCCACCCTGCACTGAACAAACTCTTCAATTTTAGTATGAAGCTACGTGACCAACCATTTTCCAAATCCCAAACCCACATTTTGCTACTTAATTAGTGGAAATGCATTATTTTGCACAGTGGGTTAGAAATTATGAAAGAATGATTTATGTATTTCTTTCATAAACTAAATTCAAAATCATGGGTTCATTGGGAAATAACATTTGACAAAGGCTTTTAGATGGGCAGATGGATATGCAGGGAACAGGGGAATATGAATCACGTGCAGGCAGAGGAGATTAGTATAATGCACAACTTGAACATAGTTGGCCAAAGGGCCTGTCCCTATGCTGCACTGTTCTATGTTCTACGACACAAGTTTCAGAAATTTGCACAATTTAATGCATTTCAGATTTACGGATTATTGTTGGGGAAAAGTATTAAAAGATATGACATAGGAACAGAAAATTAGATTCAAGATTCTATTGCTTGCAGGAACTTAAGTTCAGTTTTGAAAACTGGTCTTCATTTACAGTATATGTAACTGGAGAGCTATCAGCGTTGAATGATACTAGCAAGTAGCAAGATCATTGAAAAGATGAGAAACTCTTCAGTTCATCCAGAGCACCAGGCCAGTCATAGTTTGTAAAAAAAATTGTAATGTGCGATTAGAAGCTATTCGTGGGGACAAGTAGAGTTATTGTGATAATGTGATAATATTGCAGCAGATTTCAGGTGGGTCCTTTAAGGACCAATAGTTAGGTTACTCAGTGTGAAACCTCAAAAACATTGGATAATAAAATATTGTTTTGAATTAAGAGTAGGATCAGGCCACGTAGCCCATCATGGGCGGCACAGTGGTGCAGCTGTAGAGTTGCTGCCTTACAGTGCTTGCAGCAACGGAGACCCGGGCTTGATCCCGACTACGGCTGCTGTCTGTACAGAGTTTGTATGTTCTCCACGTGACCACGTGGCTTTTCTCCGAGATCTTTGGTTTCCTCCCACAATCCAAAGATGTACAGGTTAATTGGCCTTGGTATAAGTGTAAATTATTCCTAATGTGTAGGATAGTGTTAAAGTGCGGGGATCGCTGGTTGGTGTGGACTTGGTGGGCTGCAGGGCCTATTTACGCGCTGTATCTTTAAACTGCACTAAACGTGCTCTGCCAGTTAATGAGATCATCGCTGATCTGTTTGAAACTTCATCTCCAAATTCACTTCTTTGCATTTAAAAAAATATTCTATTTGTGCTTTAAAAATATTCAAAGGCTGTACTTTCATTGCTGTTTAAGGAAGAAAGCTTTGAAATCTTGCAATCCCCCGGAGGAAGAAAAAAAATCCTAAATTTCAGTGTGCAACCCCTGTTTAAGATTCTTCCACAAAAGAAAATGTCCATTCCACATTTATTTTCTCAGGGCTCATCAGTTGCTTTCAGTTGATACATAGGTTGCATTTACATTTGAGGTCCAAAATGGCAACACCAGAAGAGATAATATCCATATGCCACGATTTACATCTCATCTGATCTTTGGCAGAGCAATAGGGAAAATAGAAAAGGCTCAGAGGAGATATGGATGCCGAGACTCATAATCGACAAACACATAGTGAGCTTTTATTTAAAGTGGATAATATTTGAATGATATTCAGTGGTTCCATGATTTATCTGAAAGTCTAGAAGAACCATATTGATATGAAGGTGCATTCTGTGTAATGAGCTCTGTAATGAGCCAAGCCAATTGCAGGAATTCTCCTGTTGAATGCTTTGCTCTTAGATTGAGAAGGTCAAGGGAGAAGCAGGCTCAGTTGCTACTTGTGTCCTCTGTGAAATGATCTCCTGCTACTCCAAATAAAGGGCTTGACCAACTTGGGCGATTTTTCAGTGGACTGCCGGCGAGTTTGCGGAACTCGCTGAAAAACTGGGAAGGCGAGTGTCAGAGTGGAACACACACACACACACACACAGCAAAGATGGAGTCAGGGAAAGCGGGGGAGCGCTGTCTGAAATTCACATGGTGCAAAGCCAAGGTGATACAGACACACACTGCGATGAACAGGAAGGTTTAGACGGCTAGCACAGTGACAAAAAGTCCTTTGAAAGAGGGGGGAGAAGGGGGGAGAAGGGGGGAGAAGGGGGGAGAAGGGGGGAGGGCCATTTAAAGAAGCCAGGCAACTTTTAATGAGCCAGAGAGACACAGCTGTGAAGTTTGGCAGGCAATTAACCGGTAGGTTCTCCTGGTTCTGAAAACTCGTGCTTATGTTTTTTTCCCCCAATGAGCCAATGAAAATGCCCGGTCAGCAAAGGCGATTAACTAAATCTGCCGACGACTAGCTCGACTACCTATAACTACATGGCGACCCCACTACAACCGCACCTACGACTACAAAAGTATCAATTTTCTCCATGACGACCACATTTTTCAACATGTTGAAACATTTGTGGCGACCATACTGAGGCCGCGACTAGTTCTCAGAATGCGGGAACTCCTCACGACCATGAAGGAGACTCACCAGAGACCACCAGCGAACATGTGGTGACCATGTGGCGATCATGTGGCGAGTGCAGAGTCTCCTGCACTCACCTAAAAAGTCGCCTAAGTGGGACAGGCCCTTAAAGTGGCCATTACTGCACCATAAACACTTCATAATAATCAAATAGTCTGAGAACACTTACTACATGCTAATGCAAAATTAACAATGGTCTCTGAACAGAAGGCTGTGGAGGATGTCAATAGATAATTTTAAGATGGAGATTGACCGATTCTTCATTAGTAATGGTGTGAGGGGTTATCGGGAGAAGGCAGGAGAATGGGGTTGAGAGGGAAAGATAGATCTGCCATGATTGAATGGTGGAGCAGACTTGGTGCCAAATGGCCTCATTCTGCTCTTATAACTTGTGAAAATGAAAAATGCAATAATGCCTAACTGCTAATCACTTTCAAAATTGAGAAGCATCAAGTGAGTTTCTATTATAAAAGTATTCTGCCTCCTGCTTTTTTTGAAGTGAAATCTTTGAATGCTTTATGTGCTCAGTTCTATTTCATTCTAAGGAAGGCAGGAGATTAAGCCCATTCAATATTTTCATTGATATGCTAGTTCTCTCTGACTTCACTCTACAATGGGAAATAGAACATCATATCACAATGACACACCAATGCAGTTCATTGCATTTTAGTCCTTCTGCTGCCCCTCTGCTATTCACTGTAGCGTACACATCCTTTGCACAATTCCAATCAAGGCAAGGCTTTTCTCAGGTATTCTAAATGTGGAACCTTTGGCACTGGTCATCACTTCCTCCAATGCCCGACACAGCTATCTTGTGGAGTTGGTGCAAGAACAGGAGCGACAATATGAAGACATCAATCAATCACCAAGTGCAAGGAAGGAGAGACTATTAAACTGCTGCATCTTTGCTCCTTTAATCTTTAATAGAGAGGTGGCTTACACTTGGTCTGTTGCTTTCCATTTTCAGTGGAGCACAACCACCTGATTCTCCCTCCATGATTTGGTGCCTTCACCTTTTCACATATTTGACAAGTTCACAAATGAAAAGACAAGAAACCTTATGTTCTTCACACATTTGTTTGTTACATCTACTTCATTATTATGTGACACGTATTTAGAGCAGAGGATTATAGGATTAAGCCAAAGGAAAAGTCTACAAAATCTGTATCTCCCTCTCTCTCCGCTCTTGGATGATCACCAAATCATCCTTTCTAAGCCTGAAATCAATTTCCCCCGTGTTTGATGATTGTAGCTCCCTGGTCGGGGAATCCGTTGCACTAGTGTAATCTTTCCACAGAAAGGGAAAGAAATAGATTATAAAAAATCTGCTCTCTGCCTTCTGGGCCTTCCATCCCAGTTGTTCTGCATGCTGTGGAGGAAAGTTTGGCAGTTTTCTTTTCTACTGGAATTTAATATATAATACCCTCCCCAGCTTGCTCAGCTGATTGTAGGAAATTTATGAGTCAGGGATACAAAGTAAATTATTGATTTCAAAAGCAAAAATATAATCTTTCTAGATCCCACAATGTTGATGAACAATTTAATTACAAGCCTAAACAATCTTCTGTTAAATCTATAGGATAAGCCCAAGGCAAAATTATTTCTATAGTTCACGTTGATTGCAAACATTGTCTGAGTAAGTCTGAGCATTGTGCTCATCTTTTGTTCAACCTGTGTGATACTCTAATTCTCAGATCCTAAAATATTCAGAAACAATTCTTAGATCATACATCAAAAGGCAAATGCCCAGATCAATAATGAACAGCCTATAAAAAATAATGCTTTCTTTGTGGAGTTTATGCGGTTGGCATGAAAGTTTATATGAGAACAGACCATTCTTACACCTGAATTTCAAATGTACAAACATGTTGTGCCAGGTGTGCTGCAACTAAAGATCTAGCTTTGAACAATCCTCCAATATGCCAGGTATGAATTTTCCAGTTTCAAATCTGCCTCGTTGTGGTCCTTGCACTATTTTTATCCACATTTTCTCAGCAGCTGAAAAAAACATTCTTGAATCTGTTTATTTTCTCTTTTTCTATACCATATTTACTCGTGTTTGGTATTATTTTCCTAGATAAGATCACTATATCATGGTCCACGTGACAATAATAAAGCAACACCAGTACATCAAAATTTCATTGAAATTAAATACACACATGCCAATTGACTTCCACCATTTCATGCACTTGCTGGAAACATTCAGAGCTGATGCAATTCTTTTGAACTACGGAACTGTGGCAGTGAGAACATACATATGCTAACAAAGGACCAATGGTCATGCTTTCATCTTTGTGTCCAAAATTCTGACAGTATACATACCCTTAAGAAATATATGCATAACCAAGATTAATGCCATGTGCTCTTTCCAAGGAATGGGCAGAAATGTTGCTGAGAGCAAATTATATCTATATTGATACTGATTGTGGCATGTATTCTACCATGCTTTCTGAAATTGATAATGAGTTCTTGCTGACACTGACGGAAGATTTGTTGTCCAGACACCAGGTTTTTAAGCTCTCTATCTCCTTGCTTTACTCCATCTCGTCATTGTTTGTAATCCAGCCCACCACGGTGGTGTCAACGGTGAGCTTGTAGATGGAATTCGAGTCAAATGTGGCCATCCAATCTTGAGTATATAGGGTGTATAGCAGAGGCTCAGAGTGCATTCTTGTGGGGCACTAATGTTGACAATCATTGTGGAGGATGTGTTTATCATTTATCATTTATCACCTATCCTCGAGTCCCTTGGATTTTAGCCATGGGGTAAGGAGAAATTTGAGGAATTAAGGCCTGCACAGTTGTGGTTGGTAAGGTGGAGTTGGAGACTGGTGTTCAGGCCTGAAAACCAGATGCAAAAACGTGGAGATTTTTTCCATTTCGGTAGGGTTTTCCCTAATGAGTTCGGAAATACACTCTTTGGTCAATTATTTCCCCAGATTTTGAATAAAATTGATCACAAAACTCAAACAAAGCTCAATTTTTAAAATCTAAACAGCTCTCACCAGCTGTTGACGTCACAATGCCCACAGGCCGACCAATCCAGGCCCACCTGCACCCTGGCCCCGCCCCCCCGCCGCTGTGAATTAAAGGCTCAGAAATATCGAGAAAGTTCTGCAGAACAAACATTCTACAGCTGCGTTACGCTGTAGCTTCTTTGTTCTACAGATCTCGGGCAATGACTCCTCATGCGCTAAAAATTATCATCACTGTTAGCGCAGCTCGTGAAGCCCTGCACGCTCATTCCAGCTGTGGGTTTACAGTCAGAAGCTGCTTCTCTCTCTCTCTTCATTTGGCAGCCCGGCTATCCTCCACCATCCCCCCCTCCCGCGCCCAGCCCAAGTATGCTCACGCCACGCCTTCCGCTGTTGGACTCCCACGCCCACCTGACCGCCCACTCCAAACACCCCCCCCCCCCCCATCCCCGTTGTTCAAATTACGCAGAAAGAACCAAAGATCCTATAGCGGCTATAGGATCTTTGGAAAGAACGAGCGTGCTGCTGATCGGGAGGTCACAGGAGGTCACAGCAGGTTACAGCCGGTCACCGGCTTGCTTCTGAAACCTCTCCATCTCCCCCGCCTAATGGTAGAACATGCTATCCATTATCATTGCGTGGGACACGCGATGAGAAGGCAACCCTGGCGGCAATTACTCCATCTGGGAGCGAGTCAAGTCACGCCCTTTCTTCCCGCTGCAAACCCAACGTGCTGCCAGTCTCGCCGCTCAAAAGTCCTTTGATAAAAACCTTGCGACCCCCCCTCTCTCTCTCCCCCCTCCTCTCTCTCTCTCTCTCCCCTCCTCTCTCTCTCTCTCTATCTCTCTCCCCCCCCCTCTCTCTCCCTATCTCTCTCCCCCCCCCCTCTCCCCCAACCACTTGGTCTAGTGTAATATAGAAGTCTAACAGAGCACAAATTCCCAGCATTGGCTTGACACTTGCTCCAGAAACTTAAAACTTACGTTGCAAGGTTTTTGATCTGAAGTGTCAACTCAGTTTCTCTTCCAATTGATGCTGACTGACCTACTGAATGTTTCTTGGAATTTATGTTGCATTTATGTAATACTACTACCACTCAAGAATGCATTGAAAATATGGTTCATTGGAAGCTGTTCACATTATATTAATGGCCAAGGGAAACGGACTTACAGTGTTGGATAATACAATTGTGGTGAAAGTGAGTAACAGGATAGAACAAACACAGAAACAAGCCCTTCTGCCTCAAAAGGCTTGTGCCAAGCATGATGCCAAATTAAACAAATCTTCTCTGCCTGGATCCAAACCTAACTGATTGTAGATCTGATAGATCTGCCTGAATCTGAACCTAACTGCTTGTAGACCTGAAACGTCATCCATTCGTTCTCTCCAGAGATGCTGCCTGACCCGCTGAGTTACTCCAGCATTTTGTGTCTGCTTGTAGATCTGGTGGAAATAGAATTAGCTTTATGGGCCTGCCCCACTTAGGTGACTTTTTAGGCGACTGCAGGAGATTATACAGTCGCCAGATGGTCGCCACATGTTCGCTGGTGGTTGCCGGGGAGTTGCCTTCATGGTCGTGAGGAGTTCCCGCATTCTGGGAACTAGTCCCGGCCTCAATATGGTTGCTGTGAATTTTTCAACATGTTGAAAAATTAGCGCTGACTAGAATGAAGACGCCATGGAGAGTAGCGAGAATTCTCGAGCCGTAGGTGGGTCGACAGGAGGTCGATTGTTACTGTTACTCCTCTCTTCCAGCTTTCTTCTCCCTCTTTGCTACATTTCTCTTTCCTTCTTTAAAATTCTCTTAAGAACTTGGCCACCTTTTGGTCACTTACCTTTGCAAAGCTCAGCACCAAACTTTGTTTTGTTTGACTGTATTCCCGTGAAGTGCCTTGGGGCATTTTTCTTATATGAAAGACGTATGAACGTAAATTTCTGCATGATACTGATTTGCTTGTTCGTTATCTTACTGCACGAAAGCGATCAGTCAGTCCATATCATCAATGATAATGTTGCAAATATCCAAACGACTGCATAAAGCACAGTGTTTCTCAGTCCTATCTCCATTGTCCCCCATGGTTATGTCCGCCAAGAAAGCAACAGCTGTTTGGCAGTGAAACCTGATGTGGATTGCTGCAGTGACATACGGCAACATGGTGTGGAGGAACACCAGTTCAATTCCAAACTCTGTTGAGCTGTCAATCTCAGCCACAGCAACTGAAGATGTGATGAGCTAAAAAGCTAACAGCTTACTGAGGGGGGTAAACAGAAAAGATTGGATTGCTGTCTCTAATCCAGCACCATTAGCCAATCTCTTCATGGCCAGTGAAAGCGTAACCTTTTCAATCACTTCAAAGTGAGACATGTGATGTAAAATAACGTGTTGGAATATTGGCCACGTCCCTGACAAAAATCACGCTCATATGAATAATCATAATTTTTCTCTTTTGAATTATTAAACCTAACAGGTTTGATTGGTAGAATAATCAACCGTGGCTTTCTCTTTCTCTGCCAGGAAAGATTAACCATTCTCTGCCTGAAATCTTCAAAAGAACATATCTAACTTGATCAGACACAATTTATATCTGCCCCTGCAATTTATATTACTTGGACCAACCATGGCCGACCCTTTGCGATTTATGCTGCGAAATCAAGTTTCAATTGCCTGGAAACAGGAGCTAGGTTTGAGCATCTGCTATCAGACAGTAAACAGCAGGAGTCCACTCTTTGATACATGGCTTCCAGAATCTGAACACAAACTAAAACTTCAAAGACATATCCTCCCTTTCCATGATACCTGCAGATTGAGATATGAATCATTCCACAATTTACCTTGGATTTGTTCACTTTTGTCATGTCAACTTTTTTTTATTTTGCTGACAATCTACTTTGTAATTAGCATATTGGCTAATTACAAGGCACATGGCACTTTAATTTCAGTGTTCTTAATATCTCTGTTTAGGACATTTGAATCAACATAATTATCTGATGTCCTTATATTAAGCCACACTTAATATTTTAACAGACAATATTTGCACACTATTTCCCCCATTTCAATTTGCACTTGTGTGTTGAAGTACTTCTTATCACAGAGACATACAATATGGAACCAGGTCCTTCGACACAACTTTCCCGTGCAGACCAAGATGCCCCATATACACTAGTCATATTTGGCCATATCCCTCTACATATTTCTATCCATGTACCTACCCAAATGTCTTTTAAATATTGTTATAGTACTAAACAACTTTCTCTGGCAGCTTGATCCTTATACTCACCACCTTCTGTGAGAAAAAGTTGTCCATCAAGTTCCTATTAAATTTTCCCTTCTCTGGTTCTTGATTCCCTTCCCCTGGGTAAAAGACTGTGTGCATTCACCTTATCTATTCCCCTCATGACCGTACACATCTCTATAAGATCACCCCCTCATCATCCTGTGCCCCAAAGAACAAAGTATTTCTATGTCCAACGTCTCCCTATAGTTCAGGTCCTGGCACCATCCTTATAAATCTTCACTGCAATCTTTCCAGCTTAACAACATTCTTCATTTAGGAGGGTGACCAAAATGACTCCAAATGCAGCATCACCAATGTCTTATAGTAACAGAACATCCCAACTTCTATACTCAATACCCTGATTGATGCAGGCCAACTTACTGGAAGCCTTCTCTACCACCCCACCAAACTGTGATGTCATTTTCAAGGAACAGTGTACTTGCACTCGTAAATCCCTCTGCTCTTTTTCAGCAATATACTAGTTACTACAACAGAATACAGCTTGTATAAAATGATATATATATGCATTATATGCTGCAGATTGTTATAATATCTGTTTAGATAACAGAAAACTACTTTTTCCCTCATGTGATTTCCGTTGTTTCTTTTTCCTGTAAAATGTTAGTTTACTGTCTAGTTTATCCTCACCAGCTGAGCAATGAAAACATGGTTAGTTGGCTGCTACTGTTAGTTTGGGCTTTATGTTTAACATGGGTATGACTTGTTTTAATGTGTTTCACAATCTGGAGGTGAAATTTCATTACCCATTCCATTGTATTAACCAGAGCATGTGCCTCCAGGTGGAACACGGCAAGAAGCATTAAACCTCAAAAGTACACAAAGTCTTGAGTGGTTTAGTGAGTAAGACACCATCTCTGGAGAATATGGATAGGTGACATTTCAAGTCAGAACCCTTCTTCACACTGCAGGCTGAAGAAGGGTCCTGACTCAAAACATTACCTATCCATGTCCTCCAAATATGCTGCTTGGCCTGTTGGGTTACTCCAGCACTTTGTGCCATCCATCACAGTGAATCTCCTCCTCACTGTGATGGAAGGCAAAGTCTTTTCTCTCCCCTGCACCATTTCTCTCCCGATGTTGAAGCCCCCGGCAGGCGCTGGAATGTCCCGCGGCCATTAAAGCCACGCTGGGCGATGTTCCAACCCTGCGACACGGGCTGGAGAAGTTGCGTTGCAGGAGCTCCAGAAAACGGTCTCTCACCCGGACCCGCGAGTTCCCGATATCCCGACAGTCGATTGGCCTGCAGCTGCGGCTGGATCTCCGGAGTCGGGCCGCAGCAGCGAGCCACCACCACTCCCCATGCTCCGAGGCGGGCCAGCCCCACGATGGTGAGTAGTCCACAGCTCTGCAGGCTCTGCGACTGGAGCCCCCAGGTTGTCCTGATCGGAGGCCGCTCCACGGTACTAGGCCCCAATGACAACGGAGACCCGACAGGGAAAAGGTCGGGTCTCCCGTGCGGGGAAGAAATTTTAAAAGTTTCCCCCTCCCCCCACCCCCCACATATACACAGTTAGAAACAGTACAAAAAAAACACGAACAACTCCATTTAACTAGACAAAAAAATAAAAATAAAACGACAGACAGGCTGTGGGGGCCGCTGCAACATGAGTCGCGCCGATTATTCTATCTGCACAATGCACGTAACTGCAAGAACCTGTGACTTATTGGTTTGGTATTATTTTCTGATAAACCAGTCTTCAGGTGAAATTAGGTCAGATGCAATGATGTATCATTTTATTTCAGCTATTGGGATTGATAAATAATGAAGGCGCTCACTCCGTTTTAATCTTCTATCATAATAAATTTTGAATAGGTCATAATCCTCTCAAGAAAATGCTGTATTGTTTCCTCAACGAAGATATTAGCTGCCGTACAACATTGTAGAAAAAAGACAATGAGGAACTTCAGGGTTTTGCCTAATTTGTACCGGACAAAGGCCCAGTATTCCTATACTTACAGAACCATTTGGCTAAACAATAGACAATAGACAATAGGTGCAGGAGTGGGCCATTCGGCCCTTCAAGCCAACACCGCCATTCAATGTGATTACGGCTGATCATCCACATTCAGTACCCCGTTCCTGCCTTCTCCTCATAATGGCCGGGCTTGTATACTCTGGAATTTAGAAGGATGAGAGGGAATCTTATTGAAACAAATAGGATTATAAAGGGTTTGGGCACGCTAGAGGCAGTTAACATGTTCCCGATGTTGGGGGAGTCCAGAACCCGAGGCCACAGTTTAGGAATAAGGGGTAAGCCATTTAAAACGGAGATGAGGAAACACTTTTTCACACAATGAGTTGTGAGTCTGCGGAATTCTTTGCCTCAGAGGGCGGTGGAGGCCAGTCGTCTGGATACTTTCAAGAGAGAACCAGATAGGGCTCTTAAACTGAACTCTTAAACATATTCCCTGACTCCTTCTCCCCGGGGTCAGGGAATATGGGGAGAAGGCAGAAACGGGGTACTGATTGGGGATGATCAGCCATGAACACATTGAATGGCAGTGCTGGCTTGAAGGGCTGAATGGCCTACTCCTGTGCCTATTGTACATTGTCTAAACTCATGTACAAATGTGAGAAGTGCATCCAGGTACAGCTCCTGAAGGACCGTGTTGGGGAACTGGAGAAACAAGTGGATGACCTCAGGTTCATTCGAGAAACTGAGTCGTTTCTCGACAAGTCCTTCAGTGAGATTGTTACACCCAAGGCACTAGAAGAGAGAAGGTGGGTGACGGTGAGAAAGGGAGGAAAACATGGGATGCAAAGGTCCCCGGGTGTTGTACCTCTTGTGAACAGGTTCACCCACGTGGAAGCTGCCGGGACAGAAGACGGTATCCCACTGAGCGGCGGACTGGCTTGCCAAACAAAAAGGGCTGATGAGCCAAACCCACAGAGGCCAAAGTCGGGCAACGCCATTGTAGTTGGAGACTCCATTGTGAGAGGTACGGACAGGGGTTTTTGCGGCAACAGACGGGATTCCAGGATGGTGTGCTGCCTTCCTGGTGCCAGGATCCAGGATGTTACGGACAGAGTGCAGACAATCCTCAAGGGCGAAGGTGACCAGCCGGAAGTGGTCGTGCATGTTGGCACAAATGATGTTGGAAAGAAGGAGATGAATTTTTTGCAGCGGGACTTCAGAGAGCTCGGAAAAATGCTGAAAAGCAGGACTTCCAGGGTTGTTATCTCCGGTTTGCTTCCAGTTCCTCGTGCTGGCGAGAGCAGGAACAGGGAGAATTGGGACCTGAATGTGTGGCTGAGGAACTGGTGCAGGGGGCAGGGATTTAGATTCTTAGATCACTGGGATTTTTTTTATAGTAAGGGGGAACTGTACAAAAGGGACGGATTGCATCTTAACAGGTGGGGGACCAGCATTCTGGCCGGCAGGGTTGCCACTGCTACACGGATGGTTTTAAACTGAATAAGGGGGGTGGGGTATCAAATGGGATAGTCGAGGACGGAGTTAGAGGGAAAGAGAGTAAAGCGATGGTTAATGACCCCAGAATTAACGGGGAAGAAAGCTCACAAAGGGATAGGAGAGTATGGCCAAGTGTAATAGGGATCGATGTGAAAGGGGCCACTTGTCAACATAATTGTATAAGGAGTAAGAGTGTTGTAAAAACAAGCCTGAAGGCTTTGTGTCTCAATGCGAGGAGCATTCGTAATAAGGTGGATGAGTTGAAGGTGCAGATAGCGATTAATGACTATGCTATAGTTGGAATCACGGAGACTTGGCTCCAGGATGACCAAGGCTGGGAGCTGAACATCCAGGGATATTCAATATTCAGGAGGGATAGACGAAAAGGAAAAGGAGGTGGGGTAGCGTTGCTGGTGAGAGAGGAGATTAATGCAATAGAAAGGAAGGACATTAGCGTGGAGGATGTGGAATCGATATGGGTAGAGCTGCGAAACTCTAAGGGGCAGAAAACGCTAGTGGGAACTGTGTACAGGCCACCTAACAGTAGTATTGGAGTTGGGGATGGCATCAAACAGGAAATTAGAAATGCGTGCAACAAGGGTAACACGGTTATAATGGGTGACTTCAATCTGCATGTAGATTGGGTGAATCAAATTGGCAGGGGTGCTGAGGAAGAGGATTTCCTGGAATGTATGCGGGATAGTTTTCTCAACCAACATGTGGAGGAACCAACGAGAGAGCAGGCTATTCTAGACTGGGTATTGAGTAATGAGGAAGGGTTAGTTAGCAGTCTTGTTGTGCGTGGCCCCTTGGGCAAGAGTGACCATAATATGGTTGAGTTCTTCATTAGGATGGAGAGTGACAAAATTAAGTCAGAAACAAGGGTTCTGAACTTGAACAAAGGTAACTTTGAAGGTATGAGATGTGAATTGGCCAAGATAGACTGGCAGGTGATTCTTAAAGGGTTGACAGTGGATGTGCAATGGAAGGTATTTAAAGACTGCATGGATGAAGTACAAAAGTTGTTCATACCAGTTTGGCAAAAGAATAAATCGGGGAAGGTGGTGCATCCATGGATAACAAGGGAAATCAGGGATAGTATAAAAACAAAAGATGAGGCATACAAATTTGCCAGAAAAAGCAGCCTACCGGAGGACTGGGAGAAATTCAGAATCCAGCAGAGGAGGACAAAGGGCTTAATTAGGAAAGGGAAAATAGATTATGAAAGGAAACTGGCAGGGAACATAAAAACTGACTGCAAAAGTTTTTATAGATATGTAAAGAGAAAGAGACTAGTTAAAACAAATGTTGGTCCCTTGCAGTCAGAAACAGGTGAATTGATCATGGGGAACAAGGACATGGCAGATCAATTGAATAACTACTTTGGTTCTGTCTTCACTAAGGAAGACATAAATAATCTGCCAGAAATAGCAGTGGAACGGGGGTCAAATAAGATGGAGGAACTGAGTGAAATCCAGGTTAGCCGGGAGGTGGTGTTGGGTAAATTGAACGGATTGAAGGCCGATAAATCCCCAGGGCCAGATAGTCTGCATCCCAGAGTACTCAAGGAGGTAGCCACAGAAATAGTGGATGCATTAGTGATAATTTTTCAAAATTCCTTAGATTCTGGAGTAGTTCCTGAGGATTGGAGGGTAGCTAATGTAACCCCACTTTTTAAAAAAGGAGGGAGAGAGAAAGCGGGGAATTACAGACCAGTTAGTCTAACATCGGTAGTGGGTAAACTGCTAGAGTCAGTTATTAAAGATGGGATAGCAGCGCATTTGGAAAGTGGTGAAATCATTGGACAAAGTCAGCATGGATTTACGAAAGGTAAATCATGTCTGACAAATCTGATAGATTTTTTTGAGGATGTAACTAGTAGAGTGGATAAGGGAGAACCAGTGGATGTGTTATATCTAGACTTTCAGAAGGCTTTCGACAAGGTCCCGCATAAGAGATTAGCGTACAAACTTAAAGCACACGGTATTGGGGGTTCAGTATTGATGTTGATAGAGAACTGGCTAGCAGACAGGAGGCAAAGGGTAGGAGTAAACGGGTCCTTTTCAGAATGGCAGGCAGTGACTAGTGGGGTGCCGCAAGGCTCAGTGCTGGGACCGCAGCTATTTACAATATATATTAATGATTTGGACAAGGGAATTGAATGCAACATCTCCAAATTTGCAGATGATACCAAGCTGGGGGGTATAGTTAGGTGTGAGGAGGATGCTTGGAGGCTACAGGGTGATTTGGATAGGCTGAGTGAATGGGCAGATGCATGGCAGATGCAGTATAATGTGGATAAATGTGAGGTTATCCACTTTGGTGGCAAAAACATGAGGGTAGACTATTATCTGAATGGTGGCAGATTAGGAAAGGGGGAGATGCAACGAGACCTGGGTGTCATGGTACACCAGTCATTGAAAGTAGGCATGCAGGTGCAGCAGGCAGTGAAGAAAGCAAATGGTATGTTAGCATTCATAGCGAAAGGATTTGAGTATAGGAGCAGGGAGGTTCTACTGCAGTTGTACAGGGTTTTGGTGAGGCCACACCTGGAGTATTGCGTACAGTTTTGGTCTCCAAATCTGAGGAAAGACATCCTTGCCATAGAGGGGGTACAGAGAAGATTCACCAGACTGATTCCTGGGATGTCAGGACTTTCATATGAGGAAAGATTGGATAGACTCGGCTTGTACTCGCTGGAATTTAGAAGATTGAGGGGGGATCTTATAGAAACTTACAAAATTCTTAAGGGGTTGGACAAGCTAGATGCTGGAAGATTGTTCCCGATGTTGGGGGAGTCCAGAACAAGGGGTCACAGTCTAAGGATAAGGGGGAATTCCTTTAGGACCGAAATGAGGAAAACATTCTTTACACAGAGAGTGGTGAGTCTCTGGAATTCTCTGCCACAGAAGGTAGTTGAGGCCAGTTCATTGGCTATATTTAAGAGGGCGTTAGATGTGGCACTTGTGGCTAAAGGGATCAGGGGGTATGGAGAGAAGGCAGGTACGGGATACTGAGTTGGATGATCAGCCATGATCACATTGAATGGCGGTGCAGGCTCGAAGGGCCGAATGGCCTACTCCTGCACCTATTTTCTATGTCTATGTTTCTATGTTGCAGAACCTCCTTCCTCTTCTTCCCGATATCGTTTGTGCCCAACTGCTGCCGGCTGTTCACCTTCCTTCTCAAGGATGTTCTGAATTTGTTTTTTTATATCTTGAACCATGGCACCAGGGAGGCAACAGAACATCCTCGAGTTTTGCCTGCCGCTACAGAATCTCCAGTCCGCACCTCGGACAATGGAGTCACACACCACTGTAGCTCTGCCCAATGTTGGTCGAGTCTCATCGTGCGGATTGGAGCCACCGACCTGTCCGCCGCTTGGACTGGAAGCGTCGTCTTCCCTGACAGCTCCCAAGAGGGCATACCTGTTTTCATTATGCATAGCCTCAACAGTTGAGAAACAAATTCTCAACATTACCATTGAGGTTACTGCAGTACTAAAGTCTCTGGCACATCTATCTGTGGCCCCATCCCCAGAACAGCCTTTGATAAGAGCAGATGAAGAGAGCGTGAGGGAGCCTTAACCCCGTATAAACCTGTTGGGCTAATTTACAGAGATTCAGAGATATTTACAAACCATTAAAATCACAAAATATGTAATATGAAATAATTAAAACACAGCATTATGTTAAGAAATAATTAAAATACTACAAAATTAGTTAAAATATACATTTGTTTCCAACTAACCCCAGTTACATCAAAAATAAACTGTACATGCTGAAAAACTGAAATAACACAGCAAATACTGGAAATACTCTGTTGGCCACATCTGTCAGAAGAGAAACACAGCTAAATGGTCTTCATCCTCTCTTCCCTCGGATGCAGACCACAACAGCATGCCGCAAGATTAATCTCACAGCCATTGACCTCATCTGCACTTCACAATGCTTAAAACAAGTAGCCAGCATAATTAAAGACCCTCAGCACCAGATTCATGAACAGCTTCTTCCTCTCTGTTATCAGGCTTCTGAATGGTCTTTCAATAATCTAGGGGGCTGTCTGATTCAATCTACCCTTTTGCACATACTGGACTTTGTCTTTGGAACTATTGCAGCACTTGCATTTATGAATGGTGTATTTGATCTTTTGTGATAATGTAATATAAGGGTTAAACAGACTACATCAGGTAAACTGGTGTTTTCAGCTAAATTAGCAGCACCAAGTTTCAAATCCTGCTTTGAGAAGCAAGTTGATGTTTTGGAAGAATACTTGCTAACTTAGTAAATCATGAGGCCACCAGCAAGGTCACTAAAATAAGCTCTTGCCTTCCAAGAGACATCAGATACTAGCTTGGCATCTGATCGGAAAAATCACTTGCGCTATTATGGCACAAAGGAGGATAGCTAGATTTGACGCATAGTCACCTGCTGCTCTTAGAGATAGTTATCACATAAATGCATGCTCTGACCAGTAGTGCAGGAACTTCACACTTGGGGAGAAAGAGGAACCTCACTTTTGGGGAGAGAGAGAAGGAACTTCATCTTCTGGGGGGGGGGGGGGGAGGGAGATGAGTAGGAATATGTAGGTTCACCTATGATGAGTGTTTGTCGGCTCTCGGCCTGTACTCGCTGGAGTTTAGAAGAATGAGGTGGCACCTCATTGAAATATGCAGAAAAGTGAAAAATTTGGATAGAGTGGATGTGGAGAGGATGTTTGCTAGTGGACCGTAGTGTGGACAGGTGCCAGGACTCACGGGTTCACAATGCCAGTCATTGCAGACAGGAGTCTCGGATGTGCAGAGACGTGAGACTTGTTGCTTTATTAATAATTTCCACTATTTTGTTTCAACTATAGTTATTTGTACTCTCAAAAATGTTATTGCTCCATTCATTGATTAGATTCCTTTAAAGTAGGTTATATTTTGTTACAGATAACAAGCAAAACAATGGTTTCCTCTGCACCTCAGCACACACGACCACAAAAACCTAAACCTAAACCTAAAGGTGCGGGCTGCCTGTATTTTCAGCATTTTCTGTTTGTATTTTAGGTCCACATTCAAATGAATGGGCTCTTCAATCCTTTGCCATGTTGAATTGGCACAGGAACAGAGAGGCAGATTTCCTTACATAATACAGGGAAATTCCAGCAAAAGGGAGTACTTCACAGGGTATGGAACAAGGTGACGGATGCACTGAAACCATCTGTCAGCACATCCTGGTCTTTCGGCAGGTTTGTGATTTAAATAGCTCGGGAGAAAAACGTTTTGAAAAAAATTCTGCAACTCATCTGTGTAAAAACTATCTGGCCTGCCAAATGTTTCTAGGTTACATTTCACTTACGATTTTCAGTATTTTTTGATTTTCAGTGGAAACCCCCTTCGGAACTATTCACAACAGCCAACTTGAATGGACCAACGGATTCTTCACAAAGAGCAGCAGTTTAGTCTTAAAGCACCTATATTCAAAGTGTATTTTGTATCAAAATACAGGCAGTTGATTATGTAAAGGGTTCATTTCTGATTGTCTATAAGCTGATTTTCCCCTCAGTCAGAGATGTCTGCTTTCTTAATTTAACCCCTATTGTATTGCTCCACAAACACTTGGTTTTAGTTTTAGAGATACAGGATGGAAACTGGCCATTCAGCCCATCACCTGTTCACACTAGTTCCATGTTATCCCACTTTTGCATCCTTTGTTCTTTATTCGCTGAGGGCCAACTAACCTACAAATCTACATGTCTTTGGGATGTGGGAGGAAACCAGAGTACCTGGAGAACACCCACATGGACTCAGGGAGTCCATTCAATCTCCACACAGACCTGAGATCAGGATTTCACTGAATAATCATCCGACAAGACCTTCTTCTCCCCGCTCTTGTCGGGCAGAAGGTACGAAAGCTTGAAATCATGTACCACTAGACTCGGTCACAGCCTCTTCCCCTCTGTTATAGTCTACTAAACAGTCTTTCCACACCAAGGTACAGTCCCTATTTTCCAAGCTATCTCGATATGGATATTGGACTGGAACTGGTTTTCTCTTGAACTGTTACACTACAATGTTGAGAATCTAGATTCTGCACACTGGTATTTTTCTTTTTCACTGATATTCATGTACTGTATGGCTTGATTGTACTCATGTATAGTATTATCTGATTTAATTGGATATTACACGAAAAAAGGGTTTTTCTCTGTATTGCGGTGCATGTGATAATAATAAACCGATACCAAAATTGCCCTTAATTAAACTAATGGAACAAACACGCCATCTATGACACCATTAATAAATATCCTGAAACATTTTATTATTATACTTTTTACTAGCTTGAAAAATGCATGAGAACATTTATATAAAGTTAGATTTTCATAAGTCCACAGGCAATATCCAATCCTGGGAGGCCCTGTAAATATGTTAAATAGATTCACGTGTTTGTTGTTTGAGGATACCTAACGGACATGTTTTTACACAGCTGAGGGAAAACAGACTTAACTAACTTCCCTGTACCATTTCATGTTGAAGACCACACCTGGAGCATTGTGTGCAGTTTTGGTCCCCTAATTTGAAGAAGGACATTCTTGCTATTAAGGGAGTGCAGCATAGCTTTACAAGGTTAATTCCCGGGATGGCGGGACTGTCAAGTGCAAGCATAGAATCAAAGGAAATGAGCAAAGAAATAACAAGCAGATATCAGATTTCTGGTATTTCCATTTCACCCCAAATAACTATTTTAGGTATGCCAGCTGAAAAGGAACACCTGTTTACATTTGAACTAGATACCCCTTTCATGTTCCGTAGTCTAAATATTTTCAAACTTTCCACATCTCATTTATGTTTTCACCACTCAAGCTTCAACACACTCATAAATAAAGCTCAGAAATGATGTTGACATTCATAAAATTTATCCGGAAACTATGACCACATTTCACATTTTTGTGTATTTATCCAGATATGACATAAATTTGATTTTCAATTTGAACATTATTATTCTAAGAAGGAGCACTGTGAACGAGGCCTCTAACATCACTTTGCATTCTTGTTGGGTCAGTTGATGTTGCATTTGCTGCAACATCATTGGTGATAATTTCCCAATGTTCTATAGACTCAGGATCAGTTCCTGTGGATTGGAGGGTAGCTAATGTTATCCCACTCTTTAAGAAAGGCGGGAGGGAGAAAATAGGGAATTATAGACCAGTTAGCCTGACAACGGTGGTGGGGAAGATGCTGGAGTCAATTATAAAAGATGAAATAGCGGCACATTTGGATAGCAGTAACAGGATCAGTCCAAGTCAGCATGGATTTACGAAGGGGAAATCATGCTTGACTAATCTACTGACATTTTTTGAAGATGTAAATAGGAAAATGGACAAGGGAGAGCCAATGGATGTAATGTACCTGGACTTTCAGAAAGCATTTGATAAGGTCCCACATAGGAGATTAGTGGTATTATGAGGTAGAGTACTGACAATGGTAGAGAAGTGGTTGGCAGACAGGAAACAAAGAGTAGGGATTAACAGGTCCCTTTCAGAATGGCAGGCAGTGACTAGTGGTGTACTGCAAGGCTTAGTGATGGGACCGTAGCTATTTCCAATATACGTCAATGATTTGGATGAAGGGATTCAAAGTAACATTAGCAAATTTGCAGATGGCACAAAGCTGGGTGGCAGTGTGAACTGTGAGGAGGATGCTATGAGAATGCAGGGTGACTTGGACAGGTTTGGGGAGTGGGCAGATGCATGGCAAATGAGGTTTAATGCAGACAAATGAGGGGTTATCCACTTTGGTGGCAAGAACAAGAAGGCAGATTACTATTTAAATGGCGCCAAGTTGGGAAAAGAGGAAGTACAACAGGATCTGGGGGTTGTTGTTCATCAATCTATGAATGTAAGCATGCAGGTACATCAGGCAGTGAAGATAGTGAATGGCATGTTGGCCTTTATAACAAGAGGAATCAAATATAGGAGCAAAGAGGTCCTTCTGCAGTTGTACAGAGCCCTAGTGAGACCACACCTGGAGTATTGTGTGCAGTTTTGGTCCCCGAATTTGAGGAAGAAACTTCTTGCTATTAAGGGAGTGCAACGTAGGTTTACAAAGTTAATTCCCGGGATGGCGGGATGTCATTTGCTGAGAGAATGGAGCAGCTGGGCTTGTACGCTTTGGAGTTTAGAAGTATCAGAGGGGATCTCATTGAAACATATACCATTGTTAAGGGTTTGGACACGCTAGAGGCAGAAAACATATTCCCGATGTTGGGGAGGTCCAGAACCAGGGGCCACAGTTTAAGAATAAGGAGTAAGCTATTTAGAACGGAGACGTGGAAACACTTTTTCTAACAGAGAGTGGTGAGTCTGTGGAATTCTCTGCCTCAGAGGGCGGTGGAGGCAGGTTCTCTAGATGCTTTCAAGAGAGAGCAAGATAGGACCCTTAAAAATAGCGGAGTCAGGGGATATGGGGATAAGGCAGGAACGGGGTCCTGATTGGGGACGATCAGCCATAATCACATTGAATGGCGGTGCTGGCTCGAACGCCTACTCCTGCACCTATTGTCTATTGCCTATTGCCTATAACACGTTCACCGATGCAACGTTTACTTGTATCGTTCCCAGTAAAGTCTTGCAGTATTAACGTTCAACAAAAATACAGGAATATTGGAGCAGGAGTAGGTCAACATGTCTTTGAAGCCTGCCACACCTTTCAACACGATTATGGTTGATCTATGCTGGCCTCAACTCCTCTTCTCTGCCAATCCCTCCAAAACCCTCAATTTCTTATTCTTTCATTATATTTATCTATCTCCATCTTAAATATATCTAATGATCCAGAATCCACCACCCTGAGGGGTAGAGAATTCCAAAGACTTACTATCCTCCAAGAGGGTAGAGAGTTTTGTTTGAGAGAATTTCCCAAACTTTGGGCTTTCATCGCCTCAAACTCCAAGTGCAGCTTGGATTTGGGAACACGACCATTCTCAGGTTTTCTGCAAGTGATTAAGTGCACAACCTTGATTTGGAGCAGGTAAATGCCTGATCATTGGCAGGTAAAGTTCTGAGGACCTACTCCAAGCAGCAAGGAAGTACCTTCATCTTCAGCAGTAGAACGTTTGAATGTTATCTTACTATCTCTTTAAGAGTAATCAGGAATAAGCAAAATATGTACTTAGATGCATTGGAATTTTTTTTTTTATCATCAATCTTTCATCCATTGTGATCAATTAATATTGTGGACATCTGGCTTTGAAAAGTCCAAACTTGTAAAATTATGTTTTCTGTAACAAATTTCAGCAATGAATAGGAAAACAAGTTTAGATTATGCAGTAGGAATGCATCCAATAATATCTTCCTTTTGACTTTTTGGGTCAAACCTTTTGCTCTCAGAGAGTTGGCTTCTAATCAAACATAGAAAGTAACAGGCCATTGGAATTTTGTTGAACCGTCAGCTATGAAAGCAATGAACAGAGAAAGCAGCGAGGAATATGCAACAATAGAAATGGGATAACAGATTCAAATTGGCTAAAGAAAAAATATAAGTAAATGGAGGGAAAGAAAGGTTAGCTTTGGGGGTATAAGAAAAAAGCAAAACATTAATATTGTGAAAATTTTCAAAATGTTTAACAACATTTGATTATCTTGAGGGAAAGCCCACAAACAGTTTAAATTATTCTCCTTCCCATCCTGAGAGCTTGAATGAGTATGCTGGATCATAAACCCAGCAGATAAGTATGACACCTAACCTTTAGCATTACCAATCTACAATTACTGCTCTTAATTAACACCTTTACAAAGGTGTTTTAAGGAGAAAGATATAAATAAGTAACTTGATGTAATAATAAATCTGTAACAATCAGACCCTAAATAGCTGATATAAAAATTGGAAAATGCTATAAATACCCGACAGGTCAGGCAGCATCTGTAGAGACAAAATGCTATAAATACCCGACAGGTCAGGCAGCATCTGTAGAGACAAAATGAGTCAATGTTTCACGTCCAGGACCCTTTCTTCAGAACAAAAATGGCAATATTTTGTTCTCATGAAATTTTGTAACTGAGACATTTGGAGAGTTTAGACCTCGACTGTCGGTTAATGCAGGAATATTTTTCATTCAATACAAATGAAATGATTTTTCAAAATCACCTTTTGGTTAGATGCTCCAGAAGGATTACCTTTCAACACATTTCTGCCCTCAGATTTATCCTGTTCTTGCTCAACTGTTGACTGGTTATTTCATTATAGTGACTGACCTCAAAAACACAAACTGCTTTTTTCTTGCTTTGCAACCATTGCACAGCGCACTGTGATATTTCAATGTCCGGTTTAGTGTTTTTCAGATTTATACATAAAGCATAATGCATGGCGAGTACTTTGAGGCATTTAAGGAACAAGATTGCAGCATCTTCACCGTTTCACCAATCTCACCATTCATGGCCTTTGTCTTGAAAAGTTATCTTTTATCAAAAAATGACTTTATTTCATTATAATTATTCAGTAAGTTGCTGGATGGGATTTCTATACTTTGTGGGGATTGCAGAAAAGATCTGTGGTTTACCAAACGATATGGATGTAAAAGAGCGAAAAGAACAACTCAATATGGAGAATTACCACAAAAAGCAGTAGATTATTTTATAGTATCAGAATTACAGGATTGTACAGATAAACCTGGTCTTTTATCTAGGGTTTTATCTATGGGAATCAAAAACCAGAGGACATAGGTTTTATGTGAGATGGGCAAGATTTAATAGGAACCTGAGGCATGATGGTGGGTATGGAGCAAGCTGCCAGAGGAGCTGGTTGAGGCAGATACTATGAAAGCATTTAAAAGGCACTTGAACAATAGGAAAGATTTAGAGAAATATAGGCCAAATGTGGGCAAATGGGATATAAGCTTAGTCAGCATGGGCATAGACGAAGAGTCATATGGCAGAGAAACAGGCCTTTCAGCACAATTTCCACACACCGACCAAGATACCCCATCTACACTAGTCCCACTGCCTGCGTTTGGCTGATATCCTTCTAAACCTTTTCTATCCATGTACCTTAAATGTTGAGCTGAAGGGCTTATTTCCTCTATGATAATACAGTTGATCCCTTGCACATTAATTAGTTTGTGATGACATTCTGACATTCAATTTAGTTCTTAATTGTCTAATTATTACCATGTTAACTTTGCATATGTAACACAGACCTGATTAGAATCGCCAACAGGATCTGTTGTAATTATTCATATTCATCAGACTTAGAAAATCTTATTTTTAAAAATGATGGTATCATCTAAATCAGTTTCCCAAACATTTACTTTTGAGGAAAGCATCACTGCATTTAGATTTCACTATCCACCAGACCAAAGCTTTAATTTTAATTTTCCCGTGCAATTCATCACCTATTTTCCATGAGAAGTCATCTTTATCATCTCCTCGTGTCGATTTACTCAGCGGTACGGTGGTGAAATTTAATTTGGGCAATGTACCTATTTCCAGGCTAGTAGCTCTGAACTGGCAAATGGATGGGCATGATCTTTGCATAAGGATGCTAGGGATTAATCATTTTCATACCCTGCTACACAGATAACAAGGCCACGAACACTATAAAGGACCACAGACACATCATGGAACAGACAAATGATAATTTCACAGATTTTCCACATTTCAGCATTTAAATTTGCCAAAAGAAATAAAAGCTGCTCGGACAACAAGGATCAGTTTTGTTATTATTAAAGGCTTCATCCTCCAATTCTCATGGGGAAACCTTTGACAGGATATGATGTGAGAGTATCAAGAAGGTGCCATTAGTTGTTTAAAAGTGATGAATCAAAGCGACTCAATTAGTGACCTGCAGCAAATGAAATAGTTACCATCTCATATTTGCAATCAGCAAAGGGCAATACTGTACAACAGTATAAATATTACTTTCTGCATGAGCAATCAGAGGTGCAGCCAAATAGCAGTGTTTTCCTTGGCTAAACGTAAATCTCACACAAGTAAACTGTGAAATGGAACCAAAACCTGATGTAACCTGTGCTTTAGCCAACAGGCATTTGTCAATTTAAATTTGGTTGTAAGGTCAATAATTATAAATTTCAGCAATATCAAGATGAACAGCTGAGCTGCCAAGACATTGAAGCGTAGGGGCTAAATGCACAAAATGGAAATAGGATAGATGGCTATTCAATGGTTAGCATGGACATGATGGGCCAAAGGGCCTGATTCTTGCCGCATGAACATGTTTCTGTATTTCCATGTTAACAATTAATCCAACTTAATGTACACACTTCACAGCACTGAAGACAGATGAACACTGATCCAGTTGTCAACACAAGGAGCCTGAGAAAATAACCAAGATGGCATAAATAACACGATGTGTTGGATGATACCAAGATCAAATGTTATATCAAAGTATATTTCAACAAGAGATCATAGACTAATGACACACACCACTTTTGCTTCTGTGAACATTCTGGTATGTTTACACTCCTTTATTACCCTGAATTAATGCTACCAGTTTGATGACTGTTCTTCCAGAGCTAGCTGACTCAAGGTTACAACATTTGCTTCTGTCAACAAATAATTCCTGAGCGGACTATCTGGGGTTGCCCCAAATTCAAAGTTATAATTTATTTCCTTAGTTACACATGGGTCAGAGGGAGATGCAACATGGAAACAGGCCCATCAGCCCACTGAATCTGAACCACCATTAACAGTCATTTTTTACCTCAATCCTCTCCTAACCTATTTTATTCCCCGCACATTCCCACAAACCACTCCTCTCCTCCCCTCACCATAACATTCAAGTTGGCTCCCAAGGTCACAGAAGTGGCTCGGCAATCACACATTACAATGACTTCACCACTCTTTTTAAACGTTTGCTCTAACAGTAACATTTCTTAATCTAACTATGTTCCTTTTATCATGTTAACGTGTTTCTATACTCTGTGGAGGGCTCGATTGTAATTGCAGTCTTTCTGTTGACTGGTGAGCACGCAACACAAGCTTTTCACTGTACCTCGGTACACGTGACAATAAACTAAACTAAACACCTCCCAGATTCTATACACTGGGGGAGTGGCCAAATGACTTGTGAAATTGCACACCTTTGGGATGTGGGATGAATCCAGTGCACCCAGGGTAACTCATATGGTGCAAGCTCCTGGGTCTCTGGCAGTGCACTGGTGGATACTAAGAATGGTGACATTAGGATACATTCTAAATAAAATCCATACATTGTAACTGCTTTATAAATCTAGCAAGGAAAGAGTTTTCCTGTCTCCAGCAGAGTTGAATTAATCCAGCCAAACAATTGTAGCACTGCTTTCATGGCTTCCATGTGAAAAGTTATAGTCACACAGCACGGAAACAGGTCCTTTGGACCAACGCGTCCATGTACACCAAGATGCCCCATCTAAGCGTCCCATTTGTCCTCAGAGGGGGGTGCCTTCACTGAAATTTCTCACCCGATACTGATACAACTGCAGAACAATAAATTGTTTTTATATGTGCTGGAAATGAAATTTTAAGCATGTGAATCCACATTATTTTGCTATTCTTTGTTTTGCAAGTGTCAAGCAGATATGAGGATCGAACCCGCGGTGGTTAGGTATAGTAGTTGTACTGTAATTGTGTTTGTCAAAATAAAGTTTAGATGCGTATGTGCTTGACTCAGTGATTTTTGACTGAAACTAGACTTGGGGGGGGGGGGGGGGGGAGATTAGAACAAGCTATTTACAGCATGTCTGGGAATTCCAGTTTGCAACCCATGCCGATGTAAGAAGTGGGCAACCAAAGCCTTGCTGTTGCACAAGCTTTAATCAAACAATCAAACTGGGATGCTGTAAAAACACTTCCTGAATCACTCTGGAGAAGCCGTGTTTTACCTGCTAGATTCATCGTACAGCCTCCATTGTACGATGCAGTTATCCCAACTTGAGATTAAAACACGTCATCAACTCTACACAGAATGGGTGAAAGGCAAGACAATGCTGACGCAGAGGAGAAGTGGGAATAAGAGAAAAGAGAGGACCAGAAAAGATGACAACCCCTTTTTGCCTGCACTGTCCACAAATCTAACACTGCAACCCCAATTTGTCATTTATCACCAGTACCATACCTCACCGTCTATGTATTATTGATGACTGCAGCATCTGCATGTTAAACATTCAGATCAAATTTAAGAATGAAGTCACGTCACAGATCTTTGCACAGTTACTATTCACCCAGTTAATTCCAATAGTACATTTCTTCTTTACAGTACTAGCACATTGACACTTTCTTTCCGTGGCGTGAACAGCAAATGGAATTAGAGCACCAATGTTGAATCTTTAGACTTTAGACATACTGTGTGGAAACAAGCTCATCAGGTCCGCGCCGACCAGTGATCATCCCATACACTAACACGATCCTACGCACTAAGGACAAATAACAATTTTTTACCAAAGCTAACTAACCTACAAAGCTATGCATCTTTAGAGTGTGGGAGGAAACTGGAGCATCAGGAGAAACCCATGCGGTGACAGGGAAAACGAACAACCTCTGTACAGACAGCACCTGTAGTCAGGATCGAACCTGAGTCTCTGGCACAATAAGGCAACAGCTTTACCACCACACCATTGTATTGCCCAAATCTTTAGCTGAGAATGCCCAACTTCAGAATGCATCGCCTTGCATGGCTACAGTTTCTGGCTAGGCAGATGGAAGGTAACAACACAGCTCTGGTGGATAGTGTAAGAAGGAACTGCAGACCCAAAACTTCACCTATTCATTTTCTCCAGAGATACTGTCTGACCCGCTGAGTTACACCAGTTTTTTGTGTCTATCTTGGTGGATAGTCAGTCATGGAGGGACTTAAAAACCTGTCACGAGGACAAAAACGTTTTAGCATTCTTATTTTTAGTCTTCAATTTTTTCAGATGTAAAATATCTTGGGATGTTTCCTTCATTTAAATGTGTTTTTCAAATGCAAGCAATTGCTCACAAAAGACTCATACACTACTCTCTGGCACTGCACCTCAGAGAAGCTGGAATACATTTGTAAGGCAGTGCAACATTGCATGGTCTTTTAGGGCAGTCATATCCACGCCCACAAAGGCTGTGGTCTAGCCCTGTGAAGCAGGAAAGTTACCTTGATATGGCAGCAGCCTGCGCTCCCACAACAGCAGGCGAGATGCAGGGTAACAGCTGCAACGTAACAGCTACCACAGCCACCTATGCAACAGTGTGACTGCCTCCACCAATGTGTGAATGGCGCTTGCCAAAAAGCTGATAAAGGAAAAGCCGTAAATTCAGATTCCTGGATTCCTCTGTGAGGAGGGAAAAATGGCACAGTGAGTGTATTGCAATGTGAGTGGCTGTCTTGACAGAAAACTTGGCAATGTCTAAAAATTCTGAAAAGTGCACTTGCAAATGATTGGGGCTGCAGTGGAGGAAATGAGTATGAAGCACAAAATAAATTGTTGGGAAGTAACTGATGGAAGTGTGGTGGGTTGAGCAGTGTTGGAGCCAAGTGGCACAGTGGCTCGGTTATTATGTTTTGGTTTATTGTTGACACGTGTAGCAAGATACAGTGAAAACTTTGCTTGCGTGCTATCCAGGTCAATCATCCAGACATTATCACAATCATGCAGAATATAGTGTTAAAGCTACCAAGAAAGTCCAAGGGCAGCAACAAGGTAGATTGGGCCTCATAAACTACACCTTCAGTTTATGAGAAGTTTGATATATAACAGGCAGATACATTTCCTGACTTTGATCACAACTATATGATTTGACTTCCAGTTTTGACTCCTGCTACACTTTTGAATACACAGTGTCTTTTACACAGAGTAGGCGAATCAAGAGCCAGATGACATAGGTTTAAAAGGGAGGGGAAAGATTTAATAGGAACCTGAGGGGCAACTTTTTCATACAAAGGGTGGTGGGTATAAGGAACGAGCTCTCAGAGGAGGCACAATGACAATATCTAAAATACATTTGGACAGGTACATGCACAGGAAAGGTTTAGAGGGCTATGGTCCCTCAAACACAGGCAGTTGGGATTACTGTAGAAAGGGGATGTTAGTTGGCATGGACAAGTTAGGTTGAAATGTCTGTTTCCAAGTTGCCTTTCTATAATACATCTGAGCACATCATGTGCTCAGAGAATTGCTTATACTCCTGTACTGCCTCCATTGTGCCATTTTCCCCTCCTACTTGCCACCTTAGAGTCATAGAGTGATACAGTGCGGAAACTTGCCCTTTGGACTAACTTGCAGGGAACCAGGACCCCCGCAATTTCCTCTCTGGTTTCCCACAATGTCCTCAGATATATATTCTCCCCCATGATGTTCAGTGCAGCACTCATGGACCTTGGAACCTGTTCTCTGGCGTCATGTAATTATCCAACACATTGCAAATAAGCTTCTATTTTGGAATATGCGTGTATATGCAGGGATTTGCAGTGATATGCCGTGTGGATATGCAGAGATTTGGGTACTTTGGGAAAGGACAAGTGTCTGTGAAAGACTGGGGTACACTGATAGTGACAATACATTGCAAGATGCTGGAGATACATGTGACCTTGTTGTCGCCTGTAAGTCTGGACCTCTGAAGACGCTCTAGGAAGCCTCTTCCCATGTGACCCACCTGTCGCCACCAAGTCTGGGTTCCTAAAGCGGTTTCTGTTATGCTTCAAAACACTGACACTTGTTCTGTGTTGGTGATTGGTCTAGAGGGGTTACCTCACTGAATATGTTTTACTTTGGTTCTGTGGACTGAATAGGTGCTGTGATTGGTTTGTAGGGGTTGCCTCCCCCTGTACTTTTACACTGTTAGTTTTCCTGCCACTGTTTAGGGATGTATAAGGGCGATCATTTTTTTGTGGAGTTTGGTTATCTATCCTTCTGTTCTGTTTATGCGAGGCTGCAGAGGGCACGAGCGAGTGGATCTGAGGCCGGCCCCGCAGTGTTGTATACAAATAAAGAAAGGTTCGGACCCCAGTGTTCGAATCAGTGGTTTGCTGAACCAGACTAGGGAGAGATCCGGAATCAACACTAGCGCAGCTTGCTGCAGCCATATTCTCGTTCTTACTGAGGAGGTTCAGTCCAGCATCAAGAAAGATATTCCAGGATAAACTACATATACTAAACTGGAATGGGTGCAATAAAAGATTTACAAGGATGTTACTGTTCTGGAGGGTTTGGGCTATAAATAGAGGCCAGATAGGCTGTGTCCTTCCTCTTCCTCTGGATCAGGTAGCTGAAACGCTCATAAATCTTACATCCACATGGGGTGAGAAAGGTTGAGTTGCTTACATTCAGTAAATGACTTGGCCTCCACAGTTTTCTGGTGTAAACAATTTCAAAGATTTACAGGCCCTGGAGAAATTAAATTCCCCCTCAACACAGTCTTAAATGAGCATGCCTATATTCTAAGATCATGTCTCTGGTTCTAGTTTTTTCTGCCAGAGAAAATATCCTCGCACTGTTTACATTTTATGCTATCATTTTCCCATTTATCAAATGAAGTACATTGAACTATCTCCAGGTGGAATACCTTTGGGATCACTCACCCTTTTAAACAGACAATATATTTTACTGCAATTTTATTTTCCCTTTCAATCATTTTTATTTTCTATTCCTGTATCAATAGTATAGAGTGAAATACGGCTGGCTGTGATTCAGCATTTGATTTCCAGGTGAAGACTATCATCACTGTCATCATTCTGCAATTTTATCAGTAACTGATCCACATTCTTAAAGATTACTTAAATTGGGCAGATTCATAATCAGAGATGCATTGCACTTGAATTAAACCTAGCTGATTAATTGAGCTTGAATGAAGGACTCATGGCAGACCTTCAGGTGATGTGTTTGATGAATGCTCTTGCATCTTTGTCTCGAGTAATTTGTCACTTAAACGTTTCTTATTTTAGGTATTCAATCACTGAGCTTCTTGAACTCAAATTAAAATGAGGTGATGACATTTTAATTCCCTGATGTTAAAATCAACGTGACAATTTCCCTTGAATTAGAAGGTTTAGATATTGCTATTGTGCCTTTTGTAACACCAGGGCATCTAGAGTACTTACACAGCAAATTACTCTGGTAAATTGGTTACTGCAAGCTTCCATAGGCAGCAATGAAACAAATAATGGGATAATCTACCAAGAAGATACCTGAATGGTGCATGTTGATCAGAACAAAGAGAACATCACTTCTCTTCTTGCAGTAGCTTTACAGCATTCAAGATGTTCGATGGGACCTTCATTTATCACCTTGTCTGAAAGTTGGAGAACCCAGTTAGCAGTGTACAAAGTGTACAAAGTGTTAGGCAGGATTACGTGATGAAATCTGAACTATGTTTAACCAAATGCTAATACCCAAGCCTCCATTACTCTACGGATGGCTCTGAAACATACGTGACGCCTGAAGCAGCTGCATGGTCTTTAGCAGCAAAGGCAAAAAGAGGCTAATGATGGGCCAAGATTATGTTTTTAAGATTGATGCAAATGATTTCCTGATATTATTGGATGAAATGTAAGAGGCTCTGGTCAAACTTGTTTCTAAGGACAAACTGGCAAATTAACAATCTGATCCAGTATTTTGCTCTTGCCATTGTGTAAATTGGTATCCATGTTTCAACAACTGTGAGTGCACTTCAAAAGAAATTAATGGCCCTGTCCCACGGTATAAGGTCATTCCAAGAGCTCTCCCGAGTTTGCCCTGATTCAAACTCGGAGATTTACGTTAATGGCCGCTCATCAGTACTCGGGACTCTCGTGGACATTTTACAACATGTTGAAAAATCTTCACGAGTCTTCCCAAGCTTACCTGCCAATAGCGAGTCTTCCAGAGTACCTGCTGTTAGCGCTAAAAGACGTTCCCAAGCTCCGACGTACCCGCTATGTTAATTTTCTGTGCTGATTTATTTTAAACTCGGGAGAACTCTTGGAATGAACTTGTACCGTGGGACAGGGCCATAAATCAGGAGCACGTTAGGATGACATAAGACCAGTCCGAAGAAGGGGCCAAACCCGAAACGTTACCTATCCATGTTCTCCAGGGATGTGGCCCTTGTGGCTAAAGGGATCAGGGGGTATGGAGAGAAGGCAGGTACGGGATACTGAGTTGGATGATCAGCCATGATCATATTGAATGGCGGTGCAGGCTCGAAGGGCCGAATGGCCTACTCCTGCACCTATTTTCTATGTTTCTATGTTTCAAGCTGTAAACCCTACTATACAAAGTCAAGTTGAGAAGGAAATCTAAAAAATGTGATGAAAATGAAGAACTGTGCAGAAATATTGAAAGTTAAATTGATTATTTGACACAGCTTAGGAACAAATAGAAAATTATTTCACCAATATATATTATGAATGAATCAAAGGATTTGATTTCCGCTAAACTTGAACAATTTTGATTGGTTGTTAGTCCTGCTCGGTCCATTCTCTGAGACTTCTAATATACATATTTATCTTGCACCATTAACCACATATTCAAATTATTCGTAAGGTCCAAAATTAGCACAAATATATCTGCACATGCAAAAATGACTCTGGAAACTAGCCTGAACCAATAACCCCAGGCTATTTTAAATTAGTCAATTAAACTGAGAGACAAAAGCAAAGTAATACCAATTTTAGAAAATTGAAATATTTTTTTTTTAATTGTTATTTTAAGCTTGGAGGTAAGATAGATTTGCTACAATATATAAAAGTCACAGAAATATTTAATTGAATATTATATCCAATATTTAAATTCAAATAAAGAATTGCAGAAGCTAACAAAAATTACTGTATTTTTAATTCAGATAAATAAAGATAACAGAAGAAAGTCACATTACTGTTCTTAGGGCATCAACATTAATGGCAGAGTTGAACCTTGTATGTCTGCTGCTAATTTACATATTGTGCTCAAAATCATCACAGCCTGCACAAAAGCAGTCAGGTCAAATGGCAGAAATGATAGAAATGACACAATTGTGGGAGAAGCACAGGAACAAATTCAAGGTATTGCAAAGTGTTAAAGAAGGAACTGCAGATGCTGGAGAATCGAGGGTTACACAAAAAGCTGGAGAAACTCAGCGGGTACAGCAGCATCTAAGGAGCGAAGGAGATAGGCGACGTTTCGGGTCGAGACCCTTCTTCAGACTGGTCAGGGATCAGGGAAACGGCCTAAACAACTTCTCTTTTGACTCCTCCCATTTCCTCCAAACACAAGGCGTAGCTATGGGCACACGCATGGGCCCTAGCTACGCCTGCCTCTTTGTCGGGTACGTCGAACAATCTTTGTTCTCGGCGTACCAGGGCCCCACCCCCGACCTTTACCTCCGTTACATTGACGACTGCTTTGGTGTCACCTCCTGCACCCACGCAGAACTGACTGACTTTATCCATTTCACCACCAACTTCCATCCGGCACTCAAATATACTTGGACCATTTCCGACATTTCCCTACCATTCCTTGACCTCACCATCTCTATTGCAGGTGACACACTCCTGACTGACATCCACTACAAACCAACTGACTCCCACAGCTACCTGGACTACTCTTCCTCCCACCCTGCTTCCTGTAAGGACTCCATCCCCTATTCCCAATTCCTCCGACTACGCCGCATCTGCTCCCAGGATGACGTGTTCCACACCAGGTCATCGCAAATGTCCTCGTTCTTCAGAGAACGGGGTTTCCCCTCCCCCACTATCGATGAGGCTCGCACCAGGGTCTCCTCCATACCCCGCAACACTGCCCTCTCTCCCCATTCCCCAACTCACAACAAGGGCCGAGTCCCCCTGGTCCTCACCTTTCACCCCACCAGCCAGCGCATACAACAGATAGTCCTCCGCCAGTTTCGCCACCTCCAACGTGACCCCTCCACTCGCCACATCTTCCCATCTCCCCCCCTGTCTGCCTTCCGCAAAGACCGCTCCCTCCGCAACTCCCTCGTCAATTCTTCCCTTCCCTCCCGCTCCACTCCTTCCCCGGGCACTTTCCCTTGCAACCGCAAGAGATGCTACACTTGTCCCTTCACCTCCCCCATCCACTCCTTTCAGGGACCCAAGCAGTCATTCCAAGTCCGACAGAGGTTCACCTGCACCTCCTCCAACCTCGTCTACTGCATCCGTTGCTCCAGATGCCAGCTAATCTACATCGGTGAGACCAAGCGGAGGCTGGGCGATCGTTTCGCCGAACACCTCCGCTCGGTCCGCAATAACCAACCCGACCTCCCGGTGGCTCAGCACTTCAACTCCCCCTCCCACTCCGTATCCGACCTCTCGGTCCTGGGCCTCCTCCATGGCCAGAGTGAACAACACCGCAAGTTTGAGGAACAACATCTCATATTCCGCTTGGGGAGTCTGCATCCTCTGGGCTTAAACATTGAATTTTCTCAATTCTGTTAACCCAGACTGCTCCCTTTCCCCCCCCCCCCCCCACCCCCCCCACCTCCCCACCTCTCCCTCAGCCCTCGGGCCCTGACATTCCTTCTCCATCTCCCCCCCCCCCCCCCCCAAGTCGCACTAGCTTCTCATTTTCACACCAGAAACAGCTTACAATGGCTTGCTTCCCTTATCACCAATACTTTTTTGCATATCTTTCACTCATTGTTCTTGCTTTATCTCTCCATATCACTGTTTATATCTCTCGTTTCCCTGATCCCTGACCAGTCTGAAGAAGGGTCTCGACCCGAAACGTCGCCTATCTCCTTCGCTCCTTAGATGCTGCTG